>CM047425.1:29994815-30602085 GCA_026168455.1 Theocolax elegans | reverse complement strand
TTTGTATAGGTATGTGAATGTACTTTATAGATTGATAAAATTGAACTATCGCGCCGAGTAGAGTAATCAATAACAAATTAATTGAAATTTAATTGAAACCGTGTTGTATATATTCGTATATATTTTATAAATGTATAATAATGTACTTGATGTATTAACAGCAACATTAGCAGACAAAGTGATGGATGTCACTAATTGATTTGTTTTATTTGTAGCTCAAAGGGACTACTTTACACGTCAACAATTAAAGGGGCGGTAAATTGATTCATTTAAATTAATTAGGCATTGCAGTAAACAGTTGTACGGATGTAATGCATTTCTAAAATCGTTAGTAAATTAATCATGTACGACATCAAAATAATCTATTGCTTTTAATATCATCGAACAGTTGTCCCGGTCTACAGCAGTCACAGCAGCTACCACCTCTATTACCAACGCGGCTATTTGCGTCAATAAGTAATACTTTGTACTAGACATAATAATGTCGGATTAACTGTATCAACAACGTCGCTCGAACAACAACAGCCGTCATCATCTCAGTCAAAGTATTCGTTATCTGTCGATTCATTTCCTGAAAGTGTGAATAAAGAAATGCCTAATTATAAAGGCATGCACCAGAATTATTCTAACCACGAGGTAGTTTTTATTTTCGTTTGTTTTTTTATAATATATCTGTAATTTTATAATAAAACAATTAGTGAATTTGATTTATAGATTAGGAGACAAAGTGATAAAGATATATCGAAAATCAATGTCATCAAATGTACTGAATAATGAGAAGACACGAGAAGCAAACGGTTTTAACCAAAAATTCAAACTTCAGAGAAAAAAATATATAGTTCGAACAATATGCATTTAACAATTGAAAATATGGAAAATGAGTTATAAAATTGTAAAAGTGAACTGAAAATACTTCTATAGTTTGCTTTGAATGTACTTATTACATATGAATTTACTTTTAATGTTTATTTAGTTTGGAATGTGTAATATATAATAAAATAATATTTTATTTTATTATTATTATTAATAATGTTTATAGCTGTATAAACCCTCCTCGGGTTCTTGGTAAGCTCAAAAATAAAAAAAATTAATAATGTTTATTTTTTTCTCTGGAGTTTGAATGTTTCATTAAAACTGTTTGCTGCTTGTGTTTTTATATTCCTATTATAAAATTGAGTAAGCGCTCGAATCGAAGATCTCGAATCTCGATCTCGAACATTTAAAAACTCGAAAATCAACGAAAAACAAAACATCGGCGCGCGTAGCGCGCCCAAATCCACTAGTATTAAGGAAATTTGATAACATCGACTTTCGATATGTCTTTATCACTCTGTCTTCTAATCTATAAATCAAATTCAGTAATTTATATATTATTTATATTTCATTATAAGTTCAAAAGAAACGTCTATATATTCCAGGGAAATCGATTCATTATTGAGACGACACAGTTTACCGAATCTCCTAACTGGTTTCATACCATAATTAGCAAGTATCCGTTCAACGTATCTCGCTCACTAACTTGCAGGTAATAATTCAGCGGCAATGGCTGACAAATTTCTTCTGATTCTCAATTTGATTATATTATTACTTGGCGTTTTACAATGGCTTTTTCTCAGGATCAATACCATTGAATACTGCTTGACTAACTTGTCTGTTTGTGCCACCTGAATTTAGTGCCTACTACAAAGAAATTACTTGTTACTTCATTATCGTCCTCTATTTTCCAAAATATACTTATGATGGTTCAATGACCCGCTGCATCAACATCCAAATAAACGAATTGGATTTCGCCTTCGTCATAATGTCATTAAGATATCGTAAGTCAATCAACGTTATTTATTTTTTACGTTTAGATTTTAAAGGTGTGATATTATTTCATTGATATATATATATATATATATATATATATACTAATTTTTCGCAATTCCTTAAAAAACAAGTATGTTTTTTTATTAAAAGCATTTAATTTATTGTTTTTTCTTTTCTTTTACAGCATTTAAGATAATAATAGTATTATCAATAATAAATATAAATACTGATTCTTTTTAAATCGAAAATAGACTTATAAAAAAACTAATGGATAAAACATTATAATACAAAAGAAAATATCCAGATTATTGAGTATAGCACCAAGTTTTCGTCTAGTTACAGCTGAAATATGGTTCGACCGAACTTGTTATAGCACAACAAAAATATGATTCCACCGATCTTACTGGAAATAGAACCAGCACCATCCGAAGGGTAGAGGAAACTACTCTTAAAATTTCAGCTAAATTAGTTGATAATTTTTCAAGATATTTGTAGAACATCGAATTGTTAAATTTCAAATTGATGATATTAGCGACTGCGAGTCTGTAGCGCCAAAAATAGTAGAAAATCATGTACTACGTTACCTAGGAAAAAGTTGCGTCTTTGTAATTAAAACATTTTGTTAATAGAAACTTATTTGATAGGAGTTCTACATTTCGAGTTATTGTGCGAAAAATGAACGAAAGTCGTTTTTAGAGAAATTTTAAATTTATTATAGCTTTAATATGGTTGCGCCGATGTTGCTGGAAATAGAACCAGCACCTTCTTATATGTAGAGAAAACTACCCTCAAGGTTTCAGTCAAATCGGGTAATAACTTTTTGAGATATTTGTGGAACAACAATTTTTTATTTTTCAATTTTATGATATTTGCGTCTTTGCGAGTCTCTAGCGCCAAAACAGTCAAAAATCATGTATTATGTTAAATAGAAAAAAGTTGCGTCTATTCAATAGAAACATTTTGTCAATAGTAAGTTTTTCGCTAAGATATGTATATTTTGAGATATTGTACGGAGAATGAATGTAAGCCGTTTTTAGATAAATGTAAACTTTGTTATAGCTTAAATATGATTTCACTGATGTTGCTGAAAATAGAACCAGCACCTTCTTATATGTAGAGAAAACTAGCCTCAAGGGTTCAGTCAAATCGGGTAAGAACTTCTTGAGATATTTGTCTAACAACGATTTTTTTATTTTTCAATTTTATAATATTTGCGTCTTTGCGAGTCTCTAGCGCCAAAAATACAGGGAATAATATACTATGTTAAATGGGAAAAAGCTGCGTCTTTTTAATATGAACATTTCATGTCTTTATATTTTTTTTCGTAGAACGTGTCTATTTCGAGATATTGTACGAAGAATGAAAAAAATCCGTTATTTAAAGACTTGTAAACTTTGTTATCACTTTAAAATGGCTTCACTGTTGAGGCTGGAAATAGAACCAGCACCTTCTTATAAGTAGAGAAAACTACCCTCAAAATTTCAGCCAAATCGGCTAATAACTTTTTGAGATATTCGTGGAACGACACTTTTTTCGATGACAAAAATATAAGGCTCTCCCTTATAACGGTCGTGCCTAAAAAACAAAAATTTTCATACATCACGTGATTATCACGTGGATATCTACGTGATAATCACGTGGAAAAATGGTCGAAAATCTCACGTGGATATCCACGTGATAATCACGTAGTTATCCACGTGATAATCACGTGATAATTTTTAGTAGGGTTTTGTATTCAATGCGTCGGGAAATTTGAGGTAACACTCCTTTAGCTGCTTTAATCACTCCTAATATTTTTCCGTTACCATCTTCAAATCGATAGCCGTCATGTGCCCAAAGCGGCCCCCAATTAGCAACGCTTTGACTTAGGTGTACAAGCTGATGAATATTAAACGTCATCGCTCTTTTTGTATAATATTCCTCCGTTTTACAAACAAAATCTTTGAACAATTGATCTGCATATTCTAAAGCCGATTTGGATATAGATTCGCTCATTAATATTTACATTGCTTCCACTAATAGCTCTCAATGTTTTGTATACATTTCGAATCCGGGTATTGTTCGTAAAATTGGCAAACTATAATATAATAACCAATTCTCCCACTCTCTGGATTTCCAGAATTTTTTCTCTTTTTCTCTTGATTCGTCAAACCAGTAAAATGCAAACTGCCTACAAATACCTAAAAAACAGCGTGCATACTGTCGGGCACAAAGTTCTCGATTAAATCGAAACAGTCAAGCTCAAGCAAAGGTGATGTGTTATTAATACCAAATACTTGTTGACCAGTAGATAATTTTCTATACATGTGCTGCACGGTTTCTGCAGAAGTACGATTTTCTGATACAGTATTTTGTAATGGATAATTAATGACTTTTTTCTTTTCATGCATCACTCTCCTGGATGATAACACCAATTACATCCATAATAACCATTAAATTGGATAAGACCCTGCATTGGTGCACGTGCTACAGAGTCAACACAGGAACAGACTGGATATAATTTAAAGTTTCTTTCAATACTATCTATTTTACACTTTATATTGTCAGTGTTTGTGACGTTAATTTTTTTAACAAATGTTTCTAAGAAGATATTCATATTTGGTTTGCTTTTCCCAAACCATAGCGCACATGTAATAGATTCGCTAAATCTAATATCAGGAGGAATCTCGTTATTATTATTTGTACTGGCCAAATAGAAAAGTTGGAGCTACTGAAAACTGGCGAACCATCACTATTAAATGTACTTGTGACGTACAGATCCTTTTCACTTATAGGTAACGACTCGATTAATTTTTTATACTGGACGCCATCGTATATATCTTCAAAAATTTGTCCCCGTTGCTTTAAAAGTACTCTTTTATAATATTGGTGGTGCTTTTCTATTAAATGTCTTATTTCTTCCTTTACACCAAGAATAACAAAATAATTAATATTATTTCCCTTCACAAAGATATCAGATTCACATTTCTTAATTAGGGCATGTAGCATGATACTCTATTTTATTATTACATCTTAACAATTTATCAATTTGATATAAAGTATTAGGTAGAACTGGCGAGTTTACCTTCTATTTGTGTAAAATGGTTACTCAGTAAGATTAATAAAATATATACACATAAAAAATTTTATTTTTTTTCAGAATGTCTTAAGTATTGGGTAATACGATACCATGTTCAATGGTTAAAAGAGAAATCAATGTTTGACATCATCAGTAAAATTCGTTCTTACCTCTCAGATGAAATTACGTATCAAATAAGTCAATACGAAAAACAAGCTAAAAACAGTCAAACATAAACAAGTTTGTAATATTTCGAAGAATTTTAATTTTATTCTTCCAATTTTTATTTTAAAGTCATAGAAGAATGTTAGTTATTTTTGATATTGTAATCGACAAAAAATTTGATCGAAAAAATGTAATCGATAGAAAATGTGATCGTTAAAAAATGTGTCGATAGAAAATGTGATCAAAGAAAAAGTATGATTAAGGGGACGCCAAACGTTCTTTAGAAATTTGAATTTCGCGCCGAAAATTTTATCGACTATTTCGTATTATTATAAAAATAATAGTTTTAAATAAGAAATAAAGAGTTATCCCCCCTAGCTATCATAATAAGTATAACATTTCTGCTAAAAGAGACTAAATAATACTCTTTCGTTTATGTAAAAAATTTGCCCTTTCTAAAAAGGATGAGGTTATGTTTTACCTTTTTTACTAGGTCAAAATTTCTACGAAAACGAAAGAATATTATTTAGTCTGTTTTAGCAGAAATTTTGCTTATTATGATAGCTAGGGGAGACAACTCTTTATTTCTTACTTAAAACTATTTCTTTTACAATGATACGTAATAATCGTTCAAATTTCTGTCGCGAAATTCAAATTTCTAAAGAACGTTTGGCGTCACTTTATTAAAAAATGATGTTCTCATTTTGAAAGAGATTTACTATTTAAAAACAATGTAATATAATAATGTTAATAAAATTTTTAAGTTTATAAAATAAATGTATTAATAAACTCAAATAAATTTATTAATTTACTCACATAATTGTATATAAGAATAATGTTTACATTCATTTATATAAACACATTTTTACATCCTTTAATTTTCTATTCTTATCTTCATTTTTACTGGTCTACAGAATCCATATAGATTGCAGATTTACTGAGACAGTTTTATTGTAAACTGATCTTCAAATTATGATGAAATTTGTCATAGAGGTAAATTTAAAATACTGTTTTATAAATAAAGTACATTTAAGATTTCAGATTAGTTGCAAGAAATAGATATCCTAATAGTTTATTATTTAACATAGATTCACAATCTTAAATATTTTTATCGTAAACATGCATGCATTGATTTAATCATAGTATGTAAAGGTAAATTTTGTACACCCTCGATTGTAGGTTAAGAAAAGAAGGAGATGTCGATCTTTGAGGGCCAAACTAAGTTAAACAAGGAATAAAAAAACTCTTATACTCAATTTAAAATATCGTGCAACGTTTCGTCCGCTGGTTTTACGAAGGTATTTAATTTTTATTTTGTGCTGTAAAGTGTGTGGTTGAAGTTTTGTTCATTTATATATTATTTTTATGTAAATTCTGTTGTTTTTTGTTAATAAACAGTGCCTCAAGATGTCTGCAAACCAGCGGACGAAACGTTGCACGATATTTTAAATTAAAAATAAGAGTTTTTTTTCCTTGTTTAACTTGGTTTGACCCTCAAAGATCGACATCTCCTTCTTTTCTTAACATAGTATGTAAAAATGGTTGTCCGCGCTTTCTATCATAATTATTTGTATTCCTAAATGCTAATAAGTACAGTATTAGTAATGTATCAATTTCGTGTACATATATTACAAAATTGGTGCTAATTTGGTACGAATTTGGCTACAACTCGATACTAATTTCGTGCAAATTTTGCAAAACGACTATAAATTTTTATTGTTTAATCCAGTATTATTTTGTTTAAACCAGTATGATTTTGTACGAATGTAGTGCAAATTTGGTACGAACTTGGTATTGATTTGGTACAATTTTGATGCACATTTGGCACGAATTTCTCATCAATTTCGTGCAAATTTTGCAATTGTAGTAGAAGTTTCATAATTCTTTTGCACAATTAAGTATTCTTTTGTAATTATTTAGTGCAAATTTGGTACGAATTTGGTATGAACTTGGTATTGATTTGGTACGGACTTTGTTATTGATCTGATACATTGTTGATGTAAGTTTGGCACGAATTTCGAACCATTTTATTACATATTTGGCACTTATGTGGAACCGTAAATTCAACCAAATTTGGTACGAAGTTCTTCCCGATTTGGTACAAATTTGGAACTGACTCTGTACTTACTTTGCGCTAAATTTGGTACCAATTTGGTATAAAATCTGTACTAAGTTTTTTAATAGGGTTCACTAGAGGAATTTTGAAATCGTTATCAACTGCATAATCCGAAGTATCGAAACGTGATATATTTGACTTCATATCTGCATAAAAATTATCACAAATAACCTTATAAATTAAACTATCAGTGTCAGTGTACAGTAGTTTACAATTTTCTTTGTACATATTTAACATATAATCATAGTGGAAGCTGTATATAAGAGTTTTGGATATGTCGAGTACAGAAAGTCCATTATAGATTGGTTTATTCATAAAGACACTAGTTTTTTTGAGTTGAATAGCAACCAAGTTTTCATTAAATATAGCACTACTGTGAAAATTAGGTTTTGATATGAGAGCTTCAGCACCATATCGTCCACTTCATCGAGTCATTAGTTTCACGTCAACGTGTTTGCGAACGTTTTCCATAGTCTTTCCGTATACAGCATTATTCATCAATTTGAAAAGATTTTTCTCAAATTCATTCTTAGCATTGGCTCTCATGTTACTATTCAACTCTATATATGGCTTGAGCCACGCACTCTGCTTAAATTTTAATACTTTATGAATTTTTGTGAGAGTAATAAGTCCATGTGAAATCGCTTGTTTTAGTGCTCGATAATGAATAAGATAATTTTTTTTATGTGTCAATGTAGCTAACAGTTTTTCATGCTTAGATCCAGGAGGTTTCGTATGCACTGGACAGAAAGGTAAGTCATTATGTTTGTCATGAATGTCATTAGGATAGTCTAAATCAACCTCTAAGATATAACCAATTTCAGCGTCATCATCTACACTTAAAAATTCAATATTTTCAAAATCTGTAAACCATTCAAAACAATCAAGTGGAAGTTATTGTGTCATAGCCCACCCGTATAAATTATTAGCGTCCAAATACATTAAATACACATTTTCTTCATTTTCTTTATAATTTTCTTTCATGTATACATTATTTGCTGCAGCATAGCGATGTGAACATTGACTCAATCCACCTCTGATACCTCTTTCAATAAATAGAACCATATCAATATCCGTTAAAAGTCGTAATTTTACTTTTGTGTATTTCAACATAGCATCCCATGAAAATCCAGGTGTTGTAAAATAGTGTGCAGGATCCAAGTCATAAGCTATTAGACATTGTTCATGAAAATTTTCAAATACATCAGCTAGTAATAGGATAGCAGTTTTCATGTAAAGGTCCGAATATTCACCGATATTTTTGAGATTAAAAGTATTCCATACTAGTTGTGCATGGTCATAATCTTCATCAGATACAGTGAAATCATTGAGAGAACTATAAAACTTGCTTTTAGCAGGTAGTCTCTCTTCAGACAATCTCTCCCAGCAGTCAAGATATTCATAAGGAAAAACTCCTTTTCTCATCAAAAGTGCAATTTTTTCATCACTGATGTCGTTAAACATGGAACGTACGATTTTATATTCAGTTAAATAGGAAGCTAATTTATCGAGGGATGATGCCATAAAGCGGAATGAATCAATAAATCGAAATTTAATACTATATACTATTTTCTACATGTTTTGTAAAAGAAATGTAACGCTCTTTCGTTAGAGGAAGAACATCAATACTGCCAGGAAAATGATTAGATACGTCAGAAATAATGAAATGCGCATCATAACCACTAAGATTATGAAAAACGACTGGTATAGTTCGTGAATCTTGATAATTTAGGTTACAATCATCATGTGCAACACCTCTATATTTACTTGTTAGATGACAGTGGTACGACATTTTTTTCTTCCATCCATATTAGTTTCCACCCAATAAAAAATCCAGTTACATCCAATATTAGTTTCCTGAAAATTAATCAGTTGTTCGGGTGTAAGTGTTTCCATAGGTTGAGAATGGTTATACAAATATTCAACCTTCTCAGTTAAATATTTTAATTGTTCAGCAAACCAACGAGCTGGATTTTGACCTCTGTAAGATTTATAGGTCGACAAGGAATCGTCATAGCTACACTTTAAAAAAAAGCTGATACTTAACATTTCGTGCTCGTGAAACGAAATTGTATCTTTTATAGTCTCAAATGTCTCACCGACTTCATCTATTCGTGTCTGAACAGGTCGTAACAAGCATTCGCAGTCTGCATAAATAATGAAAGGTGCTTTTTCTTTATAATTAAAATTTTTAAACTCTATACAATTTTTTTCAGGTCTCGGAAGACGTACTTGACAATCGTTTATTTGTTTACAATGTTGTTCATGAGATGTAAGATTTATTTCGGAATAAAAAAAGTGTAGACATCGATCACATATATAAAATTTTTTCTTTTTACGCGACAATGAACTTCCGACTAATCTAGACAAATCTTTTATGTACACATAATGGTATTGCCTTTCATCCATAATAACGTCCTCATCACTATAAAAATCTCCAGGTTTTTGTTCAATCAAAAGAAGATTTATGTGATGTAATTTTTTCTCAGTTGTCAAATAAACAGGAACAATATTTTTATGTTCCAAAGTAAAAACATTCACTGATATATTACTATTTTGTTTTTCAAACTTAGGTATTTGTCTCACAAAAGTTGGAAACTCTATTCCACTCATATTTAATTCATTTGTATACGGTAAGTAATGAGTTATTCTGTAGGGGTGATTATCGTATGGAACCGGATATAATGCTGATAATATTGCCCATTTAAAGCATTCGTTATCATTATTTTGCACGTTAACACAAGCACGTTTATTTTGTATAAATTTCGGTAAAGGTATGTAAGAACTTCCACTACGCAATGCATTAAATTTGTTCATGTTAATCTGAATATTAATAATCGAATCCAATGACCAGCCAGAATCTTGATCTTCGAAATCCTCCATACTTTTCAAAATAGGAATTTGTATATTGTCTATGAACCACTGTTTCTTTGATGTAGATGAAAAAATTTCTACGTTTGGTGTTGTAAAATATTTTCTATCTATTGTTTCTTCCTGATCACCATCTTTTAGCACATACTTTTTAAATTTACATGAAAGTACAGTATTTAGTTTTAAAGCACTATTATTGCTCTTTAATACACTTTTAACATGTTTACTAAATAAAACGGATGCATCATTCAGAAAAGATTTGATATCAATGTGCGTTAAATTTGCAACTGTACTCGTATGCATTCGTTTTTCAAAGGCACTGTCTATATCTATCCAACGAACGCGATTATTAAGTCGTGAAGAAGGTGTTTTCATCAAATCACCACCTTTTTTACACTTTGCGTACAGCTTCACTTTAGTGCATTCCAGTTTTGAAATCGCGTGTATAATACACTGTTTTTGTGAAACTAGAAGATGTTGAATTTGCAAAATTTTACGTAAAGTTTTTAGGGAAAGAGAACAATGATTTATCCATCGTTGTAGTATATTACTCGATGCGCTAGTTTGATTAATCATTTTGAACGCCTCTTCTATATTACTAACGTGTCGCAATACTTCATCTATAATACTATCCATTTTAATATTTTTCAATTCGACTTGACTCGATCTGATACGAATAAAGACTGAAATCATTTCGACTTTTTCGTTTATTATAAATCAATGTAATTTTTTATTGTAGTGGGGATGAGATTTGAGTCCTATAAATTCTGCCGCTTAGACACAGAGCGCCAGTAAAATTTTTTTTTCTTCGTAATGTATATTAATAGTTTTATATATATACAATATATTATTATTATTATTATTTTCATTAACATTCTGCTTTTTTTATACTTTATATTTTTTAATAACGAAAAAAAAATCAAATTTATTATGGACATACAATGGGTTAAGAGTGGTGAAGATTGCTTATTGAAATAAGTAGCAGTAAATAATCTTAATCAAGCAGACGCAGTTCCAGAAGTGCAAACATTTAAACCACCTCATGTCTGGGAGGATCTAGATTATAACGATAAAATTGAAAACTGTTGGCTTGAAAAATATTTTCATGCACTTTCATGGAATGCTGGAGAGATAGAATATTACAAAGTGCCTGAAATATTGTACAAAATCACCCATGAGGAGGGAGAAAAAGACTACAGAGAGCCAGTGATCTATACGTGAAGGGATTGATGAAAAAACGAAGGTTACAACCTTTCTTTAAATGTATTGTTAACTTACATGACGTGCACTGTCCCTCTCTTCACCGAGGAGGTTTCCAAAGAGGAATAACCTGCTCTCACCATTCACCAGGCTGGACCAAAAATTGTGCAGCGCAAAACGCTGCTGTAGTATATCGTTGGGTGTATCAAAATTCAACGGTCTTGAACGATCCCATCATTGAAAATATATGCAATCTATTGCATTCTACTCTTCGAAAATAACTATAGGTACTTATATATATGTATATATATATATATATATATGGGAGATTCCATGTGAAGTGATCCAGGTAAAAAATAGAATTTTGTTTTAATGTATGGAATCAGTAGAAAACTACTTGAATAGAGTGTAGCTAAATTTTTAGACCTAAATTTCAATTAGTACCAGAGCTGTAACCAATCAAAAAATCGAATTTTTTTTAAAAAATGACTTATTGGACATTTTTATCACTACATAACTCAAAATCTAACAATTTTTTCTTATATATATTAAATTTGAAAAAGTTTATAAATTTCAAGAAGAATCTGTTGAAATATTTCATTTATATTAGTTTAACACATTGAATATAGTTATAATTAATAAATACCTTTGTAGTAAAAAAAAGGGTTGTAGGATCAAAAATATTTTATCCATCCAAGAATCTAATTCATCGATGATTAATTACCTTCAAAATGGTGCAAAGTTTGAGTGCGGCAGAGCATTTCAGACAAAGTTATGGTGTTTTTAGGCAAATTTCTTAAAAAAAGAGAGCGAATGCATTCTATGAAAAAAACAGAGTAACCGTATACTTGCATTCAAACAACATGGCACTATTATTTTTCAATAGTACAAAAATATACTATTTAATGTTAGTTACTGATACTTTTCAATCTCTAAGCTGCTTACAAACACAAAGCAGTAGGTATAATCAGTTATACCTGTTATATAATTGGATAAATACCTGAAACTTTTTATAATTCCAATAAATCCAATTATATAACAGGTATAACTAAAAGTATCAGACTTAAATAACAACTAAATAAAAGTATCAGTAACTAACAATAAATAGTATATTTTAGTAATATTGAGGAATAATAATGCCATAGTGTTTGAATGCAAGTATACGGTTAGTCTTTTTTTTCCATAAAATGCATTTGCTCTCTTTTTTAAGAAATTTGCCTAAAAACACCATAACTTTGTCTGAAATGCTCTGCCGCACTCAAACTTTGCACCATTTTGAAGGTAATTAATCATCAATGAATTAGATTCTTGGATGGATAAAATATTTTTGATCGTACAACCCTTTTTTTACTATAAAGGTTTTCATTGATTATAACTATATTCAAAGTTTAAAAATAATATAAATGAAATATTTCAACTGATTCTTCTTGAAATTAATAAACTTTTTCAAATTTAATGTATATAAGAAAAAATTGTTAGATTTTGAGTTATTAAGTGATAAACATGGCCAATAAGTCAATTTTTTCAAAAAATTCTATTTTTTGATTGGCTACAACTCTGGTACTAATTGAAATTCAGGTCTAAAAATTTAGCTACACTCTATTCAAGTAGTTTTTTACTGATTCCATACATTAAAACAAAATTCTATTTTTTAACTGGATCACTTCACATGGAATCTCCCATATATATATATATATATATGGACGGTTCTCTGTGACATCGAAGATGAAAAAAATAAATATTGCTATAACTGTGGGAATATGTTTTAGAGGTATCCAGTAGTTCTCCTGAATTTTTTCAGATTTTTTCTGGGCCATTATTTTAAGTTACAGAGAGTCAAAGTTGACATTTTAGCACTTTTCTGCATTATATGCCCATTTTCATGAATTTTTAGCTCCCAGGAGATGCATTTTTCACTAAAAACATAAATATGACTTTTTTTGTAAAATTTTCCGAAATTTTCATTAAAAATACCATTAAAGAGATAAATGTATGCTGTCACACTCTTGTAAGCCATTTAAACCTTAAATAGTGAAAATCAGCAATTCTCCTCCGGACTCTGTAACCTAATACTGTCTAAAAGATGTCTTTTTGTAGTCAGAAACTGCCTAAAAATTTCCAGAGTTGGTCTAAATCATTAAGATCACTTATGGTCAAAATATCCGGGAAAAGTGCCCGAAATATTAATAGAAATGTATATTTGTTGCCTTATAACGATGAATCTAATAGCATGATCATTGCAAAAAAATTTATGCACTTACCTTGGAATGGTAGAAAAGTATCTCCACTTGTTTCAGTATTTATCTAATCCCCTGTAAGCTGCTAAAAATACAAATATTATTATAAAATTATAAAAAATTATTTTTTAAACATTTATAATGCTGGATTTTTAGTTTTACATCCCTTACAAGAATTATAATACTAATCTGAAGGATTACTATAAAAGTATCAACATTATTATTATTATTATTCAGCAATACATTGTTTAGATTTCACAAACTTTTCACTGTCACGTTATCATATTATTCATTATAATTATATATCCGATTGATTTATATATCTTTTGTATTAAATACGTATATTCAGTTATTGTAATAATGATGTTTATATATTTATAGTAATCCTTCAGATTAGTATTATAATTCTTGTAAGGGCTGTAAAACTAAAACTCCAGCATTATAAATGTTTAAAAAATAATTTTTTATAATTTTATAATAATATTTGTATTTTTAGCAGCTTACAGGAGATTAGATGGATACTGAAACAAGTGGAGATACTTTTCTACCATTCCAAGGTAAGTGCATAATTTTTTTTGCAATGATCATGCTACTAGATTCATCGTTAGAAGGCAACAAATATACATTTCTATTAATATTTCGGGCACTTTTCCTGGATATTTTGACCATAACTGATCTTAATGATTTAGACCCACTCTGGAAATTTTTAGGCAGTTTCTGACTATAAAAAGACATCTTTTAGACAGTATTAGGTTACCAGAGTCCGGAGCAGAATTGCTGATTTTCACTATTTAAGGTTTAATGGCTTACAAGAGAGTGACAGCATACATTTATGTCTTTAAAAGTATTTTTAATGAAAAGTTTGGAAAATTTTACAAAAAAAGTCATACTTATGTTTTTAGTGAAAAATGCATTCCCTGGGAGCTAAAAATCCATGAAAATGGGCATATAATGCAAAAAAGTGCTAAAATGTCAACTTTGACTCTCTGTAACTTAAAATAATGGCCCAAAAAAAATCTGAAAAAATTCAGGAGAACTACTGGATACCTCTAAAACATATTCCCACAGTTATAGCAATATTTATTTTTTTCATCTTCGATGTCACAGAGAACCACCCATATATATATATCTCCATAATATATATATATTTCGTCGCCGCCGCCGCCGTGTCTAAGAATTCAGGATTCAATGTATATATATATTATATATTATATTATATATAATATATATATAGTATGTTTTTAATATGTATAGTACATATCTTTTACATATATATATTTTATATATATATGTCATATATATATATGTGTGTGTGTGCATGTGTGTGTGTGTGTGTGTGTGTGTGTGTGTGTGTGTGTGTGTGTGTGTGTGTGTGTGTGTGTGTGTGTGTGCGTGCGTGTGTGTGCTTGCGTGTGCGTGTGCGTGTGCGTGTGCGTGTGCGTGTGCGTGTGCGTGTGCGTGTGCGTGTGCGTGTGCGTACGTGTGCGTGTGCGTGTGCGTACGTGTGTGTGTGTGTGTGTGTGTGAGAGTGTGTGTGTGAGTGTGTGTGTGTGAACATACACTTTTCCAAATATCCATATGTGATATATACAATGGGTTAAAAATTAAATACATTAATTATTGCATTTTTAAGATAATTCTTAACTTTTTACAGAACTGAAGGCCATAAAAATGCTACAGACTATTTGAATTTACGAAGATAAAATAAATATTAATCAAGTATAACATACACTTTTTCAAATATATCTATATGTGAAATATACAATAAATTAAAAATTAATACATTAATTATTGCATTTTTAAGATAATTCTATTATAAACAGTAATGGCAAAAGAAAATTCAAATTTTAACAGAGGCAATATAAAATACGAATTACATTTCAAAAATTTTTCGAAAATTATTATTTTAGTAGTATTTAATTTAAATATTTTTTAAATTAATATTTCAAAATTGTATGGATATATAAGTGTGTAGATAATTTATATTTATATAACACAATATTTTAAATAAACAAGTATGTATTTATTAGAAACAGAAGGTTATTTAAGGAATGCCTTTGTTTATAATAATTAAAATAAATATATGAGCTCTGTAACTAAAGGGAAAAATAAATTGGATATAATTATGGATTAAAACGCAAATTTTGAAAGAGGGTACAATTTACGAATTACGGGAGAAATGGAAGAAACAGGTTTTTATTTATATACCGCTAAAATGTTATAAATAATTCTTTAAAGCTAATACAAAAATTAATTTAATTAAGAAGAAAGTTTTATTACTCTTAAAGTACAAAATATTAATGACATATAGAACTCTTGGCCATCACTTAAATAAATTAATTTTAGGAGGTAAAGTTCTATTAAATCCGTTTAAAATAATCTAAAATTTTAATAGGTTTTTACTAAATACTACAATTAAGTATATGCACTTTACTATTTTTGGTAAGTTAATTGTTCATTACCATATATATGGGCTATTTCACATCAGTGGTACGATGAAAATTTGAAATCACTCCAAATTTTGTGAACAGACTGGAAATATCTTCCAGAAGATAGAAAAAAAATTTGAGGTGTTAAAAATAATTTGCCTAAGAGTTATTCCACCATGAAAAATGGAAATTTTTCAATTTTTTAGTGAAATTATTATTTTCAAAGCTATTTATCTCAAAGTCTATTGATTTTTTTTAAAAATACATTATAAACAACTTTTGTTCAAAATAATCTTTAGAACTTATCTACTTGGGTTACAATTCCTAATTTTAAAATCTCGAAGAGATAGAACTCCGGGAAATATTGAATATCAAAAAAAGGCGACCACACCACAATCGATTTTGATCTAACACCGCTAAAAAGATCACATTTTTTGAACACACAAACACCAAATTTTTTTAAAAATTTAAATGGGAAATACCATGTTAATTTTTGTGAATTTTTTGTCTTTTTTTAAATTATCATAACTTTTTACAGAATTGAAGGCCATAAAAAGCTACAGACTATTTGAAAGGTATTGCTCCAAGCTTTCTTTTAGACTTTTGGATAAAAAAATCAATTGCGGCGAACTTACACTTTTTTAAGTTGAATATTGACATGTAGTTTATGTAACATTGACCTTAAGATTAGAAATTCTAACCCAGAAGAATAAATTCTAGACACAATTAGCAACAAATGTTACATATAATGTTCTATAGTAAAAGTTGATAGATTTTGAGTTAAATAGCGGTAAACCCAGCTGTGTTGAAAAAAACTGGATAAAGTTCACTTTTTGAGGTTATAATAACTTGTGAGCTAAAAATTACCTAAAAATTACCTATAAATACCTAAAAATTTTTTTCTGTATTCTGCAAAAAAATTGGCAAAGTGTACTCAAAATTTGGTGCATTTTAAAATTTTGATCGGACCACTTCACGTGGAATACCCCATATATATATTATATATATATTACACCTTTGGTGTAAGTTATGTCCTAAAATACGTGAAAATTAGTGATTTTATGAGGTTTATGAGGCATAACTTACAACAGCGGTCTTGGCCAATAAGCTAACCCAAGCCATTCGAAAGCTCGCGAAAAATGTGAACTTTTGAGAGGTGTTAGATTACAATCGATTATGTTGTGGTAGCCTTTTTTTGATATTCAATATGTCCGGGTGTTCTATCTCTTCGAGATTTTAAAATTAAGAAATGTAACCATGGTAGATAAGTTCTAAAGATTAATTTAAACAAAAGTTGTTTGTAATGTTTTTTCAAAAAAATCAACAGATTTTGAGATAAATGGCTTTAAAAATAGAAATTTTTCTAAAAAATTGAAAATTTTCCACTTTTTATGGTCGAATAACTCTTAAGCAAATTATTTTTAACACTTAAATTTCTTTTGTATGTTCTGGAAGATGTTTCCAGCCTGTTCTCAAATTTTGGGGTGATTTAAAATTTTCATCGTAACACTTCACGTGAAATAGACCATATATATGTATGTATATGTATGTATGTATGTGGGTGTGTGTGCGTGCGGCGTAATATTTATATAATATATATATATTTTAAAATTGTTTTTTTAAGAATACATAATATACGTATTTTTTCCGTGCGCAAAAAAAAGTTGTGAACATAACTTGAAAGAATGTGTATTTGTCTACTCATTCTTGATAAAACTCATAAAATTTTTAAACGTATACCCAATAATAAAAACGGATCTAAAATGCAATGTAATGCTTTAAATACAGATGCAAAATTGTTTAAAGATTAAATAAATATTAATCAAGTATAACATACACTTTTCCAAATATCCATATGATATATACAATGGGTTAAAAATTAAATATATTAATTATTGCATTTTTAAGATAATTCTATTATAAACAGTATAGGCAAAAGAAAATTCAAATTTTAACAGTGGCAATATAAAATACGAATTACATTTGAATAGATTTTCAAAAACTATTAATTTAGGAGCATTTAATTTAAATATTATTTAAATCAATATTTCAAAATTGTATGGATATACAGGGTGATCCAGAAACATAGGTAACATATATATATATATATTCCGATTCAGAAAATTAATTCGAGTATAACCCCGTCGGAATTTTTAAAAAATATTAATTAGGCGAGGCGTAATTAATTTTTGAAATGGGCCAATCAGTGGCCGGATTGGGGAAGAAAGGTGAGCGGCGTTGCCGCGCGAGTCTAATGCAACAGGTCAACGAGCGAAGCGGCCGAAGCGCCTGAACATAGCTAATGCGTATAGCAGAAGCGAAGATCGCGAAAGCGAATGAATCGCAAAATATATTTTACGAGATTGATTGTATGAATAAAATGTACAATCAAGGAAATGATTTTTATTTAAGTTTGAATTAGACCGCAGACTAATAAATTCATTACTACTATTATTAATTTACTTACTAAATCTATGATACGCGTGCGTTATAAATATGAGATTATTACAGTTTTTAATCTCATCGTATTTACATTAATTTATTGAAACCTTTATGACGAATTTTAAGACAATAAAATTTTGAATTGAATTAAGTTTTGTGTACAATATAGCCAAAAAATACGTTTACCATAAAGATATATCGCTACATATTGAAAATATATTAATTAATTTTGGAAGTATATTGGCAATAATATTGCTAGGTAAATAATTCCTATTCCGTGTAAAATGAAATTTAGCTCAAGCCTCAATTCTCCGTTTAAAAAACATAATGCTACCGCGAGCGCTCTCCGATGTTCGCGCACATCCAATTTTGTGTTCGCGGAGTAAGCCCGCCGCGAGCGCTCTCCGACGTTCGCGCTCATCAAATTTTGTACTCGCGGAGTAAGCCCGCCGCGGACGCTCTCCGAAGTCCGCACTGCAAGAGCAAACGTGCTCGAAAAAAGTTACTTCGTTAAAATTACAATTCATTGTGTTTCAGACTTAATAAATATTTTGGAAAACACGTTCCAAATGTTTAGGATAATAATTGCAATAGTCTGGCTGTTGAATTGAATTGAGTGTTCAATATACAAAATGCCAATGAATAACTACCATAAATTCGCAATATATTGGTAATATATTAGCAACAATATTGCTAGTAAGTTAATTCCGAGTCCGTGTAAAATAAAATCTAGCTGAACCCTCGATGAAGTTTTATAATAGTCTGGGAATCATCTAGCTATAGTATATTTATAATATGTTTACGTTTACCAAATATTTTTAAACTGATTTTTTATAATATATTAGTATATGCTGAACAAATCGATATCATTAAAATTAATTGGATCATATCTTTACTAAAAATCGGTATTATAAGAAATCGTGGATTTATGTCACGCATCTTAGTAATTATTTGGATGACCAAAGACAGACGTTCATTCACGTATTCATCCACTTGAGGTAATAAAAGATCATCGATTCGTCGGTAGTATTGACAATTTGGAAGACACGAAACATATTGGCGATATATTGATAATACTTCGGCAATATGTTGGCAACATATTGGCAACATATTGGCAATATATTGGCAACATATTGGCAACATATTGGCAACATATTGGCAATATATTGACAATACTTTGGCAACATATTGGCAATATAATGACAATACTTTGGCAACATATTGACAATATATTGACAATACTTTGGCAACATATTGGCAACATATTGGCAATATATTGATAATACAAATAATAAATACCCGCGAAAAAAAATTAAAGTTTATATGAACTTTACATAAACTTTAGGTTTGGCTAAACTTGATATGGGGTTGGCCAACGAGACTTAGCCGAACTTGTGCAATTGACTGTTCAAGTTTGGCGAAAGTATACCAAATGTTCAGCTAAAATTCATATAAAGTTTTTATAAAGTTTTTTTACAATCACTGACAAATAAAATATAGTTGATACTAAGTTTAGCTGAACTCAATATTAACGTGATAGCAAGTACAGGTTTATAAAGTCATATAATGTTGATATCAACATACTCAAAGAAAAATTTAAAAAATCTGCTTTAACTGACATCAGTAAGAATACATTTAATTAACTTACTAGCAATATTGTTGCTAATATATTACCAATATATTGCGAATTTATGGTAGTTATTCATTGGCATTTTGTATATTGAACACTCAATTCAATTCAACAGCCAGACTATTGCAATTATTATCCTAAACATTTGGAACGTGTTTTCCAAAATATTTATTAAGTCTGAAACACAATGAATTGTAATTTTAACGAAGTAACTTTTTTCGAGCACGTTTGCTCTTGCAGTGCGGACTTCGGAGGGCGTCCGCGGCGGGCTTACTCCGCGAGTACAAAATTTGATGAGCGCGAACGTCGGAGAGCGCTCGCGGCGGGCTTACTCCGCGAACACAAATTTGGATGTGCGCGAACATCGGAGAGCGCTCGCGGTAGCATTATGTTTTTTAAACGGAGAATTGAGACTTGAGCTAAATTTCATTTTACACGGAATAGGAATTATTTGCCTAGCAATATTATTGCCAATATACTTCCAAAATTAATTAATATATTTTCAATATGTAGCGATATATCTTTATGGTAAACGTATTTTTTGGCTATATTGTACACAAAACTTAATTCAATTCAAAATTTTATTGTCTTAAATTTCGTCATAAAGGTTTCAATAAATTAATGTAAATACGATGAGATTAAAAACTGTAATAATCTCATATTTATAACGCACGCGTATGATAGATTTAGTAAGTAAATTAATAATAGTAGTAATGAATTTATTAGTCTGCGGTCTAATTCAAACTTAAATAAAAATCATTTCCTTGATTGTACATTTTATTCATACAATCAATCTCGTAAAATATATTTTGCGATTCATTCTCTTTCGCGATCTTCGCTTCTGCTATACGCATTAGCTATGTTCAGGCGCCTCGGCCGCTTCGCTCGTTGACCTGTTGCATTAGACTCGCGCGGCAACGCCGCTCACCTTTCTTCCCCAATCCGGCATCTGATTGGCCCATTTCAAAAATTAATTACGCCTCACCTAATTAATATTTTTTAAGAATTCCGACGGGGTTATACTCGAATTAATTTTCTGAATCGGAATATGTATATATGTTAGCTACGTTTCTGGATCACCCTGTATAAGTGTGTAGATAATTTATATTTATATAACACAATATTTTAAATAAACAAGTATGTATTTATTAGAAATAGAAGGATATTTAAGAAATGAATTTGTTTATAATAATCAAAATAAATATTTGGGCTCTGCATAGTAAAAATAAATTGTATATAATTATGGATTAAAACGCAAATTTTGAAAGAGAGTGCAAATTACGAATCACGGGAGAAATGGAAGAAACAGGTTTTTATTTATCTAGCGCTAAAATTTTATAAATAATTCTTTAAAAATAATTCAAAAATTAATTTAATTAAGAAGAAAGTTTTATTACTATTAAAGTACAAAATATTAATGACATAGAACTTTTGGCGATGATCGTTCGTCATTAAATAAATTAATTTTAGAAGGTGAATTTCTATTTATAACGGTTTAAAATAATCCAAAATTTTAATAAGTTGTTAACTAAAATACTACAATTTAGTAAGTATATGTACTTTACTATTTTTGGTAAATTAATTTTTCATTAACATTTATAATTATTAAAATATTAATGTAAGCTTTATAAGAATTCATATAGTTTAAAATTTACAGTTAACAGTTAATATGTCTTTATTTTTTTTTATTATTTTTATTCTGATTTTATTACACTAAATTTTGGTAAACTTTTATTCATAAATTATAATAACTATAGCAATACCTCCAAGGTGTTGTGTGAATCTGTTTAATTTTTAAGGTGTCCATGGTAGTGAAAAAATAATACAATTTAAAACATTATTTTAAATAAATTAATTACGAAAAACCTTTTTCGACATTAAAAATAGGGGGTGGCACGCGAAGCCCCCCTGGTATATATATATATTATAACTATTATTTATTAAATTGACCTAAAATGTTAATGAAATATTCTAATTTTTCCTTTTACTACAATAGAGTTAATCAATCAAGCGGCAAATACTCCAGCTGTTCTTCCGAAGATTGCGAGATCTCGTTGAGAATGAGAATTATAATATCTATTCTATAAAGATGGTACATACAAAGTATGGGGACAAAATTGTATTGGAGATTGATAACTCCTTTGCCGTTTTTTTACCAGCAAGAGTTGGTAATTTACTGCTTGAAAATAAGCAGGCATATGATACCTTGCATAATAAAATACGAACACGAGAAATATATATGCAATATCTTGGAGGGTGCTTAATAAAATTTGTATAGTTTTATATTTTTTTTATTTTATATCAACATTTTACGTTTATTTTTTTTTTAACAAAACTTAATATTAGTTAAAGTAAGATTTTATTCTACTGTTGTGAGTGCAAAACATTTTCTACATAAAATAATTATATCAAATTTTTATATTATTAGTTTAATTATTAGACTTCTTTACTATGCGTTCTCCTAATTTTTATAATAATAATAATAGATGTAAGTTTCCATTAAAAATTTTTTTGTACACAATGCAAAGTCACATTCCCAAATTTTTTTTCTCTTATAAAAATATGTACAATTATATTATTAATGTACCATTATTTGAAAATAAATAAATAATAATTAAAGTAAAATTATTGAATTGCAAACATTTATTTATTTCCTTTACTGCTTCACTTTTTCTTTACTTTCTTTCTTAAATAATTAAATTTTTTCTCTGACTTTAAATGAATTTGTAACAAAACCTTTCTCCCTATATGTCATTGGAGCAACAGTTGGGTATTTCTATTAATCCACTTCCACTCCCTCTCCATAATCGTAAAATAACATCGCATAACCTCAAAGACGTAGACACCGAAGCAAGGAGCAACGAGAATGCCGGGGCTTACTTTCGTAAGTAAGTAAGTTTGATCATAAGGTGATCTCTGATTGGTTAAAAAAACAAAATGCCGGACAAACTAAATAAGTATAAACAAACGAATTTGTTTATACTTATAAAATATAAACAAAAAAATTGATTTTTTTTATGTATTCTACAAATGAATTTGTATAATTGATCAAACATTCTAACACTTAAACTCGCACGAGAGTCGTGACATAACCTCTCTCCCTATATGTCGTTGGAGCAACAGTTGGGTAGGTAAGTAAATCTATGACGCAGACGCAGACGTTGACGCCGACGCAAGGAGCAACGAGGATGGGGGGCGCTAGCTTCGATCTCGCCAACTCACGTCGGTAGCCGATTCTCACGCTCGCGTAGATCGATATCGAAGATTCGTACATAACCTCTCTTTTGTGACTGCCGATATAGTAGATTTTGTCACTCGCGATCGATATCGAAGATTCATACATAACCTCTCTGTTGTGACTGTCGATATAGTAGATTTTGTCACTCGCGATCGATATCGAAGATTCGTACATAACCTCTCTTTTGTGACTGCCGATATAGTAGATTTTGTCACTCGCGATCAATATCGAAGATTCGTAAATAACCTCTCTTTTGCGACTGCCGATATAGTAGATTTCGTCACTCGCGATCGATATCGAAGATTCGTAAATAACCTCTATTTTGCGACTGCCGATATAGTAGATTTCGTCACTCGCGATCGATATCGAAGATTCGTAAATAACCTCTCTTTTGCGGCTGCCGATATAGTAGATTTCGTCACTCGCGATCGATATCGAAGATTCGCACATAACCTCTCTTTTGCGACAGTCGATGTAGTAGATTTTGTTACTCGCGATCGAAGATTCGCACATAACCTTGCTTATGCTAGACCTAGCCACTGTCGGTATAGTAGATTTTGATTATGCAAGGCTAGCGTAGGTCGGTACCAAAGATTCGTACTGTAACGGAGTGAATCTTTGCCGGACGTTGCTCAGATTCCAGGATTCAGGGTTTTAAGGAATTTGAATTAAAGTATTTCTATTTATAATAAAAACTAATTATTATTGAGACTATGTACAGATGTAACAAAAATAAACAAAGATGTAATGTAAACGATGCTAGCCCGCCTGGTCTTGGTCAGGTGAAATAGCTAATTAGTCTGTAATCAAAACAAGACAAAATACTTAATTATTACGCGATCTACGAACTTTAGAATGCTATCTTATAACTAGTTTTCTAAACGGACGCGACTAACGCGCACGGTAATACGGTTCGGGCTAGTATGTATGTTCACGGAGGGGCGGTCGGGATAGTCACGAGGACACGGTCAGGGTAATCTACGTGTGCTCACGAAGATACGGTCGGGATAATCCACGTGTGCTCACGAGGATACGGTCAGGATAATCTACGTGTGCTCACGAAGATACGGTCGGGATAATCCACGTGTGCTCACGAGGATACGGTCAGGATAATCTACGTGTGCTCACGAAGATACGGTCGGGATAATCCACGTGTGCTCACGAGGATACGGTCAGGATAACCCACGTGTGCTCACGAGGGTGCGGTCGGGATAATCCACGTGTGCTCACGAGGATACGGTCGGGATAACCCACGTGTGCTCACGAGGGTGCGGTCGGGATAATCTACGTGTGCTCACGAAGATACGGTCAGGATAATCCACGTGTGCTCACGAGGATGCGGTCGGGATAACCCACGTGTGCTCACGAGGGTGCGGTCGGGATAATCCACGTGTGCTCACGAGGATACGGACAGGATTAGACACCACGTGTGCTCACGAGGTGCCTACGGTAGGATGCGGTTACGGTAACGGTCGGTACGGTATACGGTAACCGTGTTTACGAACGTGTGCTCACGAACGTATCCACGGTTGCTGCACTAGGTCGGAGAAAGGGGCTGGTCGTGTGCTTACGGCCAGTCCGATCTGTCGTCCAGTTGCAGACTGACTACTGGTGGTTTCGGTGCGCCTTATATACCCGATTCTACGAGAGCGCGCATGCGTATAACGCCTGTCCCCCCACTCCGGACGGGATCAATGAACTGGCGAGTAGGCACAGTAGTGGGGAGGCGGTCAATGACTCTAATCTATTTATAGCGCGGTCGTTGAACTCGCGTTTAACGGCACGTGTTAGTCGCGGAGCTATCTTACAATACTACGAGTCTTACACCTAATGATTAATTATACTTGTTAACTTAATAATTATTATGCTAAATGATTAACTAGCGCGTGCAATCATTGCGCGTCGCATTCCTCTCTTTCTTCGGAGAGTGAAATTTCGGTATTTCACTCTGACAATCGGAGAAAATAGCGAAAGAAAAATAAAAATATTAAAGAATAAAACTACTATCTTAATTAGCGCAAAAGTGTGTAAATTTAACAGTTTTACTGCGCCAGCATGTCGAATGTCACCCGTGCGTGGATTCAGCCGTAGGAGTCTTTTGTATCCTTCGTACCGGACCACGTACTTTTTCACTCCTAGTGGTACCGAGACCATGGGGCCATCCGGAATCTGTCGTAAGACGTGCGGCACGTATTCCTCTAGATTCTCCTCACGGAGAGCATCGAACCAAGCGAAACCTGTTTCGTCGAGCTCTCGGATCATTTCTTCAAAGATTGCTTCCATTGTTCACTTTTCAATGTCTTGAGATGGACTGATAAAATTCGTTTCTTGGAACTCATATATATAACTTGAAGTTATTACTTTTTACAGCGAGTGGTGGAGATTCGCGTAGCCATCTAGCGGATTACTTTTTATTTTAATGTAACAGTTGCCCTGCGGCTTCTATAGGTAATATCACGGTGTTTACGGAGTTTTCATAATGCGGCTTGATATCTTTGACGTGAATATGTTTAGTTATTCGCCCATTTCTTTGTAAATCAAAAATAACTGGTGATATTTTTCGTTTTACTACGTACGGTCCATCGAATTTAGGTGCTAGCTTTGCATTAAATTTTTCTGCTTTGTTAGACAGCTTAAAAGTCTTCATCCATACCTTATCACCTATATTTGGTGTCCATGCTCTTCGTCGAAGATCGTAGTACTTTTGTTGCTTTTGGAAACTTTGGGCGAGATTTATTTTAACTAATTCAATAGAGTCGTGTATCCTCTTAATGCGGGTTTCGGTATTACAAGTAGCCCTACTTGTTGGTTGATGGATGGTAAATTCTCTTCCATGATTCAGGTATGCAGGGGAAAATCCAGTAGAATCACTGTGAGCGGTATTATATGCGAAGGCAATTTCGGGTAGGTGATTATCCCACTTCGTTTGATTTTTCTCTATATATTGTGCAATTATAGTTTTAATTACACGGTTTGCTCTTTCAACGGGATTACATTGCGGTGTATATGGCGGTGTCTTTCGGTGTGTAATTCCGTGATTCTTTAATAAGTCTTCTACTTCTTTACTAATAAATTGTTTACCATTATCGCTGACTATAGTTTTTGGGCATCCGTGTCGGAGAATTACTTGTTCTTTAATGGCTTTTGCAATAGCTTTTCCGGTAGCTTTATTCAAAGCTCTCAGTTCTATCCATTTGGTAAAACGATCTTGCATTACAAGTAACCAAATTTTTCCGCTAGTGGATCGAGGTTGTGGTCCTACAAGATCTATTGATACCATTTCCCATGGTTGTTGAACATTTGTTGGATGCATAAGACCGGATTTCGTTTGTTGTTGTACTTTATATTGTTGGCATTTAGTACAATTCCTTACGTATTTTGCTCCGTCTCGTAAAATTCCAGGCCAATAATAATAACGTGATAAGCGTACGAGAGTTTTTCCAATACCTAAGTGTCCGGCTGTCGATTCCTCGTGACATTCTTGCTGGACTCGGTTTCGGTCAGTTTTTGGAATGCATAATTTCCATTGTTCGTTCGGATCTTCTTCATTAAAGTCTAACGTATGTAGAATATGCTTGTATAGTTTCCCTTCTTTAATACAAAATTCCGGATTCTCCTTCGGTTGCGTTTTTACTTCTTTAAATTTTGTATTATACCACGAGCAGTTTTTACGGTTGGCTACAGAACATATTTCGATAGGCTGTCGTGATAACGCATCGGCTACATTGTTTTCGGCTCCTCTTCGGTAACGGATTTCCATATCCCATTGGTCTAATTCCATTCTCCAACGAGCAATTCTTCCTGACGGATTATCGATTTTTTCTAACCATTTCAAAGATTGATGATCGGTTAATACTACAAAATGATAACCTTCTAAGTAGTCTCGCATTTTCCAGATACCCCATTTTACTGCTAGGCATTCTTTTTCGGTGGCAGAGTAGTTTTTCTCTGCTTTATTTAAAGTTCTGCTGGCATACGCTATGACTTTTTCTTGTCAATCTATCTCTTGAGTTAATACTGCTCCTAGCCCATCGTTACTAGCATCTGTTTGTAAACACATTGTTTTTTCAAAGTCCGGGCATGTTAAAATGGGAGCATTTGTTAAATGTTCTTTGATTTTATCAAAGGCTTCTTGTTGCTCAGGTCCCCAGTGCCAAGTGGTGTTTTTTCTTAACAATTTGCTAAGCGGTGCGGTGGTTTTGGACATGTTGGGTATAAAACGTCGGTACCATGAGATCAGTCCGTTAAATCGGCGGAGTTCCTTCAATGTAGTTGGAGCTGATAACGTAGTGACGGCTTTTACTTTATCGGGATCGGTGTGTATGCCGTCAGAATCAATTACATGACCTAGATAACGTAGTTGTTGCCTACCAAAATGGCTCTTCTCCCAGTTCGGTTTTAGTTTTGCAGCTTTTAAACGTCGAAAAACTTCCTGAACTAGTTAAATGTGTTCTTCAAATGTTTCCGATATAATAATTGTCATCCAAATAGCAAAAGACGTGCGGTTCTAAATCGGGTGTTACTACTCCTTCTGATATCATTCGTTGAAAAGCTGCCGGTGCTGAATGAAGTCCGAAAGGTAAAACTTTGAATTGGAAATGTCGTCCTGGTACGGTGAAAGCAGTTAATGGTTTACTGTTGTCGGTTAAGGGTACTTGCCAGTATCCATTTTTCAGGTCGATGGTACTAAGATAACGAGCTCCACGTAGTTTATCTAAAGTGGCATTTATTTTCGGTAACGGGTATGCATCTTTGATGGTTACTTTGTTGAGTCGACGAAAATCTACACAAAAACGGTATTTTCCATCTTTCTTCTTCGCCAGAACTATAGGAGAACTCCACGGACTTATAGAAGGTTCTATAACACCTTCTTTTAACATTTTATCAATTTCTTCATTGATGATTTTCTGCATTGCTGGATTTCGGGCACGGTATCGTTGTTTTATCGGTGTTGGATTACTAAGCTGCAGGTCGTAGGTTAGTAACGGTGTTGGGCCTTGTATTTCCGCGAAATCTTGACGGGCTTGTTCAATAATTTTATCTATTATTTGTCGTTCCTCTATTTTGATATCTAATAGACCCGGTTGAGTTTCTAGTTGGCACAGTTCGGACGGAGCTTGTCTGTTCTCTGGATGCAACTCTTTTCCTTGTAGAGTCATTTTGAATCCTAATTTTGGCAGGATGTCCATTCCTAATAAGAAATGGTGTCGGAGTGTAGACATGATATGAAAATTTCCTTCTATTTTCTTTCCATTTATCGAGCAGGTTCCCGAAATATTATCTTCCAACGGTATTTCACTGCCATCAGCCAGTATCGCCCGATTTGTTCTTCCTCGTTTTTGCCATCCTCGAGAGTAGCACCATTTTGCAGTCACTTCATTAATAAAAGAGCTGACTGCACCGGAATCTATAAGTGCCTTAAATCTTCGACCTTCAACATTTACGAAGACGAAATATCGGTTGTCTCGTTCCTGGACCGAGCCGTAGGTCTTGCTGACTCGGTCCTTCGCTCGTTTCCCTGGTATGTTCCATGACAGTCTCTAGTGTAGACTCCATCTTTTCCACAGACAGAGCAAAAAAGTTTACGAGGATTGCGGCACTGATTACGGTTATGCCCTCTCTGTTTACATCTCCAACAACACTCGTTTCTTTTGTAAGTTGCATTCGGTTTCGTAACGGTCATCGCTTCATTTCTACTGATTCTTTGAGCTTGGTTTGCTTCCTGTACGGTTGCTTCATGTTCCTCTACTCTTTGGATCAATTCATTGATGTTATTTATGTCAGTTCGCCTAATATGAATTCTAAGTTCGGGTTTCATATTATAATATAAATTATCTAATTGTTCTTCTGGATCATATCCTCCTCTGCGTCTCATTAGAGTTGATAATACCGTAGCAAAATCTCGAATGTTTTCGTTGTGTTTCTGAACTCGTGCTGTGACTTGTCGTCCTAAATTTCTTCTTTCCAATGGTGGTAAATAAAAATTTCGTAATTGTTCTTCGACTTCTGCCCAAGTATGCAAGTTTCGTGCATAATTTCGATACCACTGGAGAGCATTTCCTTTTAAGAGTTCTGGTAAACCTTGGAGTATTTGTTCCTCAGAGAAATTATAAACTTGTCTTAACTCCTCTATTCGTTCCAAAAAAGAATATACATCTTTGCCTTCGAAATGGCAGTTCCATTTTCTCATTTGGTCCATAACTTCTCTATTTGACGGTAATATTGGTAGATGCGGTGAATTAGGTGTAGAAAACATTTGGGGTTGTGGCGGTTGATTATTTGGGAAGTCCTTATTATTTGCTAATGCTGATTCCTCAAGTCTCAAGCTAGCGTGGTCGGTTTCTAAGTCCTTTGTGATGTCTAGATTTTCCTTATAATCTTCTGGATCTGGTTCTTTATTTGCAAACAGTTCGGCGTTTTTGCGTACGAACCCAATAAGACGTTGTCTTAATTCGGTAACGATTCCTTCGGTAAGTAAATTATGTTTCGTTAATTCAGCAATCAATTCTTCTCGTTGTAGTTTATAAATCCACGACACGGAAACCATTTTACAAACTTATAATTATGTCGGATATACAAGTGTACCAGTATCAGTGTTATCGCGGCGTCCAAGTGTAATTTAACAATTCGGTCCGAAAGTTTCGTAGATTCAAAGCAAAAAAAAATCAAACTCCTTTTACAAATTCTGTTCGGGCGCCATGTAACGGAGTGAATCTTTGCCGGACCTTGCTCAGATTCCAGGATTCAGGGTTTTAAGGAATTTGAATTAAAGTATTTCTATTTATAATAAAAACTAATTATTATTGAGACTATGTACAGATGTAACAAAAATAAACAAAGATGTAATGTAAACGATGCTAGCCCGCCTGGTCTTGGTCGGGTGAAATAGCTAATTAGTCTGTAATCAAAACAAGACAAAATACTTAATTATTACGCGATCTACGAACTTTAGAATGCTATCTTATAACTAGTTTTCTAAACGGACGCGACTAACGGGTATCGTGTATGCTCGCACGGTAATACGGTTCGGGCTAGTATTTATGTTCACGGAGGGGCGGTCGGGATAGTCCACGTGTGCTCACGAGGACACGGTCAGGGTAATCTACGTGTGCTCACGAGGATACGGTCGGGATAACCCACGTGTGCTCACGAGGGTGCGGTCGGGATAATCTACGTGTGCTCACGAAGATACGGTCAGGATAATCCACGTGTGCTCACGAGGATGCGGTCGGGATAACCCACGTGTGCTCACGAGGGTGCGGTCGGGATAATCCACGTGTGCTCACGAGGATACGGTCAGGATAATCTACGTGTGCTCACGAAGATACGGTCGGGATAATCCACGTGTGCTCACGAGGATACGGTCAGGATAACCCACGTGTGCTCACGAGGGTGCGGTCGGGATAATCCACGTGTGCTCACGAGGATACGGTCGGGATAACCCACGTGTGCTCACGAGGGTGCGGTCGGGATAATCTACGTGTGCTCACGAAGATACGGTCAGGATAATCCACGTGTGCTCACGAGGATGCGGTCGGGATAACCCACGTGTGCTCACGAGGGTGCGGTCGGGATAATCCACGTGTGCTCACGAGGATACGGACAGGATTAGACACCACGTGTGCTCACGAGGTGCCTACGGTAGGATGCGGTTACGGTAACGGTCGGTACGGTATACGGTAACCGTGTTTACGAACGTGTGCTCACGAACGTATCCACGGTTGCTGCACTAGGTCGGAGAAAGGGGCTGGTCGTGTGCTCACGGCCAGTCCGATCTGTCGTCCAGTTGCAGACTGACTACTGGTGGTTTCGGTGCGCCTTATATACCCGATTCTACGAGAGCGCGCATGCGTATAACGCCTGTCCCCCCACTCCGGACGGGATCAATGAACTGGCGAGTAGGCACAGTAGTGGGGAGGCGGTCAATGACTCTAATCTATTTATAGCGCGGTCGTTGAACTCGCGTTTAACGGCACGTGTTAGTCGCGGAGCTATCTGACAATACTACGAGTCTTACACCTAATGATTAATTACACTTGTTAACTTAATAATTATTATGCTAAATGATTAATTGGTGCGTGCAATTATTGCGCGTCGCAGTACATAACCTCTCTTTTGTGACAGTCGATATAGTCGATTTTGTCACTCGCGCAGGAAGATTCACACATAACCTTGCTTATGCTAGATCTAACCACTGCCGGTATAGTAGATTTTGATTATCCAAGGCTAGCGGGTGTCGGTATGATAGATTACCGTATTACCAATCATTTAACCTATGCAAAACTACATTTAGCTGGGATTAGAACCCGCAGTCGGTAAGGTAGGAATCGCTTGCTCTGATGGTAAGTAGCTTAGAACCCGCCTGGCTTGACAGCCGCCTTGCCCTAACTACTAATTAATATTTCAAAATTGTATGGATATACAAGTGTGTAGATAATTTATATTTATATAACACAATATTTTAAATAATCAAGTATGTATTTATTAGAAACAGAAGGATATTTAAGAAATGAATTTGTTTATAATAATCAAAATAAATATTTGGGCTCTGCATAGTAGAAATAAATTGGATATAATTATGGATTAAAACGCAAATTTTGAAAGAGGGTGCAAATTACGAATCACAGGAGAAATGGAAGAAACAGGTTTTTATTTATATAGCGCTAAAATTTTATAAATAATTCTTTAAAACTAATACAAAAATTAATTTAATTAAGAAGAAAGTTTTATTACTCTAAAAGTACAAAATATTAATGGCATACTTTAGGCGATGATCGTTCGTCATGAAATAAATTAATTTCAGGAGGTGAAGTTCTATTTATAACCGTTTAAAATAATACAAAATTTTAATAAGTTGTTAACTAACATACTACAATTTAGTAAGTATATGTACTTTACTGTTTTTGGTAATTTAATTTTTCATTAACATTTATAATTATTAAAATATAAATTTAAGCTTTATAGGAATTCATATAGTATAAAATTTACAGTTAACATTTAATATGTATCTATTATTTTTATTATTTTTATTCTGATTTCATTACACTAAATTTTGGTAAACTTTTATTTATAAATTATAGTAACTATAGCAATACCTCCAAGGTGTTGTGTGAATATGTTTAATTTTAAAGGTGTCCATGGTAGTGAAAAAATAATACAATGTAAAACATTATTTTAAATAAATAAATTACGAAAGTCCTTTTTCGAAATTAAAAATAGGGAGTTGGCGCGCGAAGCGCGCAGGGGGGTGAAACCCCCCTAGTATATATATATATATCTATAATATATAAATATTTCGCCGCCGCCGCCGCCGCTGCCGTGTCTAAGAATTCAGAATTCAACATATATATATATGTAATATATATATAAAAGTGTGTGTGTGTGTGTGTATGTGTCTGTGTCTGTGTCTGTGTGTGTGTGTGCGTGCGCGTGTGTGTGTGTGTGTGTGCGTTCTATCTCTTCGAGATTTTAAAATTAACAATTGTAACCCAGGTCGATAAGTTCTACAGATTATTTTGAACAAAAGTTGTTTATTATGTTTTTTCAAAAAAATCAATAGATTTTGAGATAAATGGCTTTTAAATATAGTAATTTTTCTAAAAAATTGAAAACTTTCCATTTATCATGGTGGAATAACTCTTAGGCAAATTATTTTTAACACTTAAAATTTTTTTTTGTGATTATAACTTGAAAGAATGTCTTTTAGTTTACTTAATCTTGATAAAACTCATAAAATAAAAACGGACCTAAAATTTAATGTAATGTTTAAAAAAAATGCACAATTTTTCGAAGATAAAATAAATATTAATCAAGTATAACATACACTTTTCCAAAAATCTATATGTGAAATATACAATAAGTTAAAAATTAAACAAATTAATTATTGCATTTTTAAGATAATTCTATTATAAACCGTAATGGCAAAAGGAAATTCAAATTTTAACTATGGCGATATAAAATACAAATAATAATTGAAATTTTTTTTTAAAATTATTAATTTAGTAGCATTTAATTTAATAGTATATTACATACCATGGCCAGTAAAATAAGAAATGTCTCAGATCACATGTAATTGCCGGCCGAGGCGAAGCCGAGGTGGACGATCATGTGATCTGAGGGTTTCTTTTTTACTGGACAAGGTGTGTATACTATTTTTCTGCTCGACATTGCCGGAAAACGGAGGGCAGAAAATATTATTTAAATCAAAATTTAAAAATTGTATGGATATATAAGTGAGTAGATTACGTAAATTTATAAAAAACAATATTTTAAATAAACAAGTATGTATTTATTAGAAACAAAAGCTTATTTAAGGAATGCCTTTGTTTATAATAATCAAGATAAATATATGGGCTCTATAACTAAAGGGAAAAATAAATTGGATATAATTATGGATTAAAACGTAAATTTTGAAAGAGGGTGCAAATTATGAATTACGGGAGAAATGGAAGGAACAGGTTTTTATTTATATGCCACCATAGTTATATTAATAGTTCTATAAAATTAATCAAAATTAATAAAAAAATTTATTTATTTAAGAAGAAAGTTTTATTACCCTCAATAGACAGAGTTACACAGACAAAGAATCGTTAAAACTTGCTACACAATTTTTGAAAACAACTTGTGTTAAACTTGCTAACAAGACATTACATAATAGTGACGTGTACCTAAATTTTATGTAAAATTGTTAAAAAAAGTTGCAACAAATAATTGCTATAAATTTGCTAACGAATAAGGACGCAGATTTAGATTAATTTGTTATTTACCTCTGCTGCACGAGTTGATATAATTTTGGTATATATTTGCTAAGAAATATATCATAATCTGAGAAGTTCTTTTTCAGCAAATTGGTAGCAAAATTAAATCAGTAAATGCTTACATATGCAGTATATTGCAACAAGAATTGATTATAATTTGTTGCTATTTTGCAATCATGAAAATAATAATTTCAATGTATTTTTTATTCAAGAAAATCTGTGTTTTTGTGAAGTATTTCAAGTTTTGTTACTTTTTTTGCACTTTTAAGAGTCTAACACATTTACTAGTTGTGGCGATGCGACATGCGATCTAGTTGCACAACAATAATATAAGTATTCTATTTCGAAATTAAAAATAGGGGGTTGGCGCGCGAAGCGCGCAGGGGGGCGAAGCCCGCCTAGTAATATATATATATATATATATATATATATATATATATATATATATATATATATTATATATAGATATATATTATATTACTATATATAATATGTATATATATAGTATGTTTTTAATATGTATAGTACATATCTCTGTATAATATAAAATATATTTCGCCGCCGCTGCCGTAGTAGTAGTGATAAATGAACAAATTCACATTTTAAAATTTTCGCGCCAAAAATAAAACACTAGCGCGTGAAAAAAGTGTGAATTTGTTCACATATCTCTTCACTATTAGTTTAAATATTTCTTGAACATAACTGACATTCACTACATTTCGTTATTGAACTTTTCGTTTTAAAAATATAAAAGTTTATTAATCAATTTAGAATTGAGTTTATATTCAGTATTTATATTCAGAATTGAGTTAATATTTAGTATTTTCTTAATTAAAAGAAATAAAATATTGTAAGTAACAAGATATGTAAAAAAAACTACAGAATTTAATTATAACCTTTACAAAAATAAAACAAGAAGTTGATTACATACAGATACAGATACAGATATATATATATATGGGTGGTTCTCTGTGACATCGAAGATGAAAAAAATAAATATTGCTATAACTATGGGAATATGTTTTAGAGGTATCCAGTAGTTCTCCTGAATTTTTTCAGATTTTTTCTGGGCCATTATTTCAAGTTACAGAGAGTCAAAGTTGACATTTTAGCACTTTTTTGCATTATATGCCCATTTTCATGAATTTTTAGCTCCCAGGGGATGCATTTTTCACTGAAAACATAAGTATGACTTTTTTTCTAAAATTTTCCGAACTTTTCATTAAAAATACTTTTAAAGACATAAATGTATGCTGTCACACTCTTGAAAGCCATTTAAACCTTAAATAGTGAAAATCAGCAATTCTGCTCCGGACTCTGGTAACCTAATACTGTCTAAAAGATGTCTTTTTATAGTCAGAAACTGTCTAAAAATTTCCAGAGCGGGTCTAAATCATTAAGATCACTTATGGTCAAAATATCCGGGAAAAGTGCCCGAAATATTAATAGAAATGTATATTTGTTGCCTTATAACGATGAATCTAGTAGCATGATCATTGCAAAAAAATTTATGCACTTACCTTGGAATGGTAGAAAAGTATCTCCACTTGTTTCAGTATCCATCTAATCCCCTGTAAGCTGCTAAAAATACAAATATTATTATAAAATTATAAAAAATTATTTTTTAAACATTTATAATGCCGGATTTTTAGTTTTACATCCCTTACAAGAATTATAATACTAATCTGAAGGATTACTATCAAAGTATCAACATTATTATTATTATTATTCAGCAATACATTGTTTAGATTTCACAAACTTGTCACTGTCACGTTATCATATTATTCATTATAATTATATATCCGATTTATTTATATACCTTTTGTATTAAATACGTATATTCAGTTATTGTAATAATGATGTTTATATGTTTATAGTAATCCTTCAGATTAGTATTATAATTCTTGTAAGGGATGTAAAACTAAAAATCCAGCATTATAAATGTTTAAAAAATAATTTTTTATAATTTTATAATAATATTTGTATTTTTAGCAGCTTACAGGGGATTAGATGGATACTGAAACAAGTGGAAATACTTTTCTACCATTCCAAGGTAAGTGCATAAATTTTTTTGCAATGATCATGCTACTAGATTCATCGTTATAAGGCAACAAATATACATTTCTATTAATATTTCGGGCACTTTTCCCGGATATTTTGACCATAAGTGATCTTAATGATTTAGACCCATTCTGGAAATTTTTAGGCAGTTTCTGACTATAAAAAGACATCTTTTAGACAGTATTAGGTTACCAGAGTCCGGAGCAGAATTGCTGATTTTCACTATTTAAGGTTTAAATGGCTTACAAGAGTGTGACAGCATACATTTATGTCTTTAAAAGTATTTTTAATGAAAAGTTCGGAAAATTTTAGAAAAAAAGTCATACTTATGTTTTTAGTGAAAAATGCATCCCCTGGGAGCTAAAAATTCATGAAAATGGGCATATAATGCAAAAAAGTGCTAAAAAACTTTGACTCTCTGTAACTTAAAATAATGGCCCAGAAAAAATCTGAAAAAATTCAGGAGAACTACTGGATACCTCTAAAACATATTCCCACAGTTATAGCAATATTTATTTTTTTCATTTTCGATGTCACAGAGAACCACCCATATATATATATATTACATCTACTAAGGATTATCTACTAATGATTATTTTAAAATTTTTATTTGTTAAATTGGGATTCTCATCAAACTTCTATTCCGTCGGTAAGTCAGAAAGTTTATCTCTCTATAATATATATATATATATATATATATATATTTCGCCGCTGCCGCCGACGCCGCCGTGTCTCAGATTTAAGGATTGGAGGTTACCCTTTATATATATAATATTAATATATATACTATCTATATTTCGCCTTAACCGTGTCTAAGATTTCAGGATTAGAGGTTACCTTTTATATATATATATATATATATATATATATATATATGTATATTATTAACAAATGTTAAAAAGCTATTAATTGATAAGTTATGAATATCATAGGAGACTAAAAAAAGTGTATAAGAGAATAAATTAAAAAAAAGAAAAATAAATAAATAAATAAATCGTATAAGCCACTATAATAGTATAATTTGAAATAAAGAAGGTTAAGATAGAAATGTAAATTGAGGTAAAAAGAAGAATAATTTCTTTTTCAAAAGAAACGTTTCAAATATATTGTTCAATTAAATCAAAATATTGTAATCATATTTTTCGTAAAAATTTCAATACGCACTAATAATTCGGTGCAATTTTTTGTAAACTTAAAAAAGTAAATAATAAATTAATTAATTACTAATAATTAATAAATAATAAATTAATAAATTACTAAAGATAAATAACTTAATATTAATTAAATTAATAATTGATAAATTGTTAATAAGTTCAATCCGAGGAACATTATTCTTCCCTTTGTAAAAGGTATATAATGTGCTCCAACAATTAAATACAAACAATTAAATAAGGCGGACACGAGAGTGAAAAGAAGAAACTAGGGAGAATATAACAATAAGCAGCGAACGCGCGCGCGGAACATGGAAAAGGTCAGGCACACACAGCTGCGGCGCGCATTAATTTCCTAATTCTCGCACACGCGAACGCGTGCGGAGAGCAGAAAAAATTGGCTTACTCAGTATTGGCCGCGGCGTAGTTAAATTAAAAAAATAGAAAAAATTTTTCATACACTTTTTTACGTGAGGTACATAGGGACGTTTCAATTTAGCACGTGGATTTGCGACCACGTGGTGTGACTCACCGATCTTTGATTTATTTTTAGTCTATATATGTTTTTAAGCGCGGGAGGTCCGAGGTACACGCATCTTACACACATATACACAATTGGTGAAAGTTTTAGTTGATGTCGAATTATTATTCATTTGTTAATTTGTCGCTACCGCAAGGCAACTGTTATTACGTTTTTCAATGTTTGATAGCAAAATGTAGGATTTTTATTTTGTGTATACGCAAACTGATAGAAAGGAATATTTGTGACCAACGAATATCTAAATTTGTAGCAAAAATTTGTTTTATTGAGTATGCTCAATTACAAATCAATTATAAAAAAACACTCGATTACAATCGAGAGGTAGTCTTGACAATTATAAAAATTATTATGTTTTCTTGTAAAATTTATTACAAGTTTTGGGAAATTTAACTGATATGTAGTTAATTTTCGTATAAAAAATAATAATTTTTATAATAATTGTCAAGTATGTATATCAATTACCATTATTTTACTCTTTATTGAGGATTCTTTCAACTCGTGGATTTAATACTACATAAACTTCCTAATTTTTTTAATATTAAGACTTTATGGAATTATTCATATTTTTAGGTACAAAGAAGAAATTAATAAAAATTAAATATTTGTTGTTGTTAATATATAAATTTATTTATAACATTATTTTTTATTTTTTTATTTTATCAATGGATAAACAAGTGAAAATCCATATTAAAGTTGACGGTAATTGTTTATTCCGCAGTTTTGCACAATTTTTATATAATGACCAAGAGAAACATAGACGTATACGTTTGAAATTAGTTAATGAAGTTTTAAAGAATTGGTCTTTTTTTGGATTATTTATTCTCGGAGATGAATCAATAAAAAAAGATAATTACAAACAAACAATGTCAAAAGCTGGAACATTTGGTGGGCATGAAGAAATTCAAGCGTTTCTTTCATTATATAATATAAATATTGTTCTTTATCATAATGATTTCTCTCCGTTATCGTATGGTCAAAATGACAATAGAAATAAATTAATACTTTTCTTATCTGGTACCATTGATAGTGGTCATTGTGACATTTTGGAATGTAATAGTGATCATTTTAAACAAGATCATAAACATTTTTACCATAAATCTTATTATAATAAAAATAAAGAAATTATTAATATGAGAAAACATGTTCAAAATTTAAATGAATTAAAATTATTTCGTAAAAGACAAAATGATAAAGTAATAAATATGACTGAAGAAAGGTTAGAAAAGAAGAGGAACAAAGAAATAGTTAAAGGTATGACCGAAGATAGGTTGGCAAAGAAAAGGAGGAAAGATATAGTCGTAGGTATGACTAAAGAAAGATTGGAAAAGAAGAGGAATAAAGATATAGTCGAAGGAATAACTGAAGAAAGATTAGAAAAGAAGAGGAATAAAGATATAGTCGAAGGAATGACTGAAGAAAGATTAGAAAAGAAAAGGAGTAAAGATATAGTCGAAGGAATGACTGAAGAAAGATTAGAAAAGAAAGGGAGTAAAGATATAGTCGAAGGAATGACTGAAGAAAGATTGGAAAAGAAGAGGAATAAAGATATGGTCAAAGGAATGACTGAAGAAAGATTAGAAAAGAAGAGGAGTAAAGATATAGTCGAAGGAATGACTGAAGAAAGATTGGAAAAGAAGAGGAGTAAAGATATAGTCGAAGGTATGACTGAAAAAAGATTAGAAAAGAAGAGGAATAAAGATATGGTCGAAGCAATGACTGAAGAAAGATTGGATAAGAAGAGAAGAAAAGATGTTGTTTTAAATATGCCAAATAATCGAATTAATAAACGAAGGATAAATCAAAAAATTTTAAATATTCTAAAACAAGTGTTGATTATACTGATATCGGTGATATGACTTTTATATGTCCTTATTGTTCTGCAGTAGAATTTTCAAAACAAAGTTGTTGTCATTATGGTAAAATTGTACTTCCACCTTTAAGTGATTATAATAATGAATTAAAAAATCTTTTATATTATACCAAATTTAGAAATCTTATACGATATTATAATAATAAATTGCTTTTGTAAGTTTTAATGCAAATATTCTTAATGATTATAAAAAAGGAATTTATAATTTAAAAATTCATGGTCAAGTATGTCATAGTAGTCCTAATAATAATTTAGCAAAAGACGGAATTGATCCACAATACAGTCAAATTTATATATATGATAATGATACGGCTGATAAAATTCGAATACAAACTAATAATATGTTAGAACTAGAATATATGAAAATAATATCAGAAATATTAAAAGATAATCCGTAAGCTAAAAAATATAAACATTTGTATGACGTAACTAATAATGGTGAAATTGATGAGTATAATTTAATATTCACACGCTGCATAAATTCGAATAAAAATGTTTATAACACACCCAGGACTGGTGAATGTGCAGCATTAATAGTTTCGAAAAATAATGAAATTCCAGAAATTGCCGATTTACGTGTTTATCCAAAAAATTCACCAGATAATCATGAAAGCGTGATTTTAAATAAATTATCATTCCATGTTGATCCGATGGTATTTGTTATTTTACTTCCTTCAGGAGATTTAGGCTGGAGTCCAATCTTGAAACAAAATTCAAATACTTGTAAGAGATTATCAGCTTTACAGTATTATTCTTACAGACTTGCATATAGAATTAATTCTAAATTTGATCCTATATTATATTGTGGTCGTTTAACACAACAATATTTTTTACATGCTTATATTATTATAGAAAATAATAGATTACATTTCTTTCGTTATAACCAAAAACAATTAAGAATTGAATGTCGTCAAGGATTGATAGATCATGTTGAAAAATGTGCCTCAAATAATTCTGTAAACCTTGAAAATAATGAAAGGTTCGGTAATATTTTCATTTTGCCAGCAACGCATATTGGTAGTCCCAGACATATGCATCAATTGTATCAAGATGCTATGACTATTAATAGAGAAATTGGTAGACCAGATTTATTTATAACTGTAACTTGCAATCCAAATTGGCCAGAAATAAAAAGAGTTCTTGCAAAATTTCCTTCAGGTACTACATGTATTGATATACCTAATATAGTAGCACGCTTATTTTTTATTAAATTACGTGCTATTTTGAGTGATATTTTAAGTGGTAATATATTTGGAAATATTATTGCATATTGTAACAGTTTGGTTGCCGCGCGGATGTTTATTTTAATATCGCGGCTGCTCAGCGGTACGGTTAAACTTACCGTATTTAAATAAACATATTTTTCTCGCGATGCGGCGACGGTTACCTGTCCGTTCTACCAAATCTGTTAAATGTTAATCTGAAACCGAGTTACTGTTTCAGATAACAACCAGGTAAAATTCAAATCTGAAATTGACCGCGAAACAGGGATATCGCGTCGAGCACTTGTCAACCAGAAATATACGAGTCCTTAGGATTACGGAAGGAATCGTACGTGGGTTAAATTCAATTAATCAAACACCGGATTGAATTCTAATAATAATATGAGTTTATTGAAATAAAGATAAAGAAAGATAACAAATAAAATATCTGATTGTCGCCGAGGTCTACGCTTTTATTACAAGTCGGTAAACGGCCGACTTGTAGAGAGAGGGGAAGAAAATATCGCGAACTAAAATAATATATCCAGTCAACGGGACTGGTATAAAGAAACACGATTATTTACTAAGTGCGAATAAAAACACGATCGCGTGAAGTAGTACCACTTACTTTGTACGCTGCTGTAGTCGTTGGTAAACAACGACCAGCCGATCGGTTGCTTTCTCTCTCTCACACTGTCGCTGCGGTGTCGGACAGATTGTCCGCTCGCCCGTGCACCGGGGTTGTGTGGCTGCAGGCAGATGCACGGTGTTGCACCACTCACTGCAAATGCAGGATCGGCCTGCAGTCGAAACACACACACAAAACGCACGGTAAATCACAGCACGGCGAAGCTAAACACGGGACGCGGGGGGATCACACCTGTCACGTAAGAAGGTGGTTATTACTCTCCTCAGTGCGCGCGAATCTCCCCTTTACCTCTCTAATGAGGTGCGTGCGCGAATCTTTCGCGCGCGAATTTGATCCCGCCCGTGTAGCCACGACGAACCGAGCCGAGCCGAATCTCGCCGGCTCGAACCGATGCGAACATTATGATACTGTTCGCTCGTGTTGCTCGAATTCGTCAAACGGTGAGGTAAACAGTACCTTACCGTTACAATATATATATACTATTGAATTTCAAAAAAGAGGATTACCTCATGCACATTTATTGTTTGTTCTTGATTATAAAAATAAACTTCTAAATCCGAAAGATATTGATAAATTTATTAGTGCTGAAATACCTGATGACGAAAATCTACGAGAATTAGTCATTAAGCATATGTTACATAGACCACATTCAGAAAATACACCCTGTTACGATTACAAAAATAATAAATGTTCCAAAAAATTTCCAAAAAACTTGACTGATTTTACATATTTTGATGAAAATGGTTTTCCTCATTATAAAAGAAGAGATAATAGTAATAAAAATTATGAATATAATAAGAAAGTAAATGGAGAAATTATTAAAGTAAATAATTCAATGGTAGTACCTTATAATGCTACTCTTTTACAAAAATATAATTGTCATATTAATACCGAAATTTCGTATTCTGTAATGAGTATTAAATATTTGTATAAATATATACTTAAAGGTTCTGATAGAGCATACATAGGTTTACAAAAAAAAAAAGATGAAATATTTGATGAAATTACTGATTATATTGATGCGCGGTATATAAGTCCTATAGAAGCCGCTTGGAGAATTGAAGAATTATCACTTTCTGGAAGATTTCATACAGTAATTAGATTAGCAGTGCATACGGAAAATCAATAGCAAATTATTTTTGAGGAACATAAAGAAAAAGAAGCATTAGAAAAAAATAATAATACAACTCTTACTGCATGGTTTCGATTAAATTTATGTGATGATAATGCAAAAAATATAAAATATTCAAATATACCAAAATTTTATTTATTTAATACAACAACAAAAACGTGGGTTAAAAGAAAAGTTTTTTCTAATGCTTTAGGTAGATGATGTAATGTTAGTATTAAAGATACAGAAAGATTTCATTTAAAATTAATTCTAAATCATAAAAAAGTAGCGACATCTTTTAATGACTTAAAAACAAATGATAATATCTTATATAAAACATTTAAAGAAGCAGCTATTGCCATGGGATTAGTAGAAACCGATGAACAAATTTTAAAAATTTTTGAAGAAGCAGCAAGTATTATGATACCAAAAGAATTTAGAAAATTTTTTTCGTGGTTTTTAATTGCTGATACTTCATCTTCAGCTTGTAAAATATGGGATAATTTTAAAAAAATTTTATGTGAAGATTTCAAAGAAAATAAGGAATGTAATGCTTTAAAACATATTAATAAGATTTTAAATTTAGAAAATCTTTCTAATTCCGAAATTGGATTACCAGAAATTATTAATAATGAAAATGAAGTAGATTTAAATGCTATAAAATTAATGAAGGACGAAAATATGAATTTATTTATTGATCATAAAAATAAACTTAATGAAGATCAAAATAAAATATGTAATTATATTACACAATTAAATAATAATATGATTTTTATTGACGGGCCTGGCGGTACAGGAAAAACTTTTCTTTATAAAACAATTATTTATTATTATTTAGGGCAAGGAAAAAATGTTATATCTATGGCTTGGATTGGTATTGCATCAATTTTACTACCAGAAGGTATGACGAGTCACAGAACTTTTAAATTACCGTTAGATTTGTCAAATATAGAAACGACTTTTTTAAAATTAAAATCAGATAAAAAAGAAATTACGTGAATGTGACATAATAATTTGGGATGAAGCATCTATGATACCTAAAAAAGCATTAGAAATAGTAGATAAAACTTTAAGAGATTGTTGTTCAAATGAAAAATTTCCATTCGCACACTGAGAGAAAGGAATACTTGAGACAAATGACGTTTCTTAACTGTTAAGATCTGATGACTTAAATATGGGCAAATGAATATTTCTTTACAGTTAAGTATTATTTCAATCAGTTCTTAACAGTTAAACTTTCATTCGTTTTTATTAACGTAAAATCTTAACAGTTAAGAACTGAGCGTTAATACTTAAGAAATATCATTTTATGACAAGTCAATGTCAATTTATAGCAACAAATGCACGATTATTTTCTCACAAATATTTCTTTCTCTCAGTGCAGGAAAATTTATGGTTCTATTATAACAAACACAAATGATCTATCAAATAAAGCTATATTAGCGTGTCATAATGAAGATATATATAATTTAAATAAAAAAGTATTAAACAAAATTCATTCAAAAGAAAAAATTTATTTAAGTATTGATTATGCAACCTGCTAAAGGTGTAGATCAGAATGATGAAAGTATGCAATTAAATTATCCAATAGAATATTTAAGTTCTCTTAAGCTTCCAGGACTACCATTCCATAAATTAATTTTAAAAATAGGCGCGATTGTAATGCTTATAAGAAATATAAGCATTAATGATGGTTTGTGTAATGGGACGCGTTTAAAAATAATCGAGTTATATAAATATAATATAAAAGTTATGATTGTAACAGAAAATAAAAAGGGAGAAATTGCATTTATACCAAGAATAACTTTAGACACAGGTGAATTTTCTAAATTACCATTCATTTTACATCGAAAACAATTTCCTGTAATATTAGCATTTGCAATAACAATAAATAAATCGCAAGGACAAAGTTTTGATAGTTTAGGAATATATTATCGTAGACCTCTATTTTCTCATGGTCAATTATATGTAGCTCTTTCTCGGTGTAAAAATCCAAATAATTTATATATTGAAAATAACTCTGAAAACCAAAATGAAATTGAAAATATCGTCTGGAAAGAAATTTTCGAATGATTTTATTTTCACATAGCCATGTCAATCAAAAGAAAACAAATTAATAGTAATGAAGAAATTGTTAAAAATAAACAAACAAAAATTGATTTTTCCGAGATTCCATTTACAAATAATGATTTTTAAAAAATAAAATTCATATTGGTGATAAAAGTGTGTAAGTATTTATCAAATGATACAAATATTACAAGTATTATCTTTGTTTAACGTAATATAATATAAAAATTAAATTAAAAATAATTATTTGTATAGAATGGTTGTTGGATACGTAGAATCAATAGATAAGACAAAAACAATTACGTCCAGAAATACCGATAAAAGTTATGAAATTTTTAAATTTGTATTAAATAATAATGACGTATCCAAAATTCAGTGTAATGCCTGGAATGGAGATGCAAAATTATTTGAAAATAAAATAAACATAAATTAAGTATACTAACATACAGTTTTCTATAGATATAATATATAATATGGATATAAAATACAATCATTTAAAAATTAAATATAATTCCAAATTATTGTATTCTTGTAGATAAGTCTTTTAGAAACAGTAATGGCTAAGGAACCCTCAAATTTTAACAGTGGAAATATGAAATATGAATTACATTTGAAAAACTTTTCAAAAATTACTAATTTAGGAGAATTTGATATCCAAAGAAATACATCAAATTTAAGTGTTATTGCCTTTGATGAAATTTCAAAATTGCATGGATATATAAGTGAGAAGAAAATGTATATTAATATAAAATAATAATTTACATAAACAAATATTTATTTATTAGAAACAGAAGGTTATTTAAGAAATGAATTTGTTAACAATAATCAAAATAAATATTTGGGCTCCATAACTAACGGAAGAAATAAAATAGATATAATTATAAATCAAAATTCAAATTTTAAAAGAGGGTGCCCCGATAAGGACAAAGAAATAAATAATATTTTTTAAAGAATTATTTTAAATTCTATTTTTTCAAAGAATTTAAAAAGAATTCTTTACAATAACTTATAAATATAACGAATGTCCGGTATATTGTAATGCTTTAAGTATTAATAAAGAATTCTTTAAATTCGAATGAAATTTTACGAATGGTATATCCCATGAAAGAAATATTAACGAAGTGAAAAAGAAATCTTTTATTACAAAAAAAATAATTAAATATTTGAAAAGTATTCTTTTATACTTCTAAAACTTATTCTTCATAAAAACAACCCAAAGATTCTCAAAGAATTCTTTTTCAATTCTTTTTTGAGTTTTCTTTATGCGGATTGTAACCGTTTTAAACCGTTAAGAAAGAATTCTTTTTGATTTCTTTTATAAATCACTCTCTAAATTTTGAAGAGTGAAATTTCAATTTTTCTATTTTTTTCTATTTCATTTAGCATTTTAAACATTTGAATTTATTAAATATATATTTTCTGAAATTAAATCAAGGTGCGCGGTAGCGCAACCAACGCAAGTATAATGCGCGCTAGCACCTATTAGACATCTAACTGCACCTGCGGTTTTTTTATTTTTGAATATTAATATATAATATGTTATTTACGTAACTTATATCATATATTATTTCTTTTTTAATATTTTTTCAGTTTATTAAGTTTTGGATAAATTATTTAGTAATACTTTCAATAAAACTTCATGTAAATATCTGAGATGTCAAATTCTTTTACTCGGCTATGTATTTTTCGATATCTTTTCGTCTCCTATATATATATGACTACTCGAAAAAGTTGAGACAGAGCTATAGGGGAAAACGAAAGAGTGAGTGAGACACGCGTGATCTAGTTATTTTTTCATTATTATCTTAAACGGTCATCTTTTATCTTACACGGTCGTCAATCATCTAATTTGCCGAGAAGCGTGCGCGTAACAGAACCTGTCAGTGACAATTATTGGTTATGTTTAATGTTGATAATTTTAATTCTTGGTTTTGGACTACAGTTTTCACAGGTATGAAAGCTTCACAGAAATGTTTATTAATTATTTGAATAAATTATTTTAGAGAAGTTAAAAATATAATTATTTGTTAATAAAATTATTTATTTAACAATTTGGATTTTGGAGCCCAGTCGTCAAACATATCAAGCAATATTGAAACAACAAATCACTTCTGCAAAAATGTTTAGGAAAATGCCTGAAATTTTACCAATACAGAAACACATTCATTTAATTACTAGTAGTATGGTACATTTAGTAGACAATAGTTAGATTTAAGAGGACCTAGTGTTGAAGAAACAGAAAAATTTTTATCTACCAAAAAAATCAGGAGAAAAATAATGATTTTTTGCTGTGTTGTAAAATATAACACCATAAATAATTGTTTATTTATACATAAAAACATTTTTCGTCCAGAAAATAAGTCATTTTAAACGTTTTTGAAAAAGTATGTATGTGTGTATGTATGTATGTAGTCAAATTAATAGAATAACTCAGCCAATTTTGAACCAATTTGGCTCAAATTTTTATGATATCTTCTACATAAATAGAGAAGTAAACGTTGCTATTTTGGACCAAATTGGTCGAATAGATATTAAACGGTAGCACTTTTTAACATGACGCTAAAACGTTTTTCTACGACATTATATATATATTAAAAAAATTAAATAATCTAAAATATAGATATAGAAAATGTTTAAAAATAAATTTTTATGTACAATTAAATACTGGCATGTTAAACGCATTGAAGTGTCAAAATAGTGCAAAAAAACGTTTTTTCTACTTTATAAAGACAAATATTAATTGCACTGTAAAAGTTTAAATGTAAAAAATCTTTATCTTAATAAGATGAAATTTTTTTGTATACAACACTTTATGCTTAGATGAATAATTTCAAAGTTTAGTACAAAAAAACAGTTGGAGAAGCCTAAAATGTACAATAAAAGAAGCTTTTCAGATATTAACTAAATAAATATTGATTTCACGTAGAAATTTGAAATGTAAGAAATGTTCATCACATTAAATGAAAACTTTTTTCTATTAAACATTTCTTCCTCACATTGATATTTTTCCTTATAAATGAAAAAAAATGATTAAAAAAGCGTAAAATGTACAAAAAAGACGGTTTTAGACCTTATCTAAATAAATATCGATTATACGTACAAATCTTAAAGGTAAGAAATGTTTATCACAAAAAAAACTTTTGTTTACCTTCTAATTGTTTTTGAAAATGTATATATGCTTGTACGTACTATGTATTTAAACAAGTCAATCGAAAAATTCAGTCAATTTTTTACCCATTTGGCTAAATTTATTTTTTAGTAACTTTTTCATATATTCTAGTTGTGTCGAGGTATTATTAGCTTTACCTATTATAATATAATAGTATTAACATACTATTTAGTATGAATTAATTCATCTTTTCTGTAGTACACTTTACAGAAAAATTCTTTCCTACCAAAAAAATTAGGAGAAAAAGAATGATTTTTTGATGTGTTGGTTAATAATCTTAATGAAAAGCTTTCTGCCTTGCCATATAAGAAATCCCAAGCTGTGATTATTTAGTTACTACATTACAGGTTTTTATTAACGTAACTCGATCTAACGATTTGTTCACGATGTATTAAGTGAAAACTTTTATATATATTTTTAGAAACTGTTTAATATAATCTATTCTCTTACAGAAATTACATTTTCATCCTAAGTATTTAAAAAACTTATCATTTATTATATTAAATTTCTAACATCAAGTTTTATGAATAGAAAGTATTTTGAAATAACACCTTCCACGAAGGTGTGAGAATACGCAAGTATAATGATAGTTGTTAACTGATAAAATAAATATTTTCATTTCTTGCTTCTATCTTTTTTTCTACTTAGAAAAACTTCAAATGTTCAACAACTTAAAATTTGGTATTAAAAAGTAGATAAATTGTTATTAAGAAGCTGTTTGAATAGAAAGCACTGAAATGAAGCGGAATAACCGACAAGTATTTTGTACCACATTGTAAATCTAATATTTAACTTTAATTATTAAGAATAAGATCAAACCATAATCACAGTATTCGCAAAAAGTTACTGCAATTGAAAGTACTGAAATCAAAATAAAATTGTCAAGTATTTTGCGCTATACATAATAATAAATAAATGTCTTAAATTTTATTTACCAATCTATTTTTTGTGCCATAGCAGTCTTAAGGTTATATAATCAAATAAATTTCAATCAATATATGTAATTAAGTAGATAAGCTATGGGGATTCTGGACTAAACTCCACCCCCTTTGGGGAGGGGATGGGAGGCGGAGTTTAGTCCAGAATGCCCATAGCTTTTATTGGAGGAGGATTGTGGAGGGGGTAAGAACTGCCTCCATGGGTGATGATGGGGATGTTGATGGCGACGGCGTTGGCGATGGCGTCGGTGATGTCACATCCAGGAAATTAACTTCGAGCTCCATCATCTCCTCAAAAAGTCTCAAAATTCTAATGACGCTGTTAATTTCCATTTTGCAACTGATGACTTACTAGCAAATGCTTTTAATTTATAACAATAAGTTTAGTCGATTTGATGTTGGTGGGGGTTGGGTGGTAGAGGGGGTGTAAGAAAGGAGGGATTTGCAATCTTGCGCGAGTGGTTGCGCTAAGTTTATAAAGGACGTTTTCGATTACTCGCGGTTCAGTAATGCCCGTACCGCTGAGGAAAAAAAAAGAGTACGCGGTAAGCGTGGAGGTTGGCATGTTCGCGAACGTGAGCGGCGGCGACGTCTATCTCGGGAACAAGTTCAGAGGTCTTCGACTGACCACAGTTGCTTGAGCCTCGCACGCGACTTGCAGTCTCGAGCGCGAACACCTCCTCTCCGGGATCTATCGCCGCATCCTCATGCTCCCTTATCACTCCAACGTGGGCTAGCAATTTATATTCCGCCATTGGAAGAATACGAGCTACCACTGTCAACGCCTCTAGCACCTCGACCTCCTATAAGCACTGACGAAAAGAAGCATCGTCGTGAATGGCACATACAACGAAGAAGAAAATAGAAGGAGCTGGAGGCCAAATATTCCACAACACCCAGGCGGCAGCAGTTTTATCATCCATATGTACGAGGTCTAAGAGTGAGATTATTCACTTGAAGAGAAAATAGACATACAAATGCCCGGAGGCACCTTTTCAGTAAAATTTAAATAAGCTCTTTGAGAGAGCTATACATCGGTCTTTTTTAAGACCAACAATATTAATCGGTCCTTTTCAGGATCAAAAGAATCAATCAGCCCTTTTCAGGGCTAAAACATATATATAAACGTAAAAAACAATCAATTCTGACATATGCATAAAAAAAAAAGATAAACAACATTAACTATTAACTAAAAAAAAAAAAAAAATTTCATTGAAACCAATCAGTCCTTTGAGGACTTAAATATATTTTAATGAAAAGGAACAAAACTATCATTTTTTGTTTAAGTATAACAGTAATAAACTAGAATTTTTTTTATAAAAAAAATATAAAACTTATGTCAAATATTGTAAAACAATAACGTAATCATTCGTGGTTACAATTATAACTAATACTTAATACTTAATAGTCTATACAGGTGTAATTATACAAAGTAAAAAAGAAATTCCATCAATTCTATATTCATGATATTGAAAGCGATCAGCTCTTGTAAGAGCTATCAAAATTATCAATCATTATTATTTTTTTTCTTTTTCATGATCAGTTCTTTTCAGGACTAAAATCTATATTATAAATAAAAGGAATAAAACATTCATTCATTTTAATAAAGGTTTCGCTTTCTTTAGATTTACGAAATCATCAATCCAAATACGTTTAAAAATATAGGTTTCGCTTTCTTTAGATTACGAAATCATCAATCCAAATACCTTTAAAAAATAATAACACGCACACTCACAGCACTGAAAGGAATCATTGTTTTACTTTGAATAATAAAATTAATTTAATTCTATACGTTTAAAAATAAATATGTGGTCCTGAAAAGGACCGTTTTTTTTTTCTCTTCAAGTGAATAATCTCACTTTTAAACCTAGTACAGCTCTTGTAAGAGCTATCAAAATTATCAATCATTATTTTTCTTTTTCATGATCAGTTCTTTTCAGAACTAAAATATATATATTATAAATAAAAGGAATAAAACATTCATTCATTTTAATAAAGGTTTCGCTTTCTTTAGATTTACGAAATCATCAATCCAAATACGTTAAAAAAAAAAATAACACGCACACAGCACTGAAAGCAACCATTGTTTTTACTTAGAATAATAGAATTAATTTAATTCTATACGTTTAAAAAAAAATATGTGGTCCTGAAAAGGACCGTTTATTTTTTTTTCTCTTTAAGTGAACAATCTCACTTTTAAACCTAGTACAGCTGGATGATGAATCTTTCGCATAAGTGATGTTGAATATATTTGGTCTCCAGCTGCTGCTTCCATTTTTCTTCTTCGCGGTAGCATGTACTATTCAAGAATATCCTTCCATTTCCTCAGCGGTACGGGCATTACTGAACCGCGAGTAATCGAAAACGTCCTTTATAAACTTAGCGCAACCACTCGCGCAACATTGCAAATCCCTCCTTCCTTACACCCCCTCTACCACCACCCAACCCCCACCAACATCAAATCCACTAAACTTATTGTTATAAATTAAGAGCATTTGCTAGTAAGTCATCAGTTGCAAATGAAAATTAAAAACACTATTAGGATTTTTGAACTTTGTGAGGAGGAGATGATGGAGCTCGAGGATAATACACCACCACCGACACCATCACCAACGCCACCATTAACATCACCATCACCTATGGAGGCAGTTCTATCATCGTCACTGATTGATACTCCACCACCGATTCTATCTTCCACACTTCTCTACAACCCATGGTTACGCGGGTATGTAGAGATACAAAGACAAGAAATAGTTGTTGGGAGACTATTGGCAGTCGAGGAATCAGAACGACCAGAAGAAGAAGAAGAAGAGTTAGAAGAGCCAGAAGAACCGGAAGAACAAGAGAAAGAAGAAGAAGACCAGGATGTCATTTTTGTAGAAGAGGTCATTGATTTGACAAAGTCATCATCATCGCTATCATTATTTTTTTCATTTTTCATAATCAGTTCTTTAGAGTACTAAAATATATATTATAAGTAAAAGGAATAAAACTTTCATGAATTTTTTAACTATTCTGAAGACGATTTTGCAAAATATTGTTAATTATTATATAAATCCATAGTGTATTTATTAATACCTGCTTACAATTGATATATTTAATTATAACTTCCATTTAAACTAACTAGTTTATACAGATACAATTGTTATTATATTAATTATATACTTCTATATAATTAAAAAAAAAAAAAAAGATTTGATCATTCTATGTTCATGATATTGAACAATGGATGGCTCTCTACGACGTCCGCGCTCATGAAAGCGGTCAGCTCTTGTAAGAGCTATCATTATTTTTCTTTTTTCATAATCAGTTCTTTAGAGTACTAAAATATATATATTTTAAATAAAGGAATAAAACATTCATACATTTATTAACTATTCCTAAGACGATTTTGCAAAATTATGTGTAACAATTATGTAATCATTTATACATGTATTTACAATTTGATATTTGTAATTATAATTATAAGTTATACTTAAACTTAAACTTAAATTTATTAGTCTATACTATTGTATTTGTTATTATATAAATTATACGTGCTATGTAGCTAAAAGAGTTGAATCAATTAAATACTAAATATAAACCGTAGCGGGCTCACTCCGACGTCCGCACTCATGAAACCGATCAGCTCTTGTAAGAGCTATCAAAATTATCAATCATTATTTTTTTTTTTCATGATCAGTCCTTTTGAGGACTTAAATATATTATAACAAAAAAGAATAACACATTCATTTTTAATTATACTAACGTAGATTATATCAAATCAATAAACCACAATATGTATTGTGTAGGAGTTATGTTATATGTACATATTAATAAAATGTATATGGATTATTAAACTTAATTATAACTTTTACTAATTTGTAAGACTTTATTATTATTTAACTTGCGAAACTAATTAAACCATAAGAAAATCTCTACAACAAGTCTCCACACAGACATTATAGACGTTACCATTGGGCGCTGCGCGCGCGTCCCGCTATGGTCACTCTCCGACGTCCGCGCTCTGTTAATATAATAGACTCGTCTTCTTAAGAAGGTAATTCAACGATCGGCATTCTAAGTCGCAACAGCCCCGCAGAGTTCCACAACATCGATCGGTATTTTAAGCCGCAACTCAACAGCCCTGCTGAGTATCATAATCGACCGGTATTATAAACCGCAACAGCCCAGCAGCAGCAGCATTAATACATCGATCGGTATTTTAAACCGCAACAGTCCAGCAGCTCTCATCTATCATCATGTCGATAAGATGGTTGGGACATCCTAGACTAAGCGTGTAAAAATTGTTTGGAGTCTCAACAATGGAGGAGGAGGAGGAGAATAATCAATCAATCCATCCAGCAACGATTAAAGGTTCATAATCGGTCCTTTTGAGGACCAAAATTTATTTTAACGTAATAATAAATTAATTCTTAAAGTTAAAGAGTAATGGGGGGGCGGGGGGGGGGGCTGTGTAGGTTGATTAAGATTGAATTTAGTAGTAGTGGATGAAGCCTAATAGTTTTCGTAGCAGTCACATCGTGATAGAGTTTAGTCTCAAGCTTTTATTTATCGCTTATGTAATGAATCTTATGCGGTAAATTTAGAGAGCTATAAATTCAATGAAGGGAGAATCATCGTATGTAATTGACGATGTGCTGTACTGTCGCTACGGTACTTTAGGTACTGTGAGCTGACGTGTGGCTAGCTCTCAGAGAATCAGCTGTCCGAAAAATTTACCATTAGCATATGTCCTTGTTCTCTTTTAATTTGAAATAAGTTTGAACGCATAACAAAAGAGATACAAAGTTTGAATTACATAAGCAGTCTATTTTTTTAATTGAAAATATGTATGCAGTGGGCTTAGTAGACAATAATTTTTAATCAACCTTAAAGGAGTAGGGCTTAGTCGGTTTCACGCGCTTGTAGCTAATACATCGTGAGAGAGTTTGCTTCAGTTTCTTAATGTTGTCTATTTATCATGCATAATTCTGCATACGCATAAAATGTGGTAAATTTAGAAAGCATCGTATTTAATGAAGGGAGAATCATCGTATGTAATTAACGATGTGCTGCACTGTCGCTCGGTACTTAAAGTATTTTGAGCTGACATGCTGCTAGCTCCTGGAGAATTAGCTTTCCGAAAAATTTACTAAGTGCATATGTACATATTACTCTCTCTCTTTCTATAAATAATATTCGAACGCATTAGGAAGGAGAGAGAGAGAAAAACTGAATTATGCATGCGCATGAACTATATTAGAAAATATAATAATATATAGTCAGGGTAAAGGTGTGGGATGTGTAAAGATTGCTATCCTATGTACATAAAACATACACACACACACACACACACACACACACACACACACATACACACACAAACTATATGATACTTCTGTACTAAAAGTGGTGGGGCAGATTCTCACCCCCCTCCCTCCAGCAGAACTCTATGACGCTTCTGGACTAAAAGTGGGGGGGGGGCAGATTCTCACCCCCCTCCCTCCAGAAGAAGAACTCTATGGCGCTTCTGGACTACAAGGGGTGGGGGCAGATTCTCACCCCCTCCCTACCCACACCGACCAATAAAACCCACGGGGATTCTGGACTAAAAGGGGTGGGGGACACATTCTCACCCACTCCCTACCCACACCGACCAATAAAACCCATGGGCATTCTGGACTAAACGCCGCCCACATCCCCACCCTCCCCACACCGACCAATAGAAACCCATGGGGATTCTGGACTAAACCCCACCCACATCCCCACAACACCATAAAATAACCTATACCTCTTCTACACTAATAGTGGTGGGGGTAGATTCTTACCCCCTCCACAATCCTCCTCCAATAAAAGCTATGGGCATTCTGGACTAAACTCCGCCTCCCTTCCCCTCCCCAAAGGGGGCGGAGTTTAGTCCAGAATACCCATAGCTTATCTACTTAATTAAAATAAATAAAATAATATAACTTCATATGTAAAATTTTAGTAAAATTTATATGATAAATGTGTAGTATTTATTTGCAATCTGTTTAATTATGTGTGCTAACGGTTTTTGAATCTAGAGTTAAAAATTCATGATATCTTATTTGCAACTAAAACTTATTTCGTAAACAATTCTAAGTGAGTAAATGTTGTCTAATAAAAGACGTGAGATTAGTTTTTTGAATAGTAAATAAATTAAATAAAAATAAATACTTATATTTAAATTTTATTATAGAATTGATTCGATAAAAATTACATTATTTTCTATAAAGTATATATCTTAATAAGATATTTGGTATTCAAATAAACAGAAATCGTATCTATTGTCTAGAATAAAAAATTACTTCTACATTTCAAACTTCCATCAAGGAAGTGTCTTTTATTTATTCTTATAAACTAGGATAATACTTGCGCTACCCGTCTGCTAAGTGTTTTCAGGTACTATTTCTTAATTTTGTAATTCAATTGAATTTTATAATTTGGTTACAACAATTACCAAGTTGTGAGAAATTTATTTGATAAGAGCATTTTTATTTTTATTAATTATTTTTTTAATAAATAATTATATGTATACAGGTCATAAAAAGTTAATTATTGTTTTAAAATTTATGAGCGTAACTCGATCTAATAGTTTGTTCACGATGTATTAAGTGATAAATACTAAGACGAGTGTGTAAGTAATTTTATGTACCAGTGGGTATAAAATGCGTTTTTTACTCACTCACGCGTTTTTTTTTCACCACCCAAGGATTTGTGTGGATGAATATGAACTCAGCTCACTTGACGCCAGCGCCATTAATACACGCATATTCTTGGGTGGCGAATTTGTGAAAATAACACTAGTGACTGCCCTTAAGCACTTAGCAGACGGGTGGCGCAAGTATTATCCTAGTTTATCAGAATAAATAAAAGACACTTCCTTGATGGAAGTTTGAAATGTAGAAATAATTTTTTATTTTAGACAGTTGATACGATTTCTGTTTATTTGAATACCAAATATCTTATTAAGATATATACTTTATAGAAAATAATGTAATTTTTATCGAATCAATTCTATAATAAAATTTAAATATAAGTATTTATTTTTATTTAATTTATTTACTATTCAAAAAACTAATCTCACGTCTTTTATTAGACAACATTTACTCACTTAGAAATGTTTACGAAATAAGTTTTAGTTGCAAATAAGATATCATGAATTTTTAACTCTAGATTCAAAAACCGTTAGCACACATAATTAAACAGATTGCAAATAAATACTACACATTTATCATATAAATTTTACTAAAATTTTACATATGAAGTTATATTATTTTATTTATTTTAATTATACATACATTGATTGAAATTTATTTGATTATATAACCTTAAGACTGCTATGGCACAAAAAATAGATTGGTAAATAAAATTTAAGATATTTATTTATTATTATGTATAGCGCAAAATACTTGACAATTTTATTTTGATTTCAGTACTTTCAATTGCAGTAACTTTTTGCGAATACTGTGATTATGGTTTGATCTTATTCTTAATAATTAAAGTTAAATATTAGATTTACAATGTGGTACAAAATACTTGTCGGTTATTCCGCTTCATTTCAGTGCTTTCTATTCAAACAGCTTCTTAATAACAATTTATCTACTTTTTAATACCAAATTTTAAGTTGTTGAACATTTGAAGTTTTTCTAAGTAGAAAAAAAGATAGAAGCAAGAAATGAAAATATTTATTTTATCAGTTAACAACTATCATTATACTTGCGTATTCTCACACCTTCGTGGAAGGTGTTATTTCAAAATACTTTCTATTCATAAAACTTGATGTTAGAAATTTAATATAATAAATGATAAGTTTTTTAAATACTTAGGATGAAAATGTAATTTCTGTAAGAGAATAGATTATATTAAACAGTTTCTAAAAATATATATAAAAGTTATCACTGAATACATCGTGAACTAATCGTTAGATCGTAGAATATACATTAAATAACGAAAAACATCTGCACCGGACGTCGGGATTCGAACCTGGGACCCTCTGCGTCAAAGTCGGAAACCTTACCGCTTGCGCCATCAACACGTTTTTACATTTTACTTCGAATCGTCCTTATTTGTTACACCCCGATTGAATAATTCCGGAACTTTATTAATATTTAATGCATTATTCCGTTATTAAAATACCAATAAACTAATTATTTAGTCGGTTTGTAAGTAAAGTAAGCACATTCCTGTCGATTCAGATTTGTCAAATACGTTAATTAGTTGTATAAAAGTACAATAATAGGCAACTTAACCTATAATTGAGAATCAGAAAAATTCCATAAAGTTTACTATACTGCAAAGTAATTTTAGATAGAATGCTATAACCATTTATTGAAAGTCATATATTAATAATTGGTGCAAGTGTGCATACGTAATTTATTAGAATATTTCACTATATAGTGACATAATGAATTTATTACAGAACAATCAATAAACGAATTATTTAAATATATTCAATAATATATAACCTATAAAGACAAAAAAAAAGAATTGGAAAAGAACTCTTTTTCAATATTTTTATGGCGATTACATGGCGTACTTTAAAAGAATACTAGTTTTTAACTTTTTTTGAATTCAAAAAGACTACTTTATAAATACTTATAACTATATATAAAGAATGCTTTATAAATATTTATAACAATTCAAAAAGAATACTTTTTAACTACTTATATTGTATACATAGAATAATTTTCATTTAATCAATAGTTTTATATATATTATTGAAATTTTGGATCATAAAGAATACTTTACAGATACTTATTTAATACTTATAGAATTATGTATCGCGGACATTCGTTAATTCTTAAAGAATCCTTTTTTTCAAAAGTGCGCTTATCGGGTGCAAATTACGAATTATTGGGGAAATAGAAGATACAGGTTATTATTTGAAAGTAACTAAAATATTTTAAATAGTTCTCAAATTAATACGAAAATTTATTTATTTTAGAAGAAAATTTTATTATATTAAAAGTACAAAATATCGAGGATATAGAACTTTTAGACGATGATCCTTTGCCATTACATAAATTAATTGTAGGAGGTGAAGTATTATTTAGATCAGTTTAAAAATTTAAATTTACTATTTTAGGTAAGTTAAATTTTGATTAAATTTATAATTATTTATTATAATGTAAATTATAAGTTAAAAAAATTCATATAATCAAGGTGCGCGGTAGCGCAACCAACGCAAGTATAATGCGCGCTAGCACCTATTAGACATCTAACTGCACCTGCGGTTTTTTTATTTTTAAATATTAATATATAATATGTTATTTACGTAACTTTTTATATCATATATTATTTCTTTTTTAATATTTTTTCAGTTTATTAAGTTTTCGATAAATTATTTAGTAATACTTTCAATAAAACTTCATGTAAATATCTGAGATGTCAAATTCTTTTACTCGGCTATGTATTTTTCGATATCTTTTTCGTCTCCTTTATATATGTCTACTCGAAACAGTTGAGACAGAGCTATAGGGGAAAACGAAAGAGTGAGTGAGACACGCGTGATCTAGTTATTTTTTCATTATTATCTTAAACGGTCATCTTTTATCTTACACGGTCGTCAATCATTTAATTTGCCGAGAAGCGTGCGCGTAACAGAAGCTGTCAGTGACAATTATTGGTTATGTTTAATGTTGATAATTTTAATTCTTGGTTTTGGACTACAGTTTTCTCAGGTATGAAAACTTCACAGAAATGTTTATTAATTATTTGAATAAATTATTATTTTAGAGAAGTTAAAAATATAATTATTTGTTAATAAAATTATTTATTTAACAATTTAGATTTTGGAGCCCAGTCGTTAAACATATCAAGCAATATTGAAACAACAAATCACTTCTGCAAAAATGTTTAGGAAAATGCCTGAAATTTTACCAAATGCAGTATTACATTTTGCGACAAGATAAATTGCCGCGTAAATACAGTTATTTATTTCAATTCGGGGAAGAGTAAGTTGTCAACAACTCCCCGAATTGAAATAGGTAACGGTCGCAAGGAGGAGAGGACGCGAGTAGGAGAGGGCCGGGGAGAGACAATGGGAATGATTGGCCCTTTTGCCGATTAGGAGCCAATCAGCAGGGCCGATTTTTCGGCGGCGATCGGCAAGGCGGCGCGTTCGCGCGCCGTCGGACAGCCTAGCTCGGGTCTCGAGAGAGTGAACACAGCGCGCGGAACCATCCCTCTCATCGCTACTTAGGAGAAGTGGCTCGGAGATAGGAGAAAGAATTCGGGAGTGAAGAGTGTGTGTGTGGGTGAGTGGAGTGAGGACGTGGAGTTGGGAACGGAACGAGCTAGGAGAGTGTGTGGGAGTGGAGGCACGGCAGATCGAGCGAATTCGAGGTCACAGAGGCGGACGAGGCCGAACGAGACGAGACCGAGAGAGAGAGAGAAAGAGAGGGAAGAGAGTCGGACAACATCCAGCAGAAAGGAACGTGGCCCCGACGATAAGCCGTAAGAGTAAGTAGTTTGGTAAATTTTGGCGAAGGCTCGATCGCGAGATAGGACCGCGTAATAAAAGTAAATTCGCTGTACCGGAACACGCGCGTGTGTGTGTGTGAGAGAGAGAGAGAGAGAGAGAGAGAGAGAAAGAGAGAGAGGGAGAGTGCGAAAGTAGGAAGTTGGGTAAGGTGGCAAGAGAGAAGGCGAGAGAAAGAAAGAGAGAGAGAGAGATAGAGAGAGGAGGCAGTGAAGGAAAGAGGGAGAGAGAGAGAGATAGAGAGAGAGGAGGAAGTGAAGGAAAGAGGGAGAGAGAGAGAGAGAGCCAGATGACGGTACCCTGAGGTGTGTGTGTGTGTGTGTGTGAGTGGGTATTACTGTGTTGGTGTGTGTGAATATCCGATTTATATTGTCGCGACGAGTGAATTTTACTATTGTAAATATTATTCGAAGATTTAACGAGTGAATATTATTTATTTATTATTAAAGGTTATTTTCTCCCGTTAACTGTGTTTTGTTTATTTAACCCCCGTCCCCTACCCTCCTATTCCCGAGGTTGTGTAGTCGTTTCTCGGAATTCCCTCTGGGATATTGTATTTAGTGTGCCCCGAAAGAAAAATTATTAATAATTGTACACGGAGTACGGGAACGCTTTTTCGGTATTAGAAGCACCGTGTTACAAAAATGGCGCCCAACGTGGGGCACTGAGTGACGAAAAGGGACGGACGCGTGAAAAGAAAACGGGAAATAGATAGTGCGAGCGATCGAGCCAAGTGATTTAACTTAGAGAATAAGTGATTTAACTTAGAGAATAAGTGTGAGACGGACAGAGTGAGTGCGCGAGGAGACAAAAGTGTAAATATGCAGAGCCACGCGCGGGCAATGCTTGACCTTATGGTCTTGCGAGAGAGAAGGACAGTAAAGAGAATTGGTTACACTTTAACCGACAGTGCCGTGTTAGATGGTCTGGCCGAGCGGAAGAGTAGTAGAGAGGGGAGGATGCCGGTGTTGAGAGATCGGCTTTTGCGCGCGATGTTAAAGGAGATCGAACCCGCTAACACACAGATCCCATGATATGCATGGGAATACGAAGGCGGGGAGGAGGAGAGACTTGAAGAAAGCGCACCGGAGTCGGAGAGAGACAGGGTAGCCGTCGCGTCCACGGGAACAACCAAGAAGAAGAGGGGGAGACCGCGAAAAGTTGTTGGCGACGGAACGCCGAGCAAAAGAATTAGACCGGAGGATGTACCGCAGGTTTCGAGTGTGGAGGGGATTCACGATGGGCGAGAGAGACAGGAGGAAGGCGCGCGATACGATTTATATATACCAGTAGTTTCGGGCGGAATATCTTTTCCCCCCACCACTACGACCACAACGGTATCGAGTTCAATGACTCAGCTGGCTCCGCCGGGTCTGATAGCGTTCGGTCGACACGTGGCTACTACGCAAACGGCCCCCTCGTCGTGCCATCTCGACGCCCCGTTACCGAGATTAGCCGTACGACGGGAAGCGCTGGAAATTCTGCGGCAAAACCGGGATGACGTAGAATATTTTTCGCGGCGCGTTACGAGTGGCGCGGATGGTACTCCCGATGTGCGCGCGGAGCCGCACGAAACGTACTCGCAAACTATATCGCCGAATGCGTATGGTTCTGCGAACTTAGTGACACCGCAGAAACCGATTATACCTACGGAAGGGGATAAGGAGCGGTGGTATACACCTGCGCAATTGACGGGTTCGGATAAGAGTGTGTCTTCCCGTTCGCGGCCAAGTGCGCCAAGTGTGGTGACGTCCGAGGAGAGTGAGACGGAGAGTTATAGACGCGAGTTAGAGGAGGCGAATCAAGATCTCTTCGAGTTGTCGAACAGATGGGAAACGCGGCGTTGCTCTCCCATCGAAAGGGACACACGGCGACGGGAAAGGAAGCCGGTGTCTAGGTTGGTTAGGTCGTCGGGTTGCCGGGGAGGGGCAACGAGTGCGAGCGAAAGCGATGGCGAGTGGCTTCCGCGCTCGCGTATGGCGAGTCGCCGGTCCCGCCGGGAGCAAAACGGTGTTTTGAGTGACAGTGACGAGGGTGAGGACTTAGTTCCGCGGATGCGCGAACTTCGCGCCGAGGACGCACCAAGGCATATCCCGAAGGGTACAACGGGTCGTGCCGAGGATAGCAAATGGCGTCTGGTGCGATTATTGAAGGACTGGGGTTTGAGTTTTAGCGGAGAAGGGAAAATGGAGGACGCGGAGGATTTTATCGAACAGCTGATGGACTGTCGCTCCGGATCCACCGCGCGCTCTGACGAGTGGATGCACGCGTTGCATTGCGTGTTTAAAAAGCGGGCCGCACGCTGGTTCCGAACGGCGAAGCCGTTGCTGCATTCCTGGTCGGATTTTGAGAGGGAATTCCGAAATCAATTTGTGCGACGGTATGATAACGGCGATCTCTACGAGGATTTGCTTCGCAGGACGCAAGGCAAAGGAGAGACGGTCAACTCATACATTATGAGTGTGAGGTACATTCTCTCACGCTTCTCGCACCCTCCGCGTGAGGAAGAGGTTGTGAGGATGGTGTACCGGAATCTACATCCCGATTACCGCCGCGCGATGAGTGATCGCGTGGTTATGGACCTGCAGGATATTGGGAGGTACGGACGGCGGTTTGAGAGACAGAGAACACTCGACAGTCGGTACGTGCCTCCCCCACCGGCGGAGAAGATGCATCTCCCCGGCGCAGCGTGCCCGAATGTTCCAATAAAGACGAAGGTGGCCGCGGTGTCCGAGAACCCGGCCCCGAAGTGTGCGAGTGAGGAGAGCGGAAAGAGGAAGGGGGAGTCGGGAAAGAGTAAACAAAGGGGATAACCCTCGGGCGGTTCGCGGCGGAAGAAAGTGCGTGTGCCGGACGACCACACGGGAGCGAGTGGATCCTCCGATTTGAGTGACAGAGAGAGGGTTGCAGCGATTGGTGAGAAGGGAGCGCCGTCTTTTTTCCGAGAGATCTTGAGTAGAGTAGCCGGTCGTGCGGCACCGACGTATGCGAATGTGGTGGCTAGTAAGCCTCCACCTCAATTGAGTATCTCGACTGCAAGACGGGTTGAGATGAGAGCGCCCACCACGGGACGAGAGAGTCAGCAGGGGCAACGAAACTCATCCAACACTGGGAAGACAGCGCCTGCTACGAACGTGTTTGTTGGTGCCTGTTATACCTGTCAGGCGGTAGGTCACCGCGCGTACGAGAGCCCGGAGATTATCTGTTTTCGATGCAGAGGAAAAGGACAAGCCGCGCGGGAGTGCTCATCACCGAAGCAAACGTCGAGTGAGGCGTGTCAGTTGTGTGACGCACCAGGTGTCACGGCTCGTTCGTGTGTTAATCGAGATTGCGTAGCGTTCCGCAATCGTTCGGGAAACGGGCGGGTGGGGGAGCAGAGGAGGTAAAAATCCCTGTCCCCCCAGTGAGTCGATGCGCCCGTCGGCGGAGAGTGAGGGGATAGAAGCAGAGAGGTCAAACCGTCTTACGCAAAACAAGACGCGTGCGGAGGTTGAGTCAAGGCTAGCGCAAGCCGAGACGGACGACCGGGAACCGCGTAACACAGCTGACTCGAATGTAAACCGAGAGTGCGAAGCGGCAACTCGAACAGCTGATGGTGATAAACGAATGGCGTTCGTGAAAGAGATAGCGAGAGAAATGCTAAGAGTGCCGGTGACGAGTAAAAAGGTGATTGACTCTTCGAATCCGTGGGGAGACCCTGTGTTGGCTTGGCCTCATGGGAAACTACGGGGTCAGGACCCACCGGTGGTGTGTGAGAAAGAGAGTGAGGTTGCAATGTCCGAAGCCCGTATGGATCGGGGAGATCAAGGGTATGTTGACGTGGCGGTGGAGGAAGAGAACAGCGAAGAGGAGATTACGGTTTCAGGTGTAAACACCGAGAATCGTAATTTTCTGTGTGTCGAGTTGGGGGGAGAAAGGTATAAGGCCCTTCTCGATCCCGGTGCTACGCGCTCATTCATAGGTCCGCGGCTGGCAGAACGTTATGCTAGTCGGTTAACGAAGAAGATCTCTCTATTCCGTACGGCGACGGGTAAAATGAGCCGCACGCTCGGCACATTGAGAGTCTGTATAACGATCGATGAAGTGCCGAAGAGTGTCGAGTTATGCGCTGCACCAGCCCTGGAACACGACGTGATTTTAGGAATGGATTTCGGGCGCGCGTTCGATATTGATGTGCGTCTGGGTCGAGGGGTGTGGCGCATAAATGAGGGAGAGTGGCACGAATTTTTGGGTGACGAGAAGAGTGACGAGAGAGCGTATGTGTTCGCCGAATGCACGGGCATCTCTGAGTTGAGAGATGTCGAGAGAGAACGTGTGGATGCACTTGTAGAGAGAGTCCTGAGTAGACAGACAGCAGGTGTTCCGGGGGTGATGCACCTCGCGGAACACCACATAGTGGTGACGGACAACACTCCGATTCGTCACAAAATCCGTAGGATGTCCCCGCGGATGCTTGAAGTGGCGACGGAAGAGGTGGAGCGTCTGTTCAACGAGGGCATTATCGAGAGGTCGGCCAGTGATTATAGTAGTGCGCCTGTCCTGGTGAAAAAGCAGGATGGGACCTACCGTTTTTGTGTTGATTATCGGGACTTAAATAGAGTGACACGTAAGGACGAGCACCCAATACCCAATATGGACTCGATCCTGGACAAGTTACGGAAGGCCCGATACATATCGACGATTGACTTGCGCCAGGCCTACTTCCAGGTACCGTTGGAGAGATCGAGTCGGAAGTATACGGCTTTTGCACTTCCAGGCTCGGGTCTTTGGCAGTTCACGAAAATGCCGTTTGGGCTTTCAAATGCGCCTAGGACCCTGCAACGCCTTATCGATTCTCTCTTCGGTCCTGCATTCGAGCCTTATGTGTTTTCGTATCTGGACGATATTATTATTGTTACCGAAATATACGAGGAGCATCTGAAGTGGCTCGAACTAGTACTTGAGAGACTTGTGGGAGCGGGGCTAGAAGTAAATAAGAGAAAGTGTGAGTTTTGTTGCGCTCAGGTGAGATACCTCGGCTTCCTATTGGATGGGGAGGGACTTCGCCCTGATCCCGAAAGGGTGGCACCGGTGCTTCACTATCCGGCCCCGAAAAACGTCAAGCAGTTACGGCGGTTTTTGGGTATGCTCGGGTGGTATGACCGATTCATACAAAGGGACTCGGAACTCAAGATCCCGTTAGTAAGGCTGCTTCGCAAAGGACAACCCTGGGAGTGGGGGGAGGAGCAGCAGGAGTCGTTTGAGCAATTAAAGAGAGCCTTGACAGTAGCGCCAGTCTTAGCTCGCCCCGATTTTGCGAAACCGTTCACTATTCAGTGCGACGCTAGCAATTTCGCAATCGGGGCGGTGCTTACACAGGAAGGGGAGGATGGAGAGCATCCGATCGTGTACGCGAGCCGAGTTTTGACAGCTGCCGAAAGGAATTACACGACGACAGAGAAAGAGTGCCTCGTCGTCGTGTGGGCGATTAGGAAGCTGCGCGCATACATTGAGGGGTACCGCTTTAGCGTCATCTCGGATCATAGTGCACTTAAATGGTTGCGCAATCTACGTGATCCGACGGGCCGTCTAGCCCGCTGGGCGTTGGAGATGCAGCAGTGGGATTTTGAAATCGTGCATCGTAAAGGAGCGCTCAATCACTTCCCTGACGCTCTTTCCCGTATGTACGAAGACGAGGAGACGGTCATAGCGAGCCTGACGAGTGAGGAGATCAAGGATGGGGATTATCTAAAACTTAAGGGAGAGATCGAGAAATTTTCCCTAAAGTTTCAAAATTGGAAAGTGGAGAACGGCTTTATATATAGCTATAGAGCCGATCCACTCTTGGATCCAATCATACATCGAGAGGAGAAATGGCGCCTTGTTGTGCCGCAGGAGGAGCGTGACAGAATGATGTGGAAGGCTCATTGTACTCCCTCCTCCGGTCATTTGGGAGTTGATAAAACTTATGATCGGGTGGCAAGAGAGTATTATGGAAGGGAGTTTATTATGATGTAGAGACGTTCGTGAGAGGGTGTGAAGTGTGCCAGAGGTTTAAGGTGCCGCAGACGGGCGCTCAGGGTCTTATGGGACACCGAGTTGTTGAGAGGCCCTGGGCTGTTGTTGCGGCCGACCTTATGGAGTTTCCGCCGAGCAAGTCGCAATGTCGTTATCTCGTCGTGTTCCAAGATCTATTTACACGTTGGATTGAGGTAAAGCCATTGCGACGTGCCGATGGGAAGTCGGTAATTCGTGCATTTGAGGAACTGATACTCTTCCGATGGGAGGCGCCGGACTATTTGTGGACAGACAACGGAAACGAGTTTGATAATAAACTCCTTGCCAACACTTTGCGCGAATATGGAGTGAAGCACGTGACTACGCCCCCGTACCATCCACAAGCCAATCCGGTCGAGCGGAGCAATCGCACGCTCAAAACAATGATTGCGGCTTTTGTGGGTGGAGATCATCGTGATTGGGATAAGCACGTACACGAATTCCGTCACGCGATAAATACGGCGGTGCAAGCTTCGACCAAGGTGTCCCCTGCATTCCTCAACTATGGAAGACACCCGAGGCCAGTCGCGAGCTTGAGGAGAAAGATAGAGAGTGGACAGAAAATTGAGAGAATTTCTCCCGAGGTGTGGGCAGAAAGAGTGAGACGCCTTGATGCGTTACGCGATTTAGTAGCCAGGCACATAGACCAAGCTCGCGTAAGACAGGAACATTATTATAATCGGGGAAAACGAGCCGTGGAATTCAACATTGGTGACCGTGTGTGGGACCGGACTCACGTGCTCTCCGACGCTTCGAAGAAAATTTCGAGGAAGCTGTCAGAGAAGTACGAGGGTCCGTTCGAGGTGATAGAGAAAAAGTCACCGACGGTGTACATACTGGGGAGAGGAGAGGAGAAGACCAGGCGGATATTAAAGGTGCATGTCAGTGACTTGAAAAGATATATACCACCTCGTCGGTGTGGAGTGAATAGAGTGTGTGCTGGTGTGAATCTGTGTGTGTAAGAGAGTATGAGATTATGAGGAGGAAATTATGTATATTAACGTGTTCTTTGTGTTTGATTTTAGAGGATGGAGTCAAGAGAGCCGGACATCGGGAGAGAAAGAGAGGACGGAGCAGAGGAAGAGCGTTTTGATGATATGTTCGCCCGGTCCACCCCTTCAACCAGCCCTCTTAGTTGGTACGAAGAGAGCGAAAAGGAGTTTGGAGCACTGTGGGAGGAAGAGCGTCTTGAGAGAGAGAGAACATATGGTCAGACGTCGACGAGTAAGGAGGCCGAACCGAGGGTGGTGGAGGAAATGATGGAGGTTACCCCTCTGGCAGCCGAGAGAGAAGGGACGGCTGCAAGGGACGAGCCTTCTGGAGAGGAAGGTCCTCCTTCCGTCATTACCCCAGGGAAGGTGGAGGAGATACGGGTGTCTCCGGAGCGGGTGCAGAGACTCCATGGGAAACTCGTGGCTGCCTACCGGGTGGCACAGGAAAAGCCGACAGGTGACGAGGCCGCCGAAGAGAGTCGACAGGCGCAGCGTGAGCTGGACGAATACCTGGTCAGTAACCCTGTGGATGGCCCGGGGTTGGGAGCCCGGCCAAAGGTACGACCGGTAGCCCGTGCGGCTCCGATTCCTCGGTCGCTACCTGGTATCGTTCCGATACGGAGGACGGTATTGGTTCCGCTGGAATGAGACCTGGAAGAGTCCCAGGAGAATCAGACGCGAGCGCCGGCTAGCAAGAGGAGGAAGAAGAAGAGTCGGAAGGATCGAGGACCGAGGCAGCTTACCATTGACGATTATGTTTCTACGGTGCCATCGCCCCCTCGATCCCCATCGCCTCCAGGTCCACCAAACCGAAACCCTCCAGAGTGGCAGTGCTACTACCCGGCGTCCGAGCAGAGAGGTACTAAACGGACCTCCCCGTGCTACTCGCCGGTGAAGGAATTGAGTAGCGAAGCCAAGTCCCAGCGGGCGAGAGAGAAGAGTAGCTACGAGGCTTATAGGACACCAGAGAGCCGGACATCGAGTGGGAGAGATAGAGTGGCAGCGTCAGCGCCAGGTGACTTGCGCGAGAGACTCCAGTCATCGAGGCTAGACCCGGGACATCAAGGTGGAGAGGAACCTGAGCTTCCCATCAAGAAGCGTGGGATCAGGTTTGGAGGGCTAGATGAAATTCCCACAGACCGGGCACTAGACCCCCCTCCACACACCTGTTTCCGGTGCTGGGGTTACAGGCACTCATCCAAGGACTGCCCTCGGCCCAAACCCGGGCGATTTTGTTATAATTGCGGGCGACGAGAGGTTGATATTAGCGACTGTCCCCGCTGCAGTCGCCCGAACCGAGAACGGTTATTGAGAGAGAGACAGCGTGTACGAGAGGCAGAAGGCGAGCGAAACAGTCCACCATTGAGTCATGCGAGTGTACAGAGGGAGGTCACTCAACCGCCTACGTTGCAGCTCCGTCGGCCACACAGCGTAGCCCCGCTGGATGAGCCAATGGAGATCCAATCCGCTCCTCCTCTATCACCGATCCCGAGGCTGACACCAAGAGGTCGAGTCATGGAGAACGAGATGCGGATAGCGAGGCAGAGGACAGAGGGAGATGGGATCGTGGAAACCCTGGAGATCGTCCAGAATAGAGCCAGAGGTAGCACCCGAACCACAAGTTCCGGACTCCCAGTCAGTGGGCATGACTCTCGCTGACACATTGAGATTGCTGGAGGAAACGAGAGACCTGCCAGCACACGTGCGAGAAGCCATCCTGTCCCGAATATTTGGAGCCTCCTCCAGCGACAAAGCTCGGAAATGAGGATCCAACGAGCGGAAAGCGATAGGAGGAAAGGGTAGCGAGAGTTTTAGAAGTTATGAGTGACAGACTGAGTGACAGACGGCGGAGTAGAATGAGGCTCATTCGGAGGTGTTCTCCGGATGACCCATTCTAGAGGGGAGGATTGCGACAAGGTAAATTGCCGCGTAAAAACAGTTATTTATTTCAATTCGGGGAAGAGTAAGTTGTCAACAACTCCCCGAATTGAAATGGGTAACGGTCGCAAGGAGGAGAGGACGCGAGTAGGAGAGGGCCGGGGAGAGACAATGGGAATGATTGGCCCTTTTGCCGATTAGGAGCCAATCAGCAGGGCCGATTTTTCGGCGGCGATCGGCAAGGCGGCGCGTTCGCGCGCCGTCGGACAGCCTAGCTCGGGTCTCGAGAGAGTGAACACAGCGCGCGGAACCATCCCTCTCATCGCTACTTAGGAGAAGTGGCTCGGAGATAGGAGAAAGCGTTCGGGAGTGAAGAGTGTGTGTGTGGGTGAGTGGAGGCACGGCAGATCGAGCAAATTCGAGGTCACAGAGGCGGACGAGGCCGAACGAGATGAGACCGAGAGAGAGAGAGAAAGAGAGGGAAGAGAGTCGGACAACATCCAGCAGAAAGGAACGTGGCCCCGACGATAAGCCGTAAGAGTAAGTAGTTTGGTAAATTTTGGCGAAGGCTCGATCGCGAGATAGGACCGCGTAATAAAAGTAAATTCGCTGTACCGGAACACGCGCGTGTGTGTGTGAGAGAGAGAGAGAAAGAGAGAGAGGGAGAGTGCGAAAGTAGGAAGTTGGGTAAGGTGGCAAGAGAGAAGGCGAGAGAAAGAAAGAGAGAGAGAGAGATAGAGAGAGGAGGAAGTGAAGGAAAGAGGGAGAGAGAGAGAGAGAGCCAGATGACGGTACCCTGAGGTGTGTGTGTGTGTGTGTGAGTGCGTATTACTGTGTTGGTGTGTGTGAATATCCGATTTATATTGTCGCGACGAGTAAATTTTACTATTGTAAATATTATTCGAAGATTTAACGAGTGAATATTATTTATTTATTATTAAAGGTTATTTTCTCCCGTTAACTGTGTTTTGTTTATTTAACCCCCGTCCCCTACCCTCCTATTCCCGAGGTTGTGTAGTCGTTTCTCGGAATTCCCTCTGGGATATTGTATTTAGTGTGCCCCGAAAGAAAAATTATTAATAATTGTACACGGAGTACGGGAACGCTTTTTCGGTATAAGAAGCACCGTGTTACAATTTTATTCGAGGTTGGTAAATAATTTAATGCAAAAAAAAAGAAGTAGTTATTTGTAACTGCAATAATTTTTATTTGCAGGTGATTGAATGTTCCTGGGATGTATTTTTGCGAAGCAGCTGAGACAAGCATTGTCACTCGACGACATTATAATTTCACACACTAACTTTATACAATCTGTTAAAAGAGGAACACTTCTTGATGAACAATCTCAAGTAATTAAGAAAATTTATTTTAAATCACTAATATCAAACAGTATTAAATATTTCATTATAATTTTGGGTTATTTATGTTTAGGAATTAATGAATCATCTTCGTTCTGTGTATGGACCAATACATAAATAGAGAAGTAAACGTTGCTATTTTGGACCAAATTGGTCGAATAGATATTAAACGGTAGCACTTTTTAACATGACGCTAAAACGTTTTTCTACGACATTATATATATATAAAAAAAATTAAATAATCTAAAATATAGATATAGAAAATGTTTAAAAATAAATTTTTATGTACAATTAAAGACTGGCAAGTTAAACGCATTGAAGCGAGGGGTTAACCACCCAATACAAAGGTGCTTGCGTGATTGCATATTTTATACGATTTCACAGTTATTTCACTATGATTTCATAGAAAAATTTGCTAACGAATTCTGTCGATTTCTTTTGATTTCAAAAACTCCATGAAATCGATTTCATCAAATAAATGCAACTTTAGATGTAAAAAATAAATTCTCGAGTTAGTTTTTTTTATTTATTTATTAATACAGAACACAATATAAAACTTGAGAAAAAGTTAAAAATATTTTTTTATTTCTTTTAATACATTACTTTCTAATACTATATTTTCATTTTCGATCTTAGGTGGTGGTAAGGTTATTACATATTCTTCAATATTTATGTAACCATGAATATCCATAGGAACAGCTGTCAAAATATTATTTTTTTTTATGGTATACCATTGACAGAGTACACCTATTGGTTTCGAATTATCAGAAATTTTCGCATAGTCACTCGAGTACTCTTTGTTTTTCCAATTTTTACCTGTCATGTACGCAAAATGAAGAACTAATCCTAAATAACATTTGGAGTTTTTGTCTAATCTTTTAAATAAACAATACTCGCCTACGTAAATTTCGTCACATTTTTTTACATAACTAATCACACTAGGTTTACAATTTTCTTTTTTTAATTTATTTATTTCGGAATCCTTAACTCGCTGTAATCTGTCGCTGCTTAATTTATGAGTATTATTATTCAATAACCAACATATCGATGATTTACGAACTACTATATTTTTATTTACAGCATCTTTTATACAAAGAAAAGAACTATCAGGTTTAAGCTCTTCTTCTTTGTCGTACGTTCTTAAATCTAAAGTACCTTGCACATCACAGAGTAGTATTAAATCTTCTATTACATTTGGCTCTATATCACAACTTTCATCATTAACGGCTATGTTTGAAATTTTACTCTCAGTCTTTTTTATGTCGCAAATCTGATTTTCAGTTTGAGCTTCTGTATCGGAAGCATCGCTTCCATTATTTGTCTCTATATCATAAGCTTTAGTTACCTCCCCTCGCATCTCACTTTCGGTACATTTCACAGCAATTTTATTACTAACATTTTTATCGACTTCCATTCCTAATGACTGAACCTCTAGAAATGCTGCCTCATTAGCTTTCAACAGTACTATATTAATTTCTGAAACATTTGGAAAATTTGATAGAAGTTGCACTTTGATTACATGTTTTTTTTTCATTACGAGGAAAATGAAAATTGGTATCAGGCATTTCCAGATTTACATTTGTAATTTCACTCTGTAATTGAATTCGCGTTATCTTATTTAATACTTCTAGGATACTAAAATTTACTATAGTGGAATACGTAGAGCCCATAGATATCAGAGCTCGAAAAAATGATTCGCACGTTTGGCTCCCATAAAGCCAAGGTAAAAATAAATCAGTTGTTAAGCCAGTCATGTTTTGTAATTTATAAATAGATTTTATTAAACCGTGTGCGCTCAATTCCATACACAAGTACGTATTTAACGTTATAAAGTTTTCATTTACAGAATATTGAGAAGTTTGATTAATCCACGAACGCCAATAGCGTAAAAAAAAATACAAAACCATGCATTATAAATTCGGTCTGTAGGATTGATATTTTTGCACAAAAATGATTTAAGAAATAAATTGATGATTTTCAAAAAAGTAATCGTAGCTTTACTCTGAGGTACATACTTTTGTAACATATCTAAAACTCGAGGATCGCATATTTTTTCAACAGATGGAAAATTCATCTTATCTTTTACTGAAATATCCTTTTGACATAAGCAGTGTTTGTCTTTAGATACTGTATTAATAAGTATTTTTAAATGACTCTGGGATACTACGTAGTCACCCATGGGTAATATTATTGACGGTTTCAATAGTCTATTTCTTAATTTAGTTCCTATATGTACCGTGTCTTGTATAAAAATGATAAGCGAGTCTATTTCAGCTTCAAAAAACGAAAATTTGGAATTGCCTAGCTCCCAACCTAATTTGGATTCCATTCTCATTGCTTTCATTAGCCGTGGGTCGCCGTCAGAGGAAATCCCTAGTACGGTAATATTTTCTTTTTTTAAACATGTAATCAAATACTTCCATCGTTTAGTTACCAAGTTATGAGAAAATTTGTTGTCACTCCCAAAAATGCATAAACAAAAGGCAGTAGCATTTTCTTTCAGAGGCTGCGCCATTATAACATACGCTAAGCTTGATTTGCGTCCGGTTTCGAAATAATTCACAATATTTTTTAATGACGGAGCTTTGTACGTATTTATTACGGGCATTCCATCTGCATCAACTGGTAGAACAAAACCTACAACCTGATTCGATTTAGCATCGTACTGAATTTTACTGGTTACCCTTGTGGCGTCCTCACTTAACCAAACTACTAATGGTAAATTTTTAGATAACAAAAAGGTTTTCAATTCTTTAGTTCTGCACGCCCCTTCTGTTACAATGCACGATGACGAATTAATGTAACGACTTATGCTGCTTGGTGATGGAAGCGGTAAGTTAGCATAAAGGGTTTCAAAACACATTCTACCACCTAAGGTAAACAAATACGTTGCAAAAAGTTTTATTGATTCATCATGTACGGAACCATGCTTTTTTTTATTTGACTTATTAACAGCGGCATTCATAAGTTTTTGTAAAAAGCTACTTTTGGAAGACGAGTGCAAATCAGAAATATTATTTACAAAATTAGTTTCTTTTTTTTCTAAAACTGCATTTAGCGTTTCTAAGAGGTACATATTCTGCTTTATTACTGCTGATAATTTATCTAAAAGTGGCATGTACTGAGTAATTCTAGTTTGGTTTGCATCTAAGGAAGATAACATCTTCCTTCTACGAATGTCCGATCTTGAAGGTTGTATTTTATATTCGCGAACAGTTGAAATATTTTTATCGGAATAGCCTGTTCGGTAACTATCCCGATTTAAAATTTCCCCGAATTTTCATTAAGTATTTTAAACGATTCAAATACAAGTGAAGGTGTCGAATCAGTAGATATAGCATTACTACGAACAATTTCGGAAGTATCAAGCGTAAGTACATCCGCATTTTCTTTTTCTGCAATATTTAAATTGCCTGTCAGATCTGCGTTATTCGGTTGATTTTCATTGAATGTTTCTAAATTAGTTACCGACTTAGTAAATTTTAATATAGAGCTAGATTTAGATATTTTAGATTTTTTGTTTACCTTTTTGTCTGTTTTTTTATGAGTAAGTATATGTCTTTTTATATTCGATATTACCCATCTATCGGATTTTCCGTTTGTACCGTGACATTTTGTAATTTTATTTACATTTGCACAAACAGAACATTTTACTTTCGCTATGTAACTAAAACCTTGGGAGGTACCCCCGTCATTGTACTCTTCGTTAATCGATACATCAATTTCAATCGCTTTGGTTAATAAATTATACACTTCGCTTTTATAATCATTTTTATTTTCTTCTTTGTAAAGATACGTTTTTAGCATTTGCACTAATTTAATTCGTTCAGCTTCAACGTCCATTTTTGAAAAATTGTTTACCACTTTTTCTCCTAATACTGTACTTTTATTACTTTTAATGTTCTGGGACATACTACGTTTTTTATTTCTACTTTCTTCAAATATCCAAAAATTTTCAGGCTTAATAAGAGTGTATTTTACTAAATCTTTTATCAAAAATTTATCACCGATCATAAAACTAAATTTATCAGGAGCTTTATAAAAAGATCCATAAACAGATTTTAAATCCTCTGATGTATCGAGCATTATGTGCATAGAAGAACGTGCAAAAATTTCTAATTCGTTAATAGTTTCATCCGTAATATTTTTGAATGTCGTTGGTTTATCTAAGTTACTCAACTTACAAATATTTTTAATGTAGCTGGGAATACTAATTTAGTTGTCTCTTTCCAATACATCCCAAAAGTAATTTACTGGTACAGCTGTTGGTGTAATAGTAGAGTCGTTCGCACTGCTACGGGACTGCACATCGAGCTGTATACTTGGTTGATTATTCGTTTTCTCTCTTGAAGCATCCATAGATTCAGCCATTGTATTTAAGGGTATGCTTCGGAGTGTGCTTGATCCGAGATCTTTTTATCCTCAGTACGTGCAATAACTAGCACGATACAATATAAATACCCACAACTTAATTAGTCGAATTGATAAATAAATCTTATATAAGAAATGAATAGTGACTTACCAATGTTATAAAGATATTCGAACCAGTCGTAATATGTAATAATTATTCAACTACTCAAAGTAATAATTATACGTTTGCATCTGCACTCCACGAGTGAAGAAAAGCAACTGACACTTTTTTGTGGAATCGATTTTACTTGACGAATTTCCGAGATCTCGCACGTAGAGCAACTAAACCGACCTCGCGCAATCCAAAACAAACCCGCAGGTTCGAACGATGTGTTTCTGAAAATCTCCGCTCGACGCACCGATCCGGCTGTCTAGCGATTTCGCGATTGCACTTATCACAAGTGATTTCACCGATTTCTTTAATTGAATACATGATATTATTTTTGGATGATTATTTCTGATTTCACTTAAAATGAAATCGATTTCGAACACAGGTGCTTGACTGATTTCAATAGTGGATAGCCCCTCGCATTGAAGTGTCAAAATAGTGCAAAAAAACGTTTTTTCTACTTTATAAAGACAAATATTAATTGCACTGTAAAAGTTTAAATGTAAAAAATCTTTATCTTAATAAGATGAAATTTTTTTATATACAACACTTTATGCTTAGATGAAAAATTTCAAAGTTTAGTACAAAAAAACAGTTGGAGAAGCCTAAAATGTACAGTAAAAGAAGCTTTTCAGATATTAACTAAATAAATATTGATTTCACGTAGAAATTTGAAATGTAAGAAATGTTCATCACATTAAATGAAAACTTTTTTCTATTAAACATTTCTTCCTCACATTGATATTTTTCCTTATAAATGAAAAAAAATGATTAAAAAAGCGTAAAATGTACAAAAAAGACGGTTTTAGACCTTATCTAAATAAATATCGATTATACGTACAAATCTTAAAGGTAAGAAATGTTTATCACAAAAAAAAAACTATTGTTTACCTCCTAATTGTTTTTGAAAATGTATATATGCTTGTACGTACTATGTATGTAAACAAGTCAATCGAAAAATTCAGTCAATTTTTTACCCATTTGGCTAAATTTATTTTTATAGTACTTTTTCATATATTCTAGTTGTGTCAAGGTATTATTAGTTTTACCTATTATAATATAATAGTATTAAGATACTATTTAGTATGAATTAATTCATATTTTCTGTAGTACACTTTACAGAAAAATTCTTACCTACCAAAAAAATCAGGAGAAAAAGAATGATTTTTTGATGTGTTGGTTAATAATCTTAATGAAAAGCTTTCTGCCTTGCCATATAAGAAATCCCAAGCTGTGATTATTTAGTTACTACATTACAAGTTTTTATTAACGTAACTCGATCTAACGATTTGTTCACGATGTATTAAGTGAAAACTTTTATATATATTTTTAGAAACTGTTTAATATAATCTATTCTCTTGCAGAAATTACATTTTCATCCTAAGTATTTAAAAAACTTATCATTTATTATATTAAATTTCTAACATCAAGTTTTATGAAAAGAAAGTATTTTGAAATAACACCTTCCACGAAGGTGTTAGAATACGCAAGTATAATGATAGTTGTTAACTGATAAAATAAATATTTTCATTTCTTGTTTCTATCTATTTTTCTACTTAGAAAAACTTCAAATGTTCAACAACTTAAAATTTGGTATTAAAAAGTAGATAAATTGTTATTAAGAAGTTGTTTGAATAGAAAGCATTGAAATGAAGCGGAATAACCGACAAGTATTTTGTACCACATTGTAAATCTAATATTTAACTTTAATTATTAAGAATAAGATCAAACCATAATCACAGTATTCGCAAAAAGTTACTGCAATTGAAAGTACTGAAATCAAAATAAAATTGTCAAGTATTTTGCGCTACATAATAATAAATAAATGTCTTAAATTTTATTTACCAATCTATTTTTTGTGCCATAGCAGTCTTAAGGTTATATAATCAAATAAATTTCAATCAATGTATGCAATTAAAATAAATAAAATAATATAACTTCATATGTAAAATTTTAGTAAAATTTATATGATAAATGTGTAGTATTTATTTGCAATCTGTTTAATTATGTGTGCTAACGGTTTTTGAATCTAGAGTTAAAAATTCATGATATCTTATTTGCAACTAAAACTTCTTTCGTAAACATTTCTAAGTGAGTAAATGTTGTCTAATAAAAGACGTGAGATTAGTTTTTTGACAAAGTCAATTATAGTCAAATTCACGAAAGTACTCACGAAAGTACTAAAATCATAGTCAAATTCACGAAAGTACGAGATCACTTTCGCACACGTGTTGCATATACTATTTTTTAAAACAAATGTCGCGAAGGTCGATTAAGTAGAAAAATAAATATAAACGCAGAACCAAATAATTTTAATTAATTAATTAATTTTCATAATTTTAATTTTAATAATTTTATTCCATAATCAGATATATGCATATATCTATAATATATATATTAATGATATAATATATACATTATATTTTTTAAAACAAATGTCGCGAAGGTCGATTAAGTAGAAAAATAAATATAAACGCAGAACCAAATAATTTTAATTAATTAACTAATTTTCATAATTTTAATTTTAATAATTTTAATCCATAATCAGATATATCTGAGTCAGTATCGGTATCCATGTAAATAGCACGTTATTATGTAATGTTAACAAGAAACTGTGTCTTCAATTTTTATGCATACAACAACAGTACGCTTTCCTATCAGCGCGGAAAATACAAAAAAGATATAAGTGGGAGGGAGAATTAGTTGCATAACAGTTGATTGGTTTGAGGGGCGGGTCTATCGATACAGCATGAATATACAAGCGAATTCTACGAAAACCACCAAAACACTTTGGAATTTTTTGTACACGCTACGTTCTTCGCACATTCTGTAATGTTCTTCGCACCCGCTACAGTACAGTGTGTATATTGGGCTCTTCGCACACGCTATAGATGCTTGCAAAATCGATTTTCGCGCACGGCGTTTTAAAAAATGAATATGACAAAGAGTAAAAAAAAGTATATATATATATATATATATATGGGTGGTTCTCTGTGACATCGAAGATGAAAAAAATAAATATTGCTATAACTGTGGGAATATGTTTTAGAGGTATCCAGTAGTTCTCCTCAATTTTTTCAGATTTTTTCTGGGCCATTATTTTAAGTTACAGAGAGTCAAAGTTGACATTTTAGCACTTTTTTGCATTATATGCCCATTTTCATGAATTTTTAGCTCCCAGGGGATGCATTTTTCACTAAAAACAAGTATGACTTTTTTTGTCAAATTTTCCGAACTTTTCATTAAAAATACTTTTAAAGACATAAATGTATGCTGTCACACTCTTGTAAGCCATTTAAACCTTAAGTAGTGAAAATCAGCAATTCTGCTCTGGACTCTGGTAACCTAATACTGTCTAAAAGATGTCTTTTTATAGTCAGAAACTGCCTAAAAATTTCCAGAGTGGGTCTAAATCATTAAGATCACTTATGGTCAAAATATCCGGGAAAAGTGCCCGAAATATTAATAGAAATGTATATTTGTTGCCTTATAACGATGAATCTATTAGCATGATCATTGCAAAAAAATTTGTGCACTTACCTTGGAGTGGTAGAAAAGTATCTTCACTTGTTTCAGTATCCATCTAATCCCCTGTAAGCTGCTAAAAATATAAATATTATTATACAAATGTAAAAAATTAATTTTTAAACATTTATAATGCTGAATTTTTAGTTTTACATCCCTTACAAGAATTATAATACTAATCTGAAGGATTACTATAAAAGTATCAACATTATTATTATTATTATTATTCAACAATACATTGTTTAGATTTCACAAACTTGTCACTGTCACGTTATCATATTATTCATTATAATTATATATCCGATTTATTTATATATCTTTTGTATTAAATACGTATATTCAGTTATTGTAACAATGATGTTTATATATTTATAGTAATCCTTCAGATTAGTATTATACTTCTTGTAAGGGATGTAAAACTAAAAATTCAGCATTATAAATGTTTAAAAATTAATTTTTTACATTTGTATAATAATATTTATATTTTTAGCAGCTTACAGGGGATTAGATGGATACTGAAACAAGTGAAGATACTTTTCTACCACTCCAAGGTAAGTGCACAAATTTTTTTGCAATGATCATGCTAATAGATTCATCGTTATAAGGCAACAAATATACATTTCTATTAATATTTCGGGCACTTTTCCCGGATATTTTGACCATAAGTGATCTTAATGATTTAGACCCACTCTGGAAATTTTTAGGCAGTTTCTGACTATAAAAAGACATCTTTTAGACAGTATTAGGTTACCAGAGTCCGGAGCAGAATTGCTGATTTTCACTATTTAAGGTTTAAATGGCTTACAAGAGTGTGACAGCATACATTTATGTCTTTAAAAGTATTTTTTATGAAAAGTTCGGAAAATTTTACAAAAAAAGTCATACTTATGTTTTTAGTGAAAAATGCATCCCCTGGGAGCTAAAAATTCATGAAAATGGGCATATAATGCAAAAAAGTGCTAAAGTGTCAACTTTGACTCTCTGTAACTTAAAATAATGGCCCAGAAAAAATCTGAAAAAATTCAGGAGAACTACTGGATACCTCTAAAACATATTCCCACAGTTATAGCAATATTTATTTTTTTCATCTTCGATGTCACAGAGAACCACCCATATATATATATATTGTGTCTATGTAAAAATAATCATTATAGGTTATTATAAAGTAGGTGTGTGTGCGCGTGTTCAGAAAGAAAGTGAAATATGTCCATATATTTATTATATTTAAAATGCACACTCATATAGTACATTACGATATAAGGTCAGAAAGTTTGATTTTCTGTCGTGCGTGGTATGACGTTCGAGGCGAAGCCGAGGACGTCATATAACGCACGACAGGATATCAAACTATCTAACCGTATGTCGTATTCTATTTTTCTTATTCCGGTCACCGAAAGTACGTTCAATAATTAATAATAACTAATAAAATAACCTAGAAGCCTGTCACCCCATGTATTTACAGGTATATATAAGTGTATTTGACTTTCTGTTAGGGCGCTCGGCACGACCTCTGCAGACAACGACGTAACGCGCTGCATTCCATTACTATATTTTCCCATTTTGATTTTAAGGCTAGTAATCGGGGTTATTTCTCATGCCCGCCCGACTTTTGCAAAAACGAGGCGAAGCCGAGTTTTTACTGGTCGGGGCGGGCATAAAGTACACACGCAAATATTTATTAGGTGCATAATAAAATGAAAAAAATATAATCACACTTTTATACTTTTTATTTGAAACATATAAAAGCTATGAAAATTAGAATACATTTTATTATTGAAGTAACAAATATTTTTTTTAATTTTATTGTAATGACATAAAATGTCTTATTGATTTTCTTTGCTGCATTTACAAGTAATTATATTAAAAGTGCAACCCAGGCGGAAATTTATTTTTCCAGAAAGAGCTAAAAAAAGCTAATAAATTTTATAATCAATTTATAATATGCAGATTTTGAACTCTATTAATAGTTAGTATGGATTTATAACTTTTATTAGCTCTTCTTAGCTTTTGCTAGATTTTATTATCTTTTAGGTTTTTTTCAAAAGCAAAAGAAACGTGCGAGCTTAAAAAAGCTTATAACTACTAATAACTTTTTTAAATTATTGTATACAGTAAATAAGTATTTAGAATTTTTATGAATATTTAGCAATAGCAATCTTTTATTAATAACTTTTGTTTTTTTGCATACATCACGGAGAAACAGCTAAAAACAGTTAAATACAGGAAAATGCAACAGTTACTATTAGTGTAATTTTGTCGTTTTTCACGATATTTTCGAAATATAAAAATCTAATAAAACCTAATAAAGCTTAGAAATATTTACGAAATTTTAAAAATAACTAATAAAATCTTATAAACATTACCAAATTTTTTAAACTATTACTAGTGTCCAAAATCCGCACTTTATAAAGTGTTATGAAAATCTAATAAAAGCTAATAACTTTTATTAAGTATTTATAAACATTATACGCATATGATTATTTCCGCTAGGAAATTGAATGGTTAAATAGATATTTATTATATTACGGCAATCATGATATTAAATTCGTTACACATGTTTTCAGAAGATAGCTTATCTAATGGGAATTTTGGTTTTTGTATTATATAATTTTACTTGTTTCTGAAGTTTTGTTATATTTTCTATTTTTTTAGTAATTGATGTAATGAGTATATACTTTTTTGTACTCATTTACAATATTATATGTTGCAGCCAGTTTTTAATCATGTTAATGATTTACAGAGCAAAGAATTATCAATTATTTTGCATATTAATTTTAATGATTCAGTAGTAGTAATATTTCAATGGATTTTTCTTATATTTCATTTTTTTTATTTATTATAACTAATGTAATGATTTGTCATTTACAATATGATATGTTGCAAACAATTATTAATTATTTTGCATATTCACTTTAATCATTCAATAGTTGTAATATTTTAATGTTTTTTTTCATACTTCCATTTTTATTTATATAAAATGTGTGTATAAATTTTCGTCTACACATTTACAATACTTTTTTAAACACTATATTGTTAGTGTAAATTTTGTGTTTATTTTTTAATTTATCATTTTCTATTTTTGCATTGTTTAACAGTAATATTTTTAAATTTTTTCTACTTTTAGCTCTTGAAAGAGCTACGTATAATTGACCATGGCTAAAAATTGGAGATGGTAAATAGATACCAACTTGTTTGTATGACTGTCCTTGTGATTTGTTAATAGTCATTGCAAAACCTAATCGAATGGGAAATTGTTTTCTGCGCATGTTGAATGGTATATCTTCTTTAGATGGTGACAAAGTGATTCTTGGTATTAAAACTAATTTTCCAAGTTTTTTTCCGCTTATAATTTCTGCTTTAATTAAATGTTTCATAAGTTTTGTTACTAATAATCTTGTTCCATTACAAAGACCTTCATTCACATTTAAATTTCTTAGAAGAATTACTATTGCACCTACTTTTAATTGTAATTTATGTAGAGGAAGTCCATTAGGTGTAAGGGAATTAAGAAATTCTGTAGGTAACATGAAATCTAAGTTTTCTCCATTATCATCTTCTGCTGTATCTACACTTAAGTATTCAATAATTTGCCCTTCCATTATAGCCAAAATTTTATTATTTATTTCAATTACGTCGTTGTTGGTGAAGGCTAATATAACTTTATCATTTAAATCTTTATCATTTATTTTTATTTCATTTCCAAAAATTTCTGCAATGATATCATTTTCTTTTGTTATTAAATCAAGAGGGATTTCTAGCAGTTCATTTTCTTCTTCATACATATTTAAACGTTTACCTTCACCTACATTTAATAACCATTGTCTAAAATAATTGTCATTATCTGTCACTCAAAGATTTTCATTTAGTGTCATACGTATAAAATTCGGCCATAAGTAACTGTTTTTAACTGAATTTTCAATAACTTCAGTACGACTACCATGTCGTATAACTGGTAATGTTTGCCTAAAACCGCCTGAAACAACCAACATTTTACCACCAAATATTTTTTTATTATTACATATATCTTGAAATAGGCGATTGACTGCTTCAAAAGCATATTTCGATGTCATAGATATTTCATCCCATATTATAATTTGAACTTCTTTTAAATTTTTACCATCTATTGAATTAGATTTCATATTATATATAGTACATTCTGTGATATTAAGTGGTAGTTTAAATGTTGTGTGTACTGTTTTCCCGTTATGTAATAAATTTGCTGCAATCCCTGTCCAAGCAACACATAAAAATGAAATGTTTGAGAATTTAAGATAGTCTATTAGAACATTAAGTAAACAGCTTTTCTTAAAAAAAGGTTTTTTTGTCTTCAATTTTTAAATATTGCACAATAGTATCGAAAATGTCTTTGTTATGATTTTTTAAAGAATTTACTTTGACGTTTATTTCAGTAAATGTGCAACTTTTGTTATATGTTGTTGATTTATCAGCATAATCTTCTATAAATGTAGATATAACGGGTAAATTAAAATTATTTAAAGAATATCCATTCAATTGTAGATTCTTATCAATAATGTTTAATGCTAGGTTTTCATCAGCATTTTGTTCATATTTTGGGTGGTAAAAAAAGTGTTTCTATTTTTCGTACAATTCTCTTGCATTAATAAGATTGTGAAAAATACAAATATATGCAAATAATTCACAAAGAGCAGTAGGAAAGTGTAATTGTGTTGCTTCTTCCAAACACCTGTCCCATTCTTTATCTTCATTAACCAAATGTCTAGCTATAGAAGCTTCATAAAATGTAGAATAAATTATATCATCAACAGTACGTAAACCCTGAAATGATGATGCTCCTTTGACATGTAAAAGTAATAATCTTATAAAATATCGTTTTCGATCCTTTGGATTCACTAAATACATTCTGCTTAATACAGGTTTTTGTTTTTTTGTGTTTTTTTTGTTTCAATTTTTAATATTGCACAATAGTATCGAAATGTCTTTGTTATGATTTTTTAAAGAATTTACTTTGACGTTTATTTCAGTAAATGTGCAACTTTTGTTATCTGTTGTTGATTTATCAGCATAATCTTCTATAAATGTAGATATAACGGGTAAATTAAATATTTAAAGAATATCCATCAATTGTAGATTCTATCAATAATGTTTAATGCTAGGTTTCATCAGCATTTTGTTCATATTTTGGGTGGTAAAAAAAGTGTTTTCTATTTTTCGTACAATTCTCTTGCATAATAAGATTGTGAACTGAATGTAAAAGTAATAATCTATAAAATATCGTTTTCGATCCTTTGGATTCACTAATACATTCTGCTTAATACAGGTATTTTTGTTTTTTTCTTTATTCCATGGTTTTTGATTATTATCAAATACATAATTTATGGTATTTCGGAATATAAATAAGTTTCGTGCATCAGAATCGATTTGATTTAATTTTAAGTATGCTGTTAATGTCGTTTCTACATTTTTTTTTAAATTTTCTGTTTCTTCAGCTTCATTGTGAATAGCTAATCTTATTATGGTATGTGAAAGTTCGTGTAGAGGGTATTCTAATAGTATTATATTCATTGCTTTCAATATCTTCATCATGAGTTAAATTAGAACTGTCTTTTGATCTGATACCTGTGTCACGTATTTCTATGTTCGCACAGTCATGCCCTTTAAAACAATATTTAAATAAGTATTTTATACATTGGACTGTTGAGCATACTTCGACATTAATGTGACAATTAAATTTTAACAATAAATAAGGATAATACGAAACAACAAACCGATTATCAGCTATTCTATTATGGTATTTACCTTTATAATTGATTTTTTTGCTATCATATCTTCTTATATATAATGGATATCCTGATGAATTAAAAGTTGTTTTGTTATTAAATTTTTTTGGAAAATTATCGTACATTTTTTTGTGTCTTTACTCATGCAAGGTGAACTCATGTTTTGCTCTCCACAGGGTCCATGAATCATAAACTGTTTTACAATATTATACAACCGTGGATAGATATCTTCATTTGGAATTTCTGCGTTTATGAGTTCATCTACTTTTTCGGGAGTATTAATTTTATAATTTTTATCTAAAAATAATAGCATATGCATGTGAGGAAGTCCACGTTTTTGAAATTCGATAACATAAGTGTAGGCGATACAATTTCCTAAAACACCTTGCTTAATTACCAATTCTTTAAATTCTTTTATTTTTTGATGAAATACCTTAAATACTAAATCTGGTCTATCAATTACAGTTTCATATTTTTTTATAAATGTTCAGTTATTTTTTTCCAGTTTGGATGACATGTCATTGTTATAAATAAGTCAGGTTTTCCGTAACGATTTACTATACTCATTGAGTCAATGTAATTTTGTTTTAGTAATCTTGAACTTCCAACAAAATTTGATGGCAAAATAAATATTTTTCCAATTTTTATATTTTCAGATTCTTTTTTCTTGTGTAAATAATCCATTACGCCTTTATAATAATCGCTTCTTAAAATATCTTGGTTTTTCTTTACAAAATATAATCTTGATTGTTCAACTTTTACAAATGCATCAATTGTAAACTGTTGAGAAACTTTTCCCATATTAAGGTATGGATTAAATCCATTTCTCATAGAAAGTCTGTAATTATAAAATTGCAAACATGAAATATTGTTTTTCTTATATTTGCATTTCATATTAGGCATCTATCCATATCCTCCATTTGGATAAATAAGTAGGTATGTCATTGGACCAGTGTGTTTACTTATTAAAGGAATACTAATTGGATTGTCATATTTTGAATATATAACTATATCCCGCTCTGAAGTAGGCAGTCCATTTTGTCCTACAAATACCATTGCAACTTCATTACAAGTAGCTTCATTATATATATATTTTTATCTAATTTTTCTTCTAATATTCTAATTCTTCTTTTTCTACCTCATACATCATTTTATAAGCTTTAGCATAAGGATTAACATTTCTAATTAAGCTATCTAATTTTCTTAATAATTCTAATTTTGTATCTAAATTATTTTTAAAACCTTTTCTTTCAGCTGCAGCTAATTCATTATCTAGAACATACAATTGCCCATATTTTCGAGCTTCATTTTCATTTGGATGTAAAGCAAAAACATTGTGATATATTTGACCACATATTCTAAGAATTTGTGGTCCACTACCAGACAACTTATCAAAATTAGCTCCAAATCTTGCAAAAGCTAACGCATTATTATATAGCCGAATATTTTTGCGAAAATTAATACTATCTTCCGATATTCCTGTAGCTAATTGCTTTAATTCTTCCGGATAGGGAGGCATTTTCGGTAAGTCTACGTTTCCTTTGTGACAACAATTAGAAAATTCTTTACCTAGTGTATATTCAAAAACAAAATGTTTAGTATTACAATGTTTACAAGTTTCAGACATATAACCTAAATTGTTTTCAATAATTATTTTTTCATCAAAATCTACATTTGCTATTCGACCTATTATTTTGGAATTACTTACTAATTTTACATTTTGTTCATTTTTAATTAAAATACGTTTATTTAATTCTTTATAATTTATACCTTTTTTGGTATTAATTGGTTTATCATATACGTTAAAAAATTTCCTTCATCAATTTTTAATTTTTAAGCAATATGATTGGTATTTCCATGTCTTTGTCATTTTTCATACATATGCGTCTTTTTAAATTTTTTTGTAATTGGTTTTATACTAATTTATCGATATCATTTTTTCTACTTTCGTTTAATATTTTTCCATTAAATTTTTTCTTTTCATTTTTTTTACATTGATCTGTATTTTCATTATAATAAATATGTTGTTTTTGTAATGCTTCTTTTTCTCGTTCATTTTTGATTTCGTCACTATTTATTTTTTGTCTTTTCATCATGGTTTGCTGTTTTCTCTTTATTTTTTTATTTTCTATTTTGCCGTCATTACTATTTTTACTTTTTACGTAAGCTTCTTTTTTTCGTAATGCTTTTTTTCTCGTTCATTTTTTATTTCGTCACTATTAATTTTTTGTCTTTTCATCATGGTTTGCTGTTTTCTCTTTATTTTTTTTTCTTCTATTTTGCCGTCATTACTATTTCTACTTTTTACATAAGCTTCTTTTTTTCGTAATGCTTTTTTTCTCGTTCATTTTTTATTTCGTCACTATTAATTTTTTGTCTTTTCATCATGGTTTGCTGTTTTCTCTTTATTTTTTTTTCTTCTATTTTGCCGTCGTTGCTATTTTTATTATTAACATAAGTTTCTTTTTTCGTAATGCTTCTTTTTCTCGTTCATTTTTTATTTCGTCACTATTTATTTATGTCTTTTCATCATGGTTTGCTGTTTTCTCTTTATTTTTTTTTCTTCTATTTTGCCGTCATTACTATCTTTGCTCCTCATATAAGCTTCTTTTTTACGCAACGCTTCTTTTTCTCGTTCATTTTTTATATCGATACAGCTCATTGTTTGCCTTTTTATCATAGTTTGCTGTTTTATTTTTAGCTGTTTTATTTCTATATCATTAAATTGTTTATTTTTATTTTTTTGATAAAATGAACTATAAGTTGGTATTTCATAGTCTATTTCCATTGGGGTAATAGAATCAACGGAAATGATTTTATCTTTATTATATAAATTCATTATTGTTTGTTGTTCAGAGATAAATTTCTGTTGAAAATTTTATTCTATTATTTTTATTTCTGCTACATTGAAATTCAATTTTTTTTTCATCAATACAACAAATATGGATCATGTATCTTTTGATTGGTATTGTTGAAATTTTATAGTTTATATTTTGTAAAATTGGAAACATCGTAATACTACGTGTTTCGTATATTTTTTAGTAAATGTGAACGCATTTGGGAAATATCATAGTTTAAACTGCATGGGCATAAATTAAATACAATAGAGACAGCAAAAGCTATCGCGAAAATATCACGATCATAACTATTGGTTTGAAATTGCGCTGTTTCAAATACAATTTTTAATTGTTGACTATCTGGAAATAATCTATTGATGTATACTTTATGTTCATTTTGCAAATATTTAGCATTTAAACTATCATAAATGTGTATCGTTCTATTATTGTAATACATACAAATCCAATGACCTTTTTCATATTTTCCAGAAAATAACAATTGAATGTATTCATTATTCATTTGAACTGAGTTAATATTATATTGTTTTTGAACTAAAAGAGTTGTTTGCATATTGAATGGTGTACATGATTTAAGGATGTTATTAAATTCTAATATGTGTTCATCATTTAACATAGAAGCATCGTCGCTATATGGTTCAATCGTTTTTACAACTAATTTTTTTACTTCCGTCAAACCCATTATAAAAATGATTTATTTTACAAAATGATTCACAATTATAAAAATAATATTAATAACTTGTTTCAATTGTTTAATATTCTTTTTTTTTTTTTTTATTCTTGATTTTGTGCCCTCTTTTTTAACGGTGTCCACCTGCCACCTATGTGTGGGTGCTTTATCCCTCCCTTAAAAACCCCACCATCTCGCATTCGCCCGGGGTTATGTCCGTGGATGAGGGAAACCTGTGAAGCAGGGAAAACCTCACCCGAGATGGCCGGTGTATTCGAAACATTCTTTTTGGGTGTCAAAGTCACATTGCGTAGGCCTTGACACCGAAACCGAATGTTTTACACCTCCCGCTCACGTTGTGAAGTGTGAAAAAACACCTAACCCGCCACGAAAGCCAAGCGACCGAGAACGTCACCCATCCACTTGGGTACCGCGCTCAATACTGCTTAACTTCCGTGACCGGCCGAGGTGCGCCTCCGCCACTCCGCCACCGCGTCGGTTTTTCAATTGTTTAATAATAATTATAATTTTTTTTATTTTTCTAAACGATTATTTTAAATTTTTTATTAATATTTTTTTGTAAAGCTGAAAAAAATAAAATATAAATTATTAGAAAACAGTGTTTATAAGAAAGTAGCTTCAATGTAATGTATGAAATATAGTTAATATAAATTTAATATTTTATAAATACTAATATTATAGATACCCTAGTGGAAATAAGTTTTCGATGAAAATGCTCCAAAGTATGCTAAAAGTGGGTCAACTTGCGCCAAAAGTGGGCCGATGTTTACCAACATTGAAATATTTGGAACATTTTTCCAGTTTTGGCAAACTTTAGCCCACTTTTGGCCAATTTAGGAACATTTTGTATTGATCATGGAATAAATTTTTCAACCAGTAAAAAATTGTTTTTCACATGCAATTTCTTAAATTAAGGCGCACTTAATTGCGTTGATAATATTTAATATTGCAATAATAATATGTTGTAAATTGCGACGCTACTTTTCGTCGGGAAAAATCTAATTAAATTAAATTAAAGGCCGACGGAGGTTCCGTCGTAGCGACGTTGAAAATGGCTATATATCGCCGATTTGTATTTAATTGGGCGCCTGGCGATATTTAAATAAAAATGAATAATTACTTTACAACACTACTCGGCAACCCGGCAAATCTCCAACTCGACTCCTCGTCACAGAGGGAATCCCGACGGCTGACCACCTCGGAACCGGCGGCTTTCGGAGTAAAGGAAAATTACATAAAATAACACTCTCAAATTCTATATTTCACCACAACTAAGATTTATTCAAAATTCAAAGAAAATTATAATTTCCGGCACCGACACAATAATGAACGCGACTCGCGACCGACTCTCACACACGTGCACACACTCACGCAACTCCGTCCATCCGGCAAATATAAAAAATTATCTTTAAATATTAATAATTCGGCCGCCCGTCGGGCTAACCGTAAATATTACTCGCCTAATAAATCTCCTCACCGCTGCAATACTACTCTCTTCACACCTCGACTAACAAACTCTACTCAACTCTACTCTACAACGAAAGAAATGATAATGGCTACTCAGCCTCAAAATACTACTCTACAACTATCGACTGCCTCGTCGGACGATCGGGTAGCGAATCCTCGAGACCGGCTTCTTCATCCGGCTCGCGGCGTGGCTTGATCCTCCAAAAATAAGGATTTCCCCCCCCCCACCCTATCGCTATCCTGCTCTATCTTACTATATGCCTTATCTACCGGCGTTGATTAGGGTGGTTGATTGCGTGATCGATACGCGTAGTCAGCCTTGATCTTATTTCCGTCAAGGCCGATTACCCAATAATAGTGGTTTACGTCACCACCAACCTGTTCATTATTGGGTCGATCACGCAACCAATCATTCCCGACACTCGGAAGGCGCGCATTACAAATAATGAATTACCATCTCGGTAACCCAGTCGGTGCTGCCGCCCCGTGCCTACCGGCTATATAATTACTACTGACTACTCCCGACACACTCACACATAATTAATATTTAATTTATATCAGCACCATTTACAACTATATACATACTTTAAAAACTAATATAAATCGCCCCAAACTCTACCGACGGATCTATATATTTTCATCTAAAATTAACTACGCTACTAATTAAAATAATTAATTAAATAATATATGTGTGCGCGCTATATACAAGAATATACACCGACACATAGGTGTGCGCGCACCGTCTATATCTATATATATACATTCTAAGATGCCGCGGTATACCGTATACATTAGGTATACCGCGACTCCTACTCTACTCGCGCTCCCCTCGCTCCGCGCGCTCCCACCCATTATCCCACTACGGTCGCTCACTCGAGCGTCTTCGCGCGCGCAACACTCTCGCTGCTCGAGTGATCCCCCCTTCCCGCGCACCTCGCCTAGTGCCGCACGAGCGTCGCCGTCGGTGCCGCGTTCCCCGGTATACGGGTGTAAGGTGGGGGAGCACCCTGGCTCTCCCGACTACTAGCACGCAGTTCGGGCGTGCGCGCACCCGTGCGCCATCTCAGCCGTCGTCGTCTGCTGAGCACGTGTGACGGTTGAGGTTAGGACGCCGCCTAACCTCCCGTCTTGTTGACATCAGCATCGGATTCGCCAGGTATCGTGAGACGACCTGGACTCGGTCCTTGGCTCACGATACCTCTCGGCCGGGGTCTCGGTCGTAGTCCGCGTACTACCGTCGGGTATCGGTCGCGTCGTTCGTCGGCTCCGTGCTAGAACATACCCATACCGTGGGTATCAGTGTTTATTTTTAAAAGTGCATCGGTGCACTTCGGTCCGCCTGCGAGGGATTCGCTACCTGCGACGCGATCGCGAGCTATAATAAAGTTAACAGTTATGTATGCACATGACTTGTAAATACAAGCCATGTGCATGTACTTGTGCGTTGTATTTTACAACGTCACAAAATAATATGTTGTAAATAATATGTTGTAATAATCTTTTATGTAAATGGGCCAACATTTAAACAATCTGGGCCAACCTTTACACAAAGAGGGTCAAACTTTCCATCTAATGGGCCAATATTTGCAGAAATTCTTTGCTAGTAGTTTGACACTCATAATTCCAATAAATGCAGCGCTGAATAAAAAAAACAAATGGCAGCAGCATTCCAATGAATACAGCGCTGAATAAAAATAACAAACGGCAGCAGCATTCTAATTAATATTATATCAATAAAATATTATATTCCTAATGGCATTCCATATGATTAAAGTCACAAGGTATATTATAAAATTATCTAATTTTCATTTTAAATTATTATTGTTTTAAATATAATAAGTCTTTTTGTATTTCAGTATTCTGATTCATTTATTAACACTATCGAAATAATCAAAAATGCAGTAGTATTTCCTAATGATTAAGTTAAAAGGTATAGTTTTGACTTTGTCAATTTATTTATAATTAATAATAAAAATTTTTTTGTTACAGATATAACATATATAATATCAATAATATGTGACAATATGCATATTGGATATACATCTTCTAAATGGCATTTTAAAAACAGTAATATTTATTTGAATATTTTATCTAATGTTTAATTAATTATACATTTAATAATTAATGATATAATTTAATTTTTCTGTTAAAGATGATTTCGATGAATACTTGCTGAATTTATAAATTATATAAACAATAAAAACGATATATTGAAAAAAATATATCTTCTGAAATATACAAGTGAATAGAGTACAATTGTAAAATAATAATTGTAATTTGAAATTTTTGCAAAAATAAGTTTGTAAAATAAACAATAAAAATTAATTTGATTTATTGTATGCTCCAGTGTTGAAATTTTATTAAATTTAATTACATAATCAAATGTTATTTTAATTATTGTTATTAACATAATTTTCTGGTAATAATATCGACATAGTAGTTGATATCTATTTGTTTAAAAAAACTATAAGGCCCAAAAATGTAAGGCCCAAAATTTATAAGACCCAAAAATGTAAGGCCCAAAATTTATAAGGCCCAAAAATGTAAAGTCCAAATTTATAAGGCCCAAAAATGTAAGGCCCAAAATTTATGAGGACAAAATGTAAGGCTCAAAATGTAAGGCCTAAAATTGTAAAGTTCAATTAAAATAAAACTTTACAATTCCTTTGCCAATAATGTAAGGCCCAAAATTTATAAGGCCCAAAAATGTAAGGTCCAAAAAATGTAAGGCCCAAAATTGCAAAGTCCAATTAAAATAAAACTTTGAAACTATAAAAATGCACTTTGAAAAAACCAGAGAACCGAAGAACCGGAGACCAAAAGTCGATCCACTTTAATATAATATAAGATTTGGTATTCAAATAAACAGAAATCGTTTCTATTGTCTAAAATAAAAAAATATTTCTACATTTCAAACTTCCATCAAGGAAGTGTCTTTTATTTATTCTTATAAACTAGGATAATACTTGTGCCACCCGTCTGCTAAGTGCTTAAGGGCAGTCACAGTGTTATTTTCACAAATTCGCCACCCAAGAATATGCGTGTATTAATGGCGCTGGCGTCAAGTGAGCTGAGTTCATATTCATCCACGCATATCCTTGGGTGGTGAAAAAAAAAACGCGTGAGTGAGTAAAAAACGCATTTTATACCCACTGGTACATAAAATTACTTACACACTCGTCTTAGTATTTATCACTTAATACATCGTGAACAAAGTGTTGATCGAGTTACGCTCATAAATTTTAAAACAATAATTAACTTTTTATGACCTGTATACATATAATTATGTATTAAAAAAATATTTAATAAAAATAAAAATGCTCTTATCAAATAAATTTCTCACATCTTGGTAATTGTTGTAACCAAATTATAAAATTCAAATGAATTACAAAATTAAGAAATAGTGCCTGAAAACACTTAGCAGACGGGTGGCGCAAGTATTATCCTAGTTTATAAGAATAAATAAAAGACACTTCCTTGATGATAGTTTGAAATGTAGAAATAATTTTTTATTTTAGACAATAGAAACGATTTCTGTTTATTTGAATACCAAATATCTTATTAAGATATATACTTTATAGAAAATAATGTAATTTTTATCGAATCAATTCTATAATAAAATTTAAATATAAGTATTTATTTTTATTTAATTTATTTACTATTCAAAAAACTAATCTCACGTCTTTTATTAGACAACATTTACTCACTTAGAAATGTTTACGAAATAAGTTTTAGTTGCAAATAAGATATCATGAATTTTTAACTCTAGATTCAAAAACCGTTAGCACACATAATTAAACAGATTGCAAATAAATACTACACATTTATCATATAAATTTTACTAAAATTTTACATATGAAGTTATATTATTTTATTTATTTTAATTACATACATTCATTGAAATTTATTTGATTATATAACCTTAAGACTGCTATGGCACAAAAAATAGATTGGTAAATAAAATTTAAGACATTTATTTATTATTATGTAGCGCAAAATACTTGACAATTTTATTTTGATTTCAGTACTTTCAATTGCAGTAACTTTTTGCGAATACTGTGATTATGGTTTGATCTTATTCTTAATAATTAAAGTTAAATATTAGATTTACAATGTGGTACAAAATACTTGTCGGTTATTCCGCTTCATTTCAGTGCTTTCGATTCAAACAACTTCTTAATAACAATTTATCTACTTTTTAATACCAAATTTTAAGTTGTTGAACATTTGAAGTTTTTCTAAGTAGAAAAAAAGATAGAAGCAAGAAATGAAAATATTTATTTTATCAGTTAACAACTATCATTATACTTGTGTATTCTCACACCTTCGTGGAAGGAGTTATTTCAAAATACTTTCTATTCATAAAACTTGATGTTAGAAATTTAATATAATAAATGATAAGTTTTTTAAATACTTAGGATGAAAATGTAATTTCTATAAAATTTGCAGCTAAAGTTTATATTTATGAATTTTGTTTAAAATCATTTTTTTTGACATAACGTGGTGTATGACTAACGGCGATGGGTTTCCTCGTTATGTTTTTAATATACATCTATCTTTGAGTAGATAGAAGTTTCACCCTCTATGGTATTATAAAGTTTGAATTATTTCTTGAACTGAATAAGGGCAGGTTGGTTGGATGTTAAAAAAACCAAAAAACACAAATTTCAATATAGAAATTGCGACGTTACGTTGACAAAGATGCGTCGACCTCATCAGGCACTGTTTATTTAAAAAAAACTTTTCGTTCACATCTATCTTTATTTTATAATTTTTATTTTTACTTCATTATACTAAAATTTTGGTAATCTTTTATTTATAAATTTTTTTTAAATTTAATATGCTAAATTTTTTTAATAAAACCCAACACGCCATAATAGTACCTCCAGGGTGGTGTAGAAATCTATTTAATAATAATATGATGATAATATATTTATAATATATACATTTCCTTTATATTATATATATATTTCATTTTGAAAGGGAGGGGGGGTTGTCTGTGTATATAAATATTTTCTTCGCCCCCCTGCGCGCTTCGCGCGCCAACCCCCTATTTTTAATTTCGAAAAAGGTTTTTCGTAATTAATTTATTGAAAATAATGTTTTAAATTGTATTATTTTTTGCTACTATGGACACCTTAGAAATTAAACCGATTCACACAACACCTTGGAGGTACTGTTATAATGCATTGGGTTTTATATCAAAAATTTAATTTTTTTTTAAATACGATTATTATAATTTATAAATAAAAGTTTTTACCGAAATTTGGTATAATGAAATCAGAATAATAGTAATAAAAAAAATAAAGACATTAAATGTTAACTGTAAATTTTAAACTATATGAATTCCTATAAAGCTTAAATTTATATTTTAATAATTATAAATGTTAATGAAAAATTAACTTTCCAATAATAGTAAAGTGCATATACTTACTAAATTGTAGTATTTAGTAACTACTTACGAAAATTTTGGAATATTTTAAACGGATCTAAATAGAACTTCACCTCCTAAAATTAATTTATTTAATGACGAAGGATCATCGCCAAAAGTTCTATGGCATTAATGTTTTGCACTTTTAGAGTAATAAAACTTTCTTCTTAAATAAATAAATTTTTTTATTAATTTTTATTAATTTTATAGAACTATTTATATAATTTTAGTGGCATATAAATGAAAACCTGTTTCTTCCATTTCTCCCGTAATTCGTAATTTGCACCCTCTTCCAAAATTTGCGTTTTAATCCATAATTATATCCAATTTATTTTTTCCTTTAGTTACAGAGCCCATATATTTATCTTGATTATTATAATCAAATTCATTCCTTAGAAAACCTTCTGTTTCTAATAAATACATACTTGATTATTTAAAATATTCTTTTCTATAAATATACATAAACTACTCACTTATATATCCATACAATTTAGAAATATTAATTTAAAAAATATTTAAATTAAATGCTCCTAAATTAATAGTTTTTGAAAATCTATTCAAATATAATACGTTTTTTATATTGTCACTGTTAAAATTTGAATTTTCTTTTGCCTATACTGTTTATAATAGAATTATCTTAAAAATGCAATAATTAATATATTTAATTTTTAACTCATTGTATATATCATCATATGGATATTTGGAAAAGTGTATGTTATAATTGATTAATATTTATTTAATCTTCAAACAATTTTGCATCTGTACTTAAAGCGTTACATTGCATTTTAGATCCGTTATTATATTATTGAGTATACGTTTAAACATTTTATGAGTTTTATCAAGAATGAGTAAACTAATACACATTCTTTCAAGTTATGTTCACAACTTTTTTTTGCGCAAGGAAAAAATACATATATTATGTATTCTTGAAAAAACAATTTTAAAATATTATAACGGGCGCGTGTCCGAAAACTTGCGATAGCCCGTACACCCGAAAACGACGCGATCACGTGATTACACGAGATCGCGCAACATCGCGAAGGGCCAAGAGACACCGAGTCTCGAGCAGTCCGTTACCGGCCGTCCGGCGAAAGACACTGGTGCCGAACGTGTGAGTGTGAGAGTGAGAAAGAGAGATAGAGTTCCGGCGACAAATCGCGTGTGTGTGTGGTGGCCCATCGCCTGAGTCTAAGGCCTCTTCTCCGGGTCGACCTCGAGAACTTGTGCGCCTCCTTGGACCCGTGTGGAGGTTTTGTCACCGCAGTCCAGCGAGCGAACGAAAGAGCGAGCGAGTCGCCTGCGCAACTGTGCGCCGAGTGAGTTCCTCCTAAATATTCTTCGTAGTGCTGAGTTGATTCGTAACCAGCTCAGCACAGTGCAGCGAGCACTTATTCTTCCCGCGCGTATCACCCTACACGGCCTCCTCGCGCACGCGGTAGAGTCACTAGGCAACTCGGGTTGCCGATTCGCGCGTAGCTTTCGGGTTCCGCGACTTCACCGCGCTTTGGCGTCCGACCCCGAGGTCGAAGATATTGTTTTATTATTGTTTAGTTCGTCTCTATGTAACCCCCCGTACGCGTGTATATATAAATATATGTAAATATCCCCTTTCAGTCAAATATATCCTTTTGATTTAGTAACGCATTTAAGTCGCGTAGTTATTTACTAAATCCCCGTATTCCTATTCCCGCTTACCCAGCCGCCTCCGCGGGCACGTTAGCATTTTAGCTAACGTGCATTCTGAGCGGCCGAGCCTCGTGTTCCAACGACGAGCACGAGCAACCACAAGCACGCGTCCTTCACGCGGCTTGTGCAAATCTACCCGAGTGCGAATCGGTCCGGCGATTCCCCACGCGGCGGAGAATCGTCCTCGTTGTTTACGGCGCATCAACACCGAGATACCGCGGTTGCACCACGGCTATAGCTCGTGCGCGGTATCGCGGCATCGAGGGACACGGCAGCGCGGCGCGAGGCCCGCGCAGGTAAGTCCTCACCTCGAAAGCGGTGCTCGACGAGGAGCACGCGCTAGAATCGCCCCGTTACAATATATATATATTATATAAATATTCCGCCGCACACACACATACACGCACGCTCGCATGCACGAACACACACACACGCACGAACGCACGCACGCACCCACACACACACACACCCACATACATACATACATATGGGCTATTTCACGTCAAGTGGTACGACGAAAATTTTAAATCGCTCCAAAATTTGAGAAAATGCTGGAAATATCTTCCAGAAGATAGAAAAAAAATTTTAGGTGTTAAAAATAATTTACCTAAGAGTTATTCCACCATGAAAAATGGAAATTTTTCAATTTTTTAGAAAAATTGCTATTTCCAAAGCAATTTATCTCAAAATCTATTGATTTTTTTGAAAAAACACTACAAACAACTTTGGTTCAAAATAATCTTTAGAACTTATCTACCTGGATTACAATTCTTAATTTTAAAATCTCGAACAGATAGAACACCCGGAAATATTGAATATCAAAAAAAGGCGACCACGCCACAATCGATTTTGATCTAACACCGCTCAAAAGTTCATATTTTTCGCGAGTTTTCGAATGGTTTGGGTTAGATTATTGGCCAAGACCGCTGGTGTAAGTTATGCCTCATAAACCTCATAAAATTACTAATTTTCACGTATTTTAGGACATAACTTACACCAGAGGTGTAATATATAATATATATATATATATATATATATATATATATGTGGTAATGAACAATTACCTTACCAAAAATAGGAAAGTGCAGTATTTAGTAAAATCCTATTAAAATTTTAGATTATTTTAAACAGATCTAAATAGAACTTTTCGTCCTAAAATTAATTTATTTAATGACGAAGGGTCATCGCCAAGAGTTCTATATGTCATTAGTATATTGTACTTTTAGAGTAATAAAACTTTCTTCTTAATTAAATTAATTTTTGTATTAGTTTTAAAGAATTATAAATAAAAACCTGTTTCTTCCATTTCTCCCGTAATTCATAATTTGCACCCTCTTTCAAAATTTACGTTTTAATCCATAATTATATCCAATTTATTTTTTCCTTTAGTTACAGAGTCCATATATTTATCTTGATTATTATAATCAAATTCATTCCTTAGAAAACTTTCTGTTTCTAATAAATACATACTTCATTATTTAAAATATTCTTTTCTATAAATATACATAAACTACTCACTTATATATCCATACAATTTTTAAATTTTGATTTAAAAAATATTTAAATTAAATGCTACTAAATTAATAATTTTCGAAAAACTTTTCAAATTTAATTCGTATTTTATATTGCCACTGTTAAAATTTGAATTTTCTTTTGCCATTACTGATTATAATAGAATTATCTTGAAAATGCAATAATTAATGTATTTAATTTTTAACTTATTGTATATTTCACATATAGATATTTGGAAAAGTGTATGTTATACTTGATTAATATTTATTTTATCTTCGAAAAATTACGCATTTTTTTTTTAAAACATTACATTAAATTTTAGGTCCGTTTTTATTTTATGAGTTTTATCAAGAATAAGTAAATTAATAGACATTCTTTCAAGTTATAATCACAAAAAAAAATTTTTAAGTGTTAAAAATAATTTGCCTAAGAGTTATTCCACCATGATATGGAAAGTTTTCAATTTTTTATAAAAATTACTATATTTGAAAGCCATTTATCTCAAAATCTATTGATTTTTTTGAAATAACATAATAAAAAGCTTTTGTTAAAAATAATCTTTAGAACTTATCGACCTGGGTTACAATTGTTAATTTTAAAATCTCGAAGAGATAGAACGCCCAGAAATATTGAATACACACACACACACACACAATTTTATATATATATTACATATATATGACATATATATATATATATATATATATAACAAATATATATAACACATATATATAACATATATATAACATATATATGTATGACATATACATGGGGTGTGGCAAAAGTACCGGAACACAAAAGTATCTCGACGGGAGTGCATTTTTGGGAAAAATGTTTGAGACAAAAGTTGTAGGATTTTTCCCTGGCTATTTGATGGTCACCTCGGATTTGACCTTGATATGACCTTGAAGGTCAAAGTCAAGGTCAAGTCTAGTTTTTCAAATGGAACACCCCATTTTTGACCCCGGAAATGGAAAGAGCGGAAAATTTTACATCCAAAACCGTTTTGGTCGATTTTTTAAATTTGACCTTTGAAGGTCATTTGAAGGTCAAAACAATCACGATTGCGGAAAAGCAAAGTAACTCTGAAAGAGTGGTTTTCCGGAAAAATGTCGAATACATAACTGATAAAATTTTATCTTGGCTATTTACTGATGACCTAACAAGATCGATGTGTCCTGGCCATTTGGGACGAGCTTGAAGTGTCCCGGACATTTAAGGCAAGGGCGAAGTGTCCCGGCCAATGAAGGCAAGGGCGAAGTGTCCCGGACATTTAAGGCAAGGGCGAAGTGTCCCGGCCAATAAAGGCAAGGGCGAAGTGTCCCGGCCAATGAAGGCAAGGGCGAATTGTCCCGGCCAATTAAGGCAAGGGCGAAGTGTCCCAGCCAATGAAGGCAAGGGCGAAGTGTCCTGGCCAATGAAGGCAAGGGCGAAGTGTCCCGGCCAATGAAGGCAAGGGCGAAGTGTCCCGGCCAATTAAGGCGAGTGAATCTGAATTACAACTTGTGTTCAAACTGTTCTCCATTGACGGTTTGACAATGTGCAAAACGGAAATAAAAATTATCAATGGCACTCCTTATCATAGCTGGCGGTGTTTCAGCACATGCGTCTATTATCCGTTGCCTAAGATCTTGCAAGTTCTGCGGTTTAGTAAAATAGATTTTAGATTTTATGTGTCCCCATAGAAAAGAATCGAGTGGAGTTAAATCAGGTGACCGTGCTGGCCAATGGACGGGTCCCCCTCTACCTATCCATCTGTTAGGAAAAATATTATTTAAATATTGCCTTACCATTAGGCGGAAATGCGCCCCCGCACCGTCTTGTTGGTACCAAATGTCTTGAAAGTTCTCACCAACTATCTGATGTATTGCTGGAACTATTTCGTCAGTGAGAAGTCGCAAATACTCTACACCATCCAAATTTCCGTTTATAAAAAATGGCCCAACTATTCGATCTTGAAACAAACCTGCCCATACATTTAACTTTTCAAGATATTGTGTATGATTTTCAAGAACCCAATTGGGATTTTGGTCACTCCAATATCTACAATTATGCCGATTTACTTCGCCTGTAATTTGAAAAGTCGCTTCATCTGAAAAAACAATGTTGTATAAAAAATTAGGGTTTTGATCAATTCGTTGCATCATATCATCACAAAAATCCACACGGTTGTTGAAATCCTCTCCTATCAATTCTTGAACAAGATGGATTTTGTAAGGATGAAATTTCAAAATTTTTAAATTCCTTCCAACAGAACGAGAATTCATTTCAAGCTGTTGCGATACTCTTCTTACCGACAGACGAGGATTTTCAACAAACGGCAAAGCAACTTCAAGCTGCTTTTCTTCGGTTGTTTGGCTTTTAGGTCTTCCAGATTTAGGTCGATTTTTGTTAGTTCCCGTTTCTTCAAAACGGCGAACCGTACGGGAGACTGTAGACTTTGAAATACCTTCTTCTCCATTACGAAAAGTTTCATTAAAAAGTAATCTAACTTCATCATACGTCCTCTGCCTATCGCCCCAGCCCCGCATCATCAAGAGTGAAACTCTCTCTTGCTCCGTAAGCGAAGCCATTTTAAATCGCAAATAAATTCGAAAATTAATAAACGATACACCAAGGAAATGGAAAAAAGAAAACCGAAGAAAGCAGCAAAGTTCTGAAATAAATGCTTTTTTTATTATGAAGATGAGTATTGACCAATTTTCAAACGAAATGATCACAAATGATAATACTTTGTCCAATTGATCTATCCCAAGTAACGGTGAAAATGAATGTTTTGCAAAGAACTAATACCGGTTACGAATCGTCCTTGTAACAGCTTCACGCAAAATTTTGCGTTCTTTTCTATTTCTGAATTTTACCAATAAGTTCTATTCTAAAAAATTCACTTGGCTTTGACCTTCAAGATCATGCCAAGGATAAATCCAAGGTCATCAGTAAATAGAAAATAATATCAGCGCTATTTTCGATTTTTTTCGGAAAACCACTCCCTCAGAATTACTTTGCTTTGCTCCGCAATCATGATCGTTTTGACCTTCAAATGACTTTCAAAGGTTAAGTTTCAAAAATCGACAAAAACGTAACTAGATGTAAAATATCCCGCCCTTTCTATTTCTGGAGTTAAAAATAGGGTGTTCTCTTTGAAAAACTAGACTTGACCTAGACTTTGACCTTCAAGGTCATGTCAAGGTCAACATCAAATAGCCTGGTGAAAATACTATTCATTCTGTACTTGAAGTGTTAGCGGGAAACCATTTCTTCAGCGTTACTTTGCTTTTCCGCAATCGTGATTGTTTTGACGTTCAAATGACCTTCAAAGGTCAAATTTAAAAAATCGACCAAAACGGTTTTGGATGTAAAATTTTCCGCTCTTTCCGTTGATTCAAACTTTTCAATTTTTTTTATAAAATTATTTTCCGATGTTTGGTTGAAGTGCAGTTTTAAAATGAAGACGAACAAGAAAATTCGAATTTTATACATTTTGATTAAATACAGAAAATTTAAATAGGGACGGTAAACCATTAAAAAGCCCTTGCTTCAAGCTTTTAAATGAGCTGTCGAACGATTATTTATCTCAATTTTTACCCAAGTTATGATACTTTTTGTAACGGGTAAAATTGAGTCGAAGTGGGCAAAAGCAATTGGCCGGTAGTGTATATAACATATATATAACATATATATAACATTTATATATGACATATATATATATATAACATATATATATATAACATATATATATATATATAAAACATATATATATATATGAGAGATTCCACAGAACTTTTGACTTTAAGGTCAAAAAAAATTGAAAATTTATTTTAAAGGCACATCTTTGAAACTTATCGAACCATTTCTAAATAACAGTAGTAGCATAAAAAACAAAATGCCCCTCATTTTTTTAAAAAATTTTTTTGTAAAAAATCAAAAACAGTTATTTTAATGTAAAACATACTACTTTTCATCAAAAAAATAAAATTTTACATTTTTCTTTCAAATTTAAGGTAAAATGTTAAAAAATTTGATAAAATATGTAGCATAATATTTGTTGGAAAGAAAAACTTTGTAACACAAAAATATCATTATAATAAAATTTTATTTTAAGCAGTTAATAATGTTTCAATCAAAAGAAATGTAACAAAATATATAATATATACAAACATTGTAACTAATACAAAGATTTTTTTAATTATAATTGCTACCTTTAATTTAAGTTCCATTAATGTGTGTGTATCTGTGTTTAAGTATTACAATTACAAATATTTACTATAAGATGATATAATACTTTATTTTCTCGGAAAGTAAGAATTTCATTTTGTTACATTTTTCGTAAGTTCATTTCAGGCAAACAAAGAAGAATTTTATGTAAAGTATTTTAAAACATGTTTTTTAAAAGGTTAATAAAAAAGACCAATTACTTTTATAACCATTGATAACATACTATCGATGTGCTGACGAAAAGTACGATTTTTTTCAATGGGGGGCGCATACGTGTACCCAACTTTGCGAGGGTACAATTTTTTTTCTGTAAGTAGCACACTTACAAACCAAACGCGATTTTATTTGTCTGCTCAATAAGTGTCATTTTCCATGAAGAAAATTTATGAGAATAATTTATTTTTTTTTAAGAGCTAAAAGTAAAATAAATTAGTTTTTTTAAATAGTGGTTACGGATATTCATAAAATAAATTAATCTATGTAGGTTGAAGCACACCTCTAAAACTTTTACATTATATTCTGTGATATGTGAAGATTATATAAAAAATTATCCAAACCATTTTTAATAAAAGTTTTTTTTTATATAAACCTAATAAAGCAAAAAAGTAGAGTGAGTAACACAAAGAATTAATTAAAATGCGATAAATTATAATTTTTTTAAGTAATATATTATTTATTATTAATATAATAAATAACGGTTACTACACTTTGTGACTTTTTTCTACAAGGAATGATTTTTTTAATATGATGAAAATCATCAAATAGCATTGAAAAGTGAAAGTAACAAGAAAGTCAAAAGTTCTGTGGAATCTCTCATATATGTTGAATTCTGAATTCTTAGACACGGCGGCGGCGGCGGCGGCGGCGGCGGCGGCGAAATATTTATATATTATAGAGAGATATATATATTGTAACGAATCAATGTAATATTTGATTATATTACATTGCTCGTTACATTCTCTCTCTCTGTCTAGCCTATGTACTAATCATTATACAGCTGTTACAGGTCGGCGTTCGACGATTTTCGGCGATTATCGCGGACCTTCGTTAGGGCAAAAGAGTAGGGAGAGAGAGAGAGAATCGAGACTTGCGAGGACACGAATAATTAGACTTAGCTCGGCCGTGATTAATTTCGCCTCGTAGAGATTTTGAGAGTTGTTTGATTCTGGTGTTGTTTAGAGACGAATTTTAGTGTGTTGTTCGAACTCTGCATTTTGTTAGCGTTTACGCAACCCAGTGTTCCCAGCAAAGAGGAGAGAAAAGCGACAACGCAGATTTCATCCACTGGAGTCGATCTTCTATTGCGAACTACACACTGTAAGTGTCAGTTCTGTAGTCTCTCTCTCTCTTTCTCTCTTTATTTATCTCGCGTGTATATTGACCTGCGTTTCGCGCGCTGCGACGCGCCTGTATTATTATTTTCCCCGAATACATTTATTTCTGTTATTAATTAAATACTGCATTGTTGTTTATTTAATTGTTTACCCTCTTTTTCTCGCGTTTCGCTAAATAAAGATTACCGCCGCCTCCGCATATACGTTTGGTTTTGTATTATTACTGAGCGGCTGATCGCGTAAATGAGACTATTATTTTAACGGTAGTTAATTGTTATTATCTTTTTGTATTTATATTTAAAAATAGCAAAACCGTTACATGGCGCCCAACGTGCATGGTAATTAGCGATACGCATATTATTGACAATTAATAGTCTCAAAATTTAATTTCTAATATTTAAAAGTTTTAATTCAGTCAATATACGTGTTAAATTAAGAGATTTTATTTCGAGCATTTCGAGAGCGAGCGAGCGCATTGTTTACGTTTCGCGGTGATTCGCGGTGTTTACGCAGCGAATAATATTCGAATATTGTACTTTCTATACATTTCGAAATTATTCTTTTGAATCTTATATTATTCGAATTGTAAATCGATTTTCCTTTTCGATTTAATTTTAGCGTATCGCGAATTAATTAATTATTTCGTGCTTCTTTTATTATTTATTTGTTTATTTAAATAATTATTAGCGACACCGCAGAAAATATAATTATTGCTTTTCTAATAATTTCTCGTAAACTGTATAATCGCAATTTAGGTTGAGTTAGTCTATTTCGCGTGCGTGCGTGTAAGTGTGTGTGTGATTTACGCGGTAAATATAAGTATTGTAGCGTATCGCGGTACATGTATGTATGTGTATGTAAGCGTGTGCGCAAATAAAGTAAATTAATTTTTTTTTAATTTGAATTCAATTTTTTTTGTTGTTATTATAAATTATTAAAATAATTTTTATAGCGTTTCTTCGCAATTTAAAATTTTGTCTTTTTTTAAATAATTATTATATTTAAACAATTTATTTTAAATTCTTCAAATTTCTTGTATATTAAATTCGCTAATTCAATTTAATTCTATTTTTTTTTGTAAACAATTGAAAAATTTATTTTTAACAAATTACAGATTTGTAATATTTTGTTTTTTTTACAAAGTGGTTGATCTTAGTAAATTTAATTTGGTTAAGCGAATTTGCGCATAATTTGATAGCGATTCGCAATTATTTTGTAATTTGTTTAATAAATTTTTTTTTTTAATTGTGAGAATTTATTTTGCCAATAAGGCCTAAAATTTAAATTTTATTTAATTTCTATAATTCAAAATGGCGTGTATGAACGAGTGTGATTTCGATCAAACGTACGGAGTTGAGATCCAAGGATGGATTTTGAATCTAACAAGCGATCAATTCGATTCTGTACTTGATCAGCTAGAATTGACGCGCGACGGTACGCCCTTTGTACGTGTAGACAGGTTATATAGGCGTTTACGCGGCGATTATACAGCCGCGGATTTCGTCCAGTCAACTAGTGACGATGATTTAGTTTCGCGGACTCGTCGTGAACAAAGACTCTGCACCGTTTTGAAACATGCGAAATTTAGCGAAGAAGCGCAAGTACAGATTGCGCACAGACAATTTGAAAATCTCAATCGAGCGGATGAGAGCGGATTCTCTCCGCTTGCCAATAGCTCGAAGTCAAATGACGATCAACTTGCCGATTCCGATGCGGAATCGCAGCATAGCGAGGTTAACGCGGGAAATATCGCGGGGAACCTTGCGGAAAACGCGGCGGAAAACACCGCCGAAAATAATTGTAAATCAAATTTTGAATTGACTTCGATAAAAACGCTTAACACAACCATACCGGTAAGGCCAATTCCTACCATTTCGACCGCGATGATAACGACCGCTACTACAACTACGTACTCGACGACGCAAGCAGCGAGTACGCATTTACAATCAAGAGGTGCGATACCAAGAACGGTATTTTCTTCAAAAGAAAATAATAAAATAGATAATGATATCGTTTTATGTGCATTAGCTAATGGCGTAGTCTACAACGCTCCAAGGGGTTTAGCCCTGGAGTTGAGTAGAACGCAATCACTTGCCTTTCAATAAGAGAAGGAGTTGAATTATCTAAGGCAGCAATTAGCGGATTTTGCGACGAGTACGCAGCTTCCGACGCAAACGTCAATTGCGGCGGAAAAGCAGCGGAAAAATCGCAAAAGTGTTAATTTTCAAGATACTTTTAATTTAAATTATTTTGAAACGAATAAGCATCCTGAAGCACCTCAAGCGGTATTACACACGCAAACGGAAAAGTCGCTTGGATCGCGTTTAAACGCAAACGCGTTAAATTTTCCGACTCCTACGTCAAATTTCTCGTCTCTGCCAGCTCCTGCGGATTGGCAAGAGTCTGGAAGGGGGGAAAATGTGCCTGTAGTTACAAGCGATCAACTTACGCAAATCTTGTCGAATATGTCGACTAGAGCGCCTATACAGTCACATGACGTAGGTCGCACAGTTCGCCAGTGGAATATTAAGTTTTCCGGCGAAAAACGCGAAAGTATCGAGGAATTTATTCAGCGCATAGAAGAATGTCGCAAGTTAGCGCATATTTCCGACGCGGATTTACTGAATGCTTTCTCGGAGCTGTTAACTGGCGTAGCGCTACATTGGTATCGCCAATCGCGGAAAGATTGGAATACTTGGGCTGATTTTTGCAATGCTGCTCGACGATGTTATGGCGTTGAGCAGAACTTTCAGCAGCGCTTAATGGCGGAAGCGCAAGCACGCAAGCAGGGTAGAGAAGAGCCTGCTCGCGATTACATTTTCTGCTTGCTAACTATATTTAGCAGAATGAATGCGCCTCCAAGTACGCAGTTTCAGCTAGACATGTTGTATGCTAACATGTTGCCGTCTGTTCGGAAGTTAGTTCCGAAAGAAAAAGTTACAAGCGTCGATAGGCTTGTGCAGCTAGCTCGTCAGGCGGAAGAACTTATCGAGGAAGAGCGGAATTTTCCCGCGCCTCCGCCGCCAGAAAAGAGCGTTCTGCCTTCTGTGGCTTATAAGCAGCCAGATACCAGAGGTAAGAAGGGCGGAAAAGCTGCTAGCGATGATGCTACGGTAAAAGTAGCGAGTATCGCAGAACCTACGACGGAAAATTTGGCCAAACTCTTAGAGAAGATGCTAGATGAAAGATTTAGCAAATATGCGAATTCTTGTGCGAATTCCGCCAATAAGAAAGGCCAAAACGCGCGTAATTTTAGTAAACCAGGTGCGCCGAAAGGAGCAAAGAATGTTTCTGATAAGCCATCTGGCGTGACTAGTACCGAGAGGAAGGATGATGGTAAAAATAAATCATCCATTACTAATGGACAATCCGCGCGTAGTCGCAACCGCGATAAGAAAGCAGGTCCCAAAGAGCGTGTGTACTGCTATCGCTGCGGTTGGCCCGGGTATATCAAGACGGATTGTCCTGAGTGCTCGGGAAACGAGAAAAGGGGCGAATAGATAAGGTCCCTATCGCCCCAATTATTAGTGAGACCTCTGATGGTGATAAGTCACAATCAGTACCTGCGCAAACGGAAAAAGTGCCCTCGCTTTTGCCTGTCGGAGTGGACAGACAATCAGCGGAAAAAGGTGTTTGCGATTCCCGCGCTGAAACGCCAGTGGAGGAGGAAACTCCGCAGTTTACTCGCTGGTGGCTGCAGATTGGAATCGGTGGATTCCGCGTACGCGCTTTGTACGATTCAGGGGCGGCTCGCACGGTTATTAATTCCTTAGGCTTGCAAATAGCATCAGCCATAGGAAAACCGTTAACTCCTTACATTGGACCAGGTGCACGACTCGCTAACGGCCAACACGCTCCAATACTTGGACGTTTAGAGCTGCCGTTTGATTTAGCGAATGAACGCCATTACTTAGATGTTTTAGTAATGAGCGATCTCGACGCCGATTGTATACTCGGTGCCGATTTTATTCGTGCGTTTAACGCTGTTTTGTTGCCGCGTGAAAATCAGTTGCTGATTGAAAACGTGGCTGACGCAATGCTGCTCGACGATGTTATGGCGTTGAGCAGAACTTTCAGCAGCGCTTAATGGCGGAAGCGCAAGCACGCAAGCAGGGTAGAGAAGAGCCTGCTCGCGATTACATTTTCTGCTTGCTAACTATATTTAGCAGAATGAATGCGCCTCCAAGTACGCAGTTTCAGCTAGACATGTTGTATGCTAACATGTTGCCGTCTGTTCGGAAGTTAGTTCCGAAAGAAAAAGTTACAAGCGTCGATAGGCTTGTGCAGCTAGCTCGTCAGGCGGAAGAGCTTATCGAGGAAGAGCGGAATTTTCCCGCGCCTCCGCCGCCAGAAAAGAGCGTTCTGCCTTCTGTGGCTTATAAGCAGCCAGATACCAGAGGTAAGAAGGGCGGAAAAGCTGCTAGCGATGATGCTACGGTAAAAGTAGCGAGTATCGCAGAACCTACAATGGAAAATTTGGCCAAACTCTTAGAGAAGATGCTAGATGAAAGATTTAGCAAATATGCGAATTCTTGTGCGAATTCCGCCAATAAGAAAGGCCAAAACGCGCGTAATTTTAGTAAACCAGGTGCGCCGAAAGGAGCAAAGAATGTTTCTGATAAGCCATCTGGCGTGACTAGTACCGAGAGGAAGGATGATGGTAAAAATAAATCATCCATTACTAATGGACAATCCGCGCGTAGTCGCAACCGCGATAAGAAAGCAGGTCCCAAAGAGCGTGTGTACTGCTATCGCTGCGGTTGGCCCGGGTATATCAAGACGGATTGTCCTGAGTGCTCGGGAAACGAGAAAAGGGGCGAATAGATAAGGTCCCTATCGCCCCAATTATTAGTGAGACCTCTGATGGTGATAAGTCACAATCAGTACCTGCGCAAACGGAAAAAGTGCCCTCGCTTTTGCCTGTCGGAGTGGACAGACAATCAGCGGAAAAAGGTGTTTGCGATTCCCGCGCTGAAACGCCAGTGGAGGAGGAAACTCCGCAGTTTACTCGCTGGTGGCTGCAGATTGGAATCGGTGGATTCCGCGTACGCGCTTTGTACGATTCAGGGGCGGCTCGCACGGTTATTAATTCCTTAGGCTTGCAAATAGCATCAGCCATAGGAAAACCGTTAACTCCTTACATTGGACCAGGTGCACGACTCGCTAACGGCCAACACGCTCCAATACTTGGACGTTTAGAGCTGCCGTTTGATTTAGCGAATGAACGCCATTACTTAGATGTTTTAGTAATGAGCGATCTCGACGCCGATTGTATACTCGGTGCCGATTTTATTCGTGCGTTTAACGCTGTTTTGTTGCCGCGTGAAAATCAGTTGCTGATTGAAAACGTGGCTGACGCAATTCAGCTCGAAGTATCTGCTATCGGCATTGGTGAGGCCTGCTCACTAGCTGCCGTTGGCTTAGCAGATATTGACGAAGCGCAACGCAAACAACTCAATGAGTTGTTGGAAAAGCGTTTGACTGCTCCGAATGCAAAGCTAGGCTGTACTAACTTAGCTGAGCAAGAAATTAATGTGGGCGGTTTGCGTCCCATCATGCAGCGCTATTATCTAGTCTCTCGGAAGATCAAGCTGTCGCTGATAGCAAAGCCGCCGCAGCTGTTCAAAATTGGCAACAGCGTATGCAAACGTTCCCAGAGCTGCAAGCTCAAGCTGCTGAACGAGCGACCTGCGCACAAGCCCGTCAGGCCGAATATTATAATTCAAAACGCCGCGATGTACAATTTGCTGTGGGACAAAAAGTTTCTAAGCGGAATCGTATACTTTCGTCCGCTGCCCAAGGCATAGCTGCTAAGCTAGCTCCGAAGTACATCGGACCTTTTATTGTTTCGGCGTTACTCGGCTCAAACGTGGTAGAGCTCATCGACAATGATGGAAAAGAAGCAGGTAAATGCCACATCAGTGATATTAAGCCATTCTACGAAGACCAAACGGACGTATCTGTGGAGAGTAGATTAAATCGAGAGGATGCGACGAGGGACAGCGAGGGATTAAACGCAGAGCGAAGAGCTAGCGACGAGTCCAACGATAATGATCCTGTGAGCGCGAACGCACTGCGTAAGCGAGGTAGGCCGCGCAAAACTCGGGTAATTGTTAATCGTATGACTGCGGTAGATCGTGCCCCTTCTAACGAGCGATTAAACGCGAATACTGTTGTATACGCGAATCCTCCGACGACGGAAATTAGGCGCGGAAGACCGAAGGGAGCAAAGAACAAGCCCGTATCCCCGGTGGAAACGATCGAACAGCGCACTCGGTCGCAGAAACTGTAAATGTTCCTTTGAGCGATTGATGTATCTACGCGTACCTTTTCTCCGATTTTGTAATCTTCGTAAGGCGTATCGCTCTTAATTGTTGTTATAATAAAGAGAGAAATCCTTTATATGTTGGCCTGCTAAACATTTTCTTTTGTCTGATGTTTTGCTTTCAAATCAATTTATTTTATTTATTTATAAATATTATTTATGTTAATTATCTTTTTTTATTTTGTCTTCTGGCCTAGAGAGAGAGTAGAAATGCAGAGCTGGTACGTCTTCGGCTACCCAGCGTCTGGAAGGGGGGAGTGTAACGAATCAATGTAATATTTGATTATATTACATTGCTCGTTACATTCTCTCTCTCTGTCTAGCCTATGTACTAATCATTATACAGCTGTTACAGGTCGGCGTTCGACGATTTTCGGCGATTATCGCGGACCTTCGTTAGGGCAAAAGAGTAGGGAGAGAGAGAGAGAATCGAGACTTGCGAGGACACGAATAATTAGACTTAGCTCGGCCGTGATTAATTTCGCCTCGTAGAGATTTTGAGAGTTGTTTGATTCTGGTGTTGTTTAGAGACGAATTTTAGTGTGTTGTTCGAACTCTGCATTTTGTTAGCGTTTACGCAACCCAGTGTTCCCAGCAAAGAGGAGAGAAAAGCGACAACGCAGATTTCATCCACTGGAGTCGATCTTCTATTGCGAACTACACACTGTAAGTGTCAGTTCTGTAGTCTCTCTCTCTCTTTCTCTCTTTATTTATCTCGCGTGTATATTGACCTGCGTTTCGCGCGCTGCGACGCGCCTGTATTATTATTTTCCCCGAATACATTTATTTCTGTTATTAATTAAATACTGCATTGTTGTTTATTTAATTGTTTACCCTCTTTTTCTCGCGTTTCGCTAAATAAAGATTACCGCCGCCTCCGCATATACGTTTGGTTTTGTATTATTACTGAGCGGCTGATCGCGTAAATGAGACTATTATTTTAACGGTAGTTAATTGTTATTATCTTTTTGTATTTATATTTAAAAATAGCAAAACCGTTACAATATTATTATCAATTAATAATAAAATAAATTATATTAATCGATTATACGTATCCAGTTGTTCCTTAGGGGTTGATGCGAATGTCCAACAGGTTTACTCTTGATCAGCGTGTCCGGGGTTCCCTCGGTGACAGCTACTCCCAGAGTGACCAGTAGGCGATTTTTTTTCCTTTTCTCTCTTACGTATATTGATGTTTATTAAGCAAGAGCAACAAGGAGAAAAAATCGCCATCTGGCAACCCTGGCTACTCCTTGGCACGCTGCATCTGAAAAAGAGAACTATATTAGTATATATATTTACTAAACAATATAATTATTAGTAAGGACAGGTATTATGTGCAAATAGATAAGAATTTTATAAATAATAATAATATAAGTAAGGAGATATGAGAAGGATGAAAACAAATGGGTTCGTTAATTAATATAATTAAAAAAAAGGAGGATAATAGAAATTGAATACTCTAATAATTGAGTACTAAATAGGGATAAAGAACAGGTGAAATTAGGGCTGTTAGGAATAATAAATTAATATAAATAGTTATTATTTAGACAGAAATAAACAAAGTAAGGAGTGTTGTGTGTTAAGAAGAGAGAGGATTGATAAAAGATAAGTAAATGTTAGATTAATCAATGTAATTAATTATGAAAATAGATAGTTATAAAAACACTTACGGTTATACATAATAATGTATACTTACAAGGAGACCCTCATATGTTTGGGAAACGGATCATGCCCAGCTTGTAGTATATGTTTTCTTATACAAAAATATGAAAAAAGCCAGAGCCGCAGACTCTAACAATCGTTTTTTCAAAAGTTATACGCTGTTAAAGCAAAATTTACAAAAAATAGAGACTAGACTTCAAACGCTTGTAACTTTTAACCTATCATATATTGACGTTCAAATCAAAGTTTAATGAAAAACTGAGATAAAGTAGATACATTTTAAAAAAAAGTACGTTCAAATCCATTAAAATGGAGCAAAGTTATAGCCGAATTAAGAATTTGAAGAAATTTAGCTTAAAAAAATCAATAAAATTTGTATTGCCCAATTTTTGTTTAAAATTGCTTCTAGTTATTAATTCGGTTATAACTCTGCTCCATTTCAACGGATTTGAACGTAGTTTTTTTAAAATATATCTATTTTATCTTAGCTTTTCATTAAACTTTGATTTGAATGTCAATATTTGATAGGTTAGAAGTTACAAGCGTTTAAAGTGAAGTCTCTATTTTTTGGAAATTTTGCTTTAACAGCGTATAACTTTTGAAAAAATGATTGTTAGAGTCTGCGGCTCTGGCTTTTTTCATATTTTTATATTAGAAAACATATGGGGTATTCCACGTGAAGTGGTCCGATCAAAATTTTAAAATGCACCAAATTTTGGGTACACTTTGCAAATGTTTTTCAGAATACAGAAAAAAATTTTTAGATACTGGAATCTATTTGCTCAAAAGTTATTCTAACCTCAAAAACTGAATTTTTCCATATTTTTTTCAACACCAGCTGGGTTTACCGCTATATAACTCAAAATCTATCAACTTTTACTATAGAACATTATATGTAACATTCGTTGCTAATTATATCTAGAATTTATTCTTCTGGGTTAGAATTTCTAATCTCAAGGTCAATGTTACATAAACTACATGTCAATATTCAACTTAAAAAAAGTGCAAGTGCGCCACCTTTGATTTTTTCATCCAAAAGTCTAAAAGAAAGCTTGGAGCAATACCTTTCAAATGGTCTGTAGCATTTTTATGGCCTCCAATTCTGTAAAAAGTTATGACAATTTAAAGAAAGACAAAAAATTCACAAAAATTAACATGGTAATTCCCATTTAAATTTTTTAAAAAATTTCGTGTTTCTTTAAATTGTCATAACTTTTTACAGAATTGGAGGCCATAAAAATGCTACAGACCATTTGAAAGGTATTGCTCCAAGCTTTCTTTTAGACTTTTGGATGAAAAAATCAAAGGTGGCGCACTTGCACTTTTTTCAAGTTGAATATTGACATGTAGTTTATGTAACATTGACCTTGAGATTAGAAATTCTAACCCAGAAGAATAAATTCTAGATATAATTAGCAACGAATGTTACATATAATGTTCTATAGTAAAAGTTGATAGATTTTGAGTTATATAGCGGTAAACCCAGCTGGTGTAGAAAAAATATGGAATAATTCACTTTTTGAGGTTAGAATAACTTTTGAGCAAATAGATTCCAATACCTAAAAATTTTTTTCTGAATTCTGAAAAACATTTGCAAAGTATACCCAAAATTTGGTGCATTCTAAAATTTTGGTCGGACCACTTCACGTGGAATACCACATATACTACAAGCTGGGCATGATCCGTTTCCCAAACATATGAGGGTCTCCTTGTTAGTGTGATTCCTCATCGTGAAGCGGTTGTTGACAGCGGTGACGTCGAGATCTCGCCGTGTACTGCGTCGCCTGGTGAAGCCTTGATAGGTGCGTGCGCGCACCTCCGTACGCGCAGCACTCCGCAGTAGTACCCGAGTATGTGTGTATTCTATGACTGTATTAGAGCCTTTCCATAGGGCAACATTGCACCGTCTAGCTGACAGTATTTGATTGCCCTGGTTCCTCCGTCATTCGACTTTGGCAACCCCTCAGGATCCAAGTAGGTTTGTTCTAAAATGGTCCCAAGCGCCTCGAATTCGATTCGGCATTTCCATGACTTTTTTGAGTTACGAAAGTCGTCAAGAGTCGCCTTTGGGATCGGTTTACCGCAATCAGAGGCCACTTAAATCAGTGTACCGAAACTCCTTACGATGGCCCACCGCCTTGCGACGGCTAGCCTAGAGTCGTAATTCTCGGTGTGAATGCGGCGGTGTTTAGCTCACCGCCGTCGTCCGCTTTCGAACATAAGCGGCATCCGGGTTAATCTCGCTTCACCCGCCAAGCCTGCTTGCAACCTCACACCCCGCAGAGTCCAACCCAATACTGGGGACACGCTGACGTTTCACTTTCAACTCAGAGGTACGCCAACGTGGGGCTCGGATCCCAGTCCCTGCGTACCATAGTAAAGTCATATTGGTCCAACTGTCGACATGCCGAAGCACATCTTCCTATTACTCCCCGGATCCCAGGGGAGGTTTTGCGGTAGGTGGCCTAACGTTCGAACGTTTGAGAAGGGTAAAACATTCTACAATCCCTTCACAAACTCTCTAAGGGATGCCATTCGAAAATCCCCTGAAAGAGAAAAAACCAGAAGGCTTGTACGCTATAGCTTGTGAAGAATAAACATTCGACATTCCTTCTACAAGCCTTCCAAGAGATACTATTCGAAAAATCCCTTGAAAGAGAAAAAAAAGCGTACAAACCTTTTGGTTTGTACGCTATGGTGTTCAACATCTCACCCTATGCAAAGTCTTCAGTTCGGAAGTATTCCACAACTCGACTTACTAACTTTATACACAAGGATCGCTTTTGATGAAAGGGACACCCTTCTGTGTGACATCCTAGCAACTTTTATCGTCTGGATGAGAAACTACTTCAGTCCGGATTTTGACGCTAGACGTAGTACACCCGGAAAGGTATCTTCTTTGATTTAGCGGCCGTCCCTTCATTCCTAGGTAGAGTCTCCCTTGACGAAGTCGCCCAGATGAATAGAATAATCGTTAACAGCATATCTTCGACGAACTAAGCGTGTTAGTAATCCAAATATAGCAAGTTAAACAGTGAATCGCCGACACAGGCTCGACAGGGACCGAGTCACTCACCCTCACCCAACTCAGTGAATCTGAGAACGGGTTGCCGCCAAACAGTAGTACCCGGGTACTATTCCCGATGGTGGGGATCGCGCACACCCAGGGAAACGGTCGCGAGGCACGTTGTTTACGTGCCGGCCCGCGCTCAGTTGTCGCCATCTTGAATCGACCTAGATTCAAGCGCGCGAACACTGAACACGCGGTCCGCGCTTGTATCGATACGGGGATCGCGCGCATACAGTCTAGGGAATTCGGAACGCGGATAGTGGGGGAACATGTGTATTATAGTAAGGAGATAAATTTATATTCGAATTTCGCCCTGTTAACTAGAGAATAATATAGTGATCTATTGAACCAATCAACAGATGACTTCATTAGAGATAAGACTTCCGTATGGATAAATATATCAGAATATTACGATATATGACTATAATGACCTTAAATACGGAAAGTCGAAATACTAGTTGGGACAATGATAACTTATGCAAATTAGTTGTCATTTTTATCTATAGTGGGGTAAATATGGGTAGTTTTATCACACCTGTGGCGGATACGGAAGGGTTGGAGAAATATAATATAGCTGGATTCCTCGCAGGTAACGAGAGGGAGAACAGATATGGATAATAGGAGATTGAGGGAGATAGAAAATCGGGGAAGAAGTCTGGCGTGGTTCGGAAAATGGATCCTCGCCATTCTGAGCCTATCGATCACGTACACAGTATTGTATTTTCTGATCCTATCGATCACGTACACAGTATTGTTTTCTGATCCTATCGATCACGTATACAGTATTGTTTTTCTGAATCTTTTGATCATAGATCATAGAAGTTTCTATTGCTATTTTCTGCGAGTCAGAGGTTTCCAATAGTATTATATAGGAAGTTTGGTTGGATATTTATGAGGAATTGATCAGGAACACGGTGACAAAGCAAATTAATTTATTTATCATCCAATTAGTTCAAAGAGGAACTATACAGACATTTATATAGATATAAAATATCATTTTTTGCTAACTTCGTTGATCCTTATTATATTGATTTTATTACATCGTATTGGTGAGTTATTTTTAATTATTAATATAATAAATGATATTATAGTGGGGACAATGGGAATTAATTCAGTGCGCGTTTTATTAATAACTTAAATTATTTATTTAATTAATTTAAAATCACGTTCTCTCTCTCGTGGTTAGTGGTACCACGGGATCTACTCTTAGATCCCGTAATAAATATTATAGATCGACATTTTCTTTAGGAGTGTTAATATTCGTTATCGCGGTTTAATAGATATCCATAGCTATTTACTTTATTCAACGGGACTTTCTCTGGGTGAGTCCACCGGGTTATAAGGACGAATAAATTATTATTATTTTTCGATGATGTCTAGATCCGGAAATAATTTTATTTAAATCATTTTTTTATATAGAATTATAAACTAGTATCACAGAATTTCAATAATAATGTAATTGGTTCCTACAACGTATTTTTCTAAAATGTAGCGAACAAGTTTGTTTTATCAAAATGTATTATATTGTTAAATTTTCTAACAAAAAGAAAGCATTAAATACAGCGATAAGCTTATTTTTTCTAAAAGATTCAAGGCATGAAATAGTTGCTTATGATATTTTATATTGTATAAGAGCAAGACTATGTCATGTATTTGTAACTTACCTGTAATCTCTATATACTTTTATATAACATAACAAATAAGTTTGCTTTTAAAAGTATTCTGAATTTTCAAATCGTAATGATATATGGGCAAATCTCCCTAACATTTTTTTGTGTCACTTACTGATTTAGCAGCTTTAAAATGTGTTTAACCTCTTTGTAGCAGTTTCAATTTATAGTTCTATGCTCCATCTATATGATTAAAGCTCAATTGATACTTTGTGAAACTCCTTTGTCTCAAATTCATGCTTAAATAATTGAAAAATATAAGAAAAATGATGAAATATCATGTCACTTGAAAAAATAATTTATTATCGTTACTGTAAAATTTGGAGCATTGCTTGGAAATGGTTGAAACTTTAAACAAGTATTCTATTTTAATAGTGCACCAAAAAAGTCTTCCATATTTTGATGTGATCCCTTCCAATAAATAGTTTCAATGGTTTGAAATTGTGTCACTGGAATTTCACTAAATTTTAAAATTATCATATTGTTCTGTCTATTGACTGGAGCATTTTCGAAATCAGCAAATAACCAAATTCTACATTTAGTAGATGTAAAAAGAAATAGATTGAGGTATAGCGCAAGTATGTGCTTGCAAAATTGAAGTAGAAAATCAAATTTAAGTAAAAGAATTCATGCGAAACTCGTCAAAATATTCATAGCAATGTGCCTTTGGAAAACTGTCATATTTTTAGCACATCAAAATAGTAAAAATCTCTTAAGGGGGTGCCATACACAACATTTATCCTCCCTACCTTACCGACCGAGAAAATCTAATAATCCATTAATTATTTATAAGCAAAACCACCAGTTGCAAAAATATGAGAACGGGCGCCTGCATTTACAAAAGATGCATCTCTGTGCAAAGTTTCAGACTGAAATTCCATTGCTTTTTCGAGAAAAGTCTTACCAAAAATATGAAGTAAACGTGACCATTTCAATATTTTTTGGTCGGGGTTTTCTCGAAAACGTGAGAATATTTATGACTGAAATTATGCATTACAATAGTCTACGGCAATTCCAAGGCACCCGTTCTCTCTAAATTAATTGGATTAACAATAATTATTATAGATTATATTACCATAAATAACATTAAAAACATAAATACGATATTCTACTTCAAATAGTTACGTCAGGTGGCGCTAGGTACGGTGCAGCTCAACGACGTGGATAAAATTTTTATTTTTGGTCAGACTTTTTTCGAAAACGCAATGACATATTTATTTGAAATTCAACACCTAGTTAGGTTATTAATAAACCAAGGCTTCTCTTCTCTTACTTTTTCGCATTCAGCTTTATATTTTTATGAATTAATTATAATAAATAGCGTGTGCAACTCGCAGCGCGTTGACATCGTGGTACGTTCGCGCGCAGCTTCGACGTCTCGGACGTACCACCATGTGTAAGTGTAGTCCTATATTCTCAACGACGTGGATACAAATTTTTTTTTGGTCAGACTTTTTTCGAAAACGCAATGACATTTTTATTTGAAATTCAACACATAGTTAGGCTATTGATGAACCAAGGCGCCGCTTCTCATATTTTTTCTCATCCAGCTTTATATTTTTATTAATTAATTATCATAAATAACGTGTGCAACTCGCAGCGCGTTGACATCGTGGTACGTTCGCGCGCAGCTTCTATGTCTCGGACGTACCACCATGTACAAGTGGTAACCTAACCTCAACGAGGTGGAAATTTTGCATATTTTGGTAAGACATTGCTAAAACGCAATAAGATATTAATTTATTATTTAGAACATAGTTTGGTTATATTCAAATAGAGGCGCCTCTTCTCTTATTTTTGTGTATAATATAAGTTTTTTTATTAATAAATTATCAAATAATGCGTATAGGACGCACTACGCGTTGGCATCGTGGTACGTTCGCGCGCAGCTGCGACGTCTCGGACGTACCACTATGTGTTAATGTAATGCTCTATTCTCAACGACGTGGATAACATTTATATTTTTGGTCAGACTTTTCTCGAAAACGCAATGACATTTTTATCAGAAATTCAACACATAGTTAGGTTATTAATAAACCAAGGCGCCTCTTCTCTTACTTTTTCGTATTCAGCTTTATATTTTTATTAATTAATTAAAATAAATAGCGTGTGCAACTCGCAGCGCGTTGACATCGTGGTACGTTCGCGCGCAGCTTCGACGTCTCGGACGTACCACCATGTGTAAGTGTAGTCCTATATTCCCAACGACGTGGATTAAATTTTTATTTTGGTCAGACTTTTCTCGAAAACGCAATAACATTTTTATCTGAATTTCAACAAATAGTTAGGTTATTAATAAACCAAGGCGCCTCTTCTCAAATTTTTTCGCATTCAGCTTTATATTTTTATTAATTAATTAAAATAAATAGCGTGTGCAACTCGCAGCGCGTTGACATCGTGGTACGTTCGCGCGCAGCTTCGACGTCTCGGACGTACCACCATGTACAAGTGGTAACCTAACCTCAACGAGGTGAAAATTTTGCATATTTTGGTAAGACATTGCTAAAACGCAATAAGATATTAATTTATTATTTAGAACATAGTTTGGTTATATTTAAATAGAGGCGCCTCTTCTCTTATTTTTGTGTATAATATAAGTTTTTTATTAATAAATTATCAAATAATGCGTATAGGACGCACTACGCGTTGGCATCGTGGTACGTTCGCGCGCAGCTGCGATGTCTCGGACGTACCACCATGTGTTAATGTAATGCTATATTCTCAACGACGTGGATAACATTTATATTTTTGGTCAGACTTTTCTCGAAAACGCAATGACATTTTTATCAGAAATTCAACACATAGTTAGGTTATTAATAAACCAAGGCGCCTCTTCTCTTACTTTTTCGTATTCAGCTTTATATTTTTATTAATTAATTAAAATAAATAGCGTGTGCAACTCGCAGCGCGTTGACATCGTGGTACGTTCGCGCGCAGCTTCGACGTCTCGGACGTACCACCATGTGTAAGTGTAGTCCTATATTCCCAACGACGTGGATTAAATTTTTATTTTTGGTCAGACTTTTCTCGAAAACGCAATAACATTTTTATCTGAATTTCAACAAATAGTTAGGTTATTAATAAACCAAGGTGCCTCTTCTCAAATTTTTTCGCATTCAGCTTTATATTTTTATTAATTAATTAAAATAAATAGCGTGTGCAACTCGCAGCGCGTTGACATCGTGGTACGTTCGCGCGCAGCTTCGACGTCTCGGACGTACCACCATGTACAAGTGGTAACCTAACCTCAACGAAGTGAAAATTTTGCATATTTTGGTAAGACATTGCTAAAACGCAATAAGATATTAATTTATTATTTAGAACATAGTTTGGTTATATTTAAATAGAGGCGCCTCTTCTCTTATTTTTGTGTATAATATAAGTTTTTTATTAATAAATTATCAAATAATGCGTATAGGACGCACTACGCGTTGGCATCGTGGTACGTTCGCGCGCAGCTGCGATGTCTCGGACGTACCACCATGTGTTAATGTAATGCTATATTCTCAACGACGTGGATAACATTTATATTTTTGGTCAGACTTTTCTCGAAAACGCAATGACATTTTTATCAGAAATTCAACACATAGTTAGGTTATTAATAAACCAAGGCGCCTCTTCTCTTACTTTTTCGTATTCAGCTTTATATTTTTATTAATTAATTAAAATAAATAGCGTGTGCAACTCGCAGCGCGTTGACATCGTGGTACGTTCGCGCGCAGCTTCGACGTCTCGGACGTACCACCATGTGTAAGTGTAGTCCTATATTCCCAACGACGTGGATTAAATTTTTATTTTTGGTCAGACTTTTCTCGAAAACGCAATAACATTTTTATCTGAATTTCAACAAATAATTAGGTTATTAATAAACCAAGGCGCCTCTTCTCAAATTTTTTCGCATTCAGCTTTATATTTTTATTAATTAATTAAAATAAATAGCGTGTGCAACTCGCAGCGCGTTGACATCGTGGTACGTTCGCGCGCAGCTTCTATGTCTCGGACGTACCACCATGTACAAGTGGTAACCTAACCTCAACGAGGTGAAAATTTTGCATATTTTGGTAAGACATTGCTAAAACGCAATAAGATATTAATTTATTATTTAGAACATAGTTTGGTTATATTTAAATAGAGGCGCCTCTTCTCTTATTTTTGTGTATAATATAAGTTTTTTTATTAATAAATTATCAAATAATGCGTATAGGACGCACTACGCGTTGGCATCGTGGTACGTTCGCGCGCAGCTGCGATGTCTCGGACGTACCACCATGTGTTAATGTAATGCTATATTCTCAACGACGTGGATAACATTTATATTTTTGGTCAGACTTTTCTCGAAAACGCAATGACATTTTTATCAGAAATTCAACACATAGTTAGGTTATTAATAAACCAAGGCGCCTCTTCTCTTACTTTTTCGTATTCAGCTTATATTTTTATTAATTAATTAAAATAAATAGCGTGTGCAACTCGCAGCGCGTTGACATCGTGGTACGTTCGCGCGCAGCTTCGACGTCTCGGACGTACCACCATGTGTAAGTGTAGTCCTATATTCCCAACGACGTGGATTAAATTTTTATTTTTGGTCAGACTTTTCTCGAAAACGCAATAACATTTTTATCTGAATTTCAACAAATAGTTAGGTTATTAATAAACCAAGGCGCCTCTTCTCAAATTTTTTCGCATTCAGCTTTATATTTTTATTAATTAATTAAAATAAATAGCGTGTGCAACTCGCAGCGCGTTGACATCGTGGTACGTTCGCGCGCAGCTTCGACGTCTCGGACGTACCACCATGTACAAGTGGTAACCTAACCTCAACGAGGTGAAATTTGGCATATTTTGGTAAGACATTGCTAAAACGCAATAAGATATTAATTTATTATTTAGAACATAGTTTGGTTATATTCAAATAGAGGCGCCTCTTCTCTTATTTTTGTGTATAATATAAGTTTTTTATTAATAAATTATCAAATAATGCGTATAGGACGCACTACGCGTTGGCATCGTGGTACGTTCGCGCGCGCAGCTGCGATGTCCTCGGACGTACCACTATGTGTTAATGTAATGCTCTATTCTCAACGACGTGGATAACATTTATATTTTTGGGCAGACTTTTCTCGAAAACGCAATGACAGTTTTATCAGAATTCAACACATAGTTAGGTTATTAATAAACCAAGGCGCCTCTTCTCTTACTTTTTCGTATTCAGCTTTATATTTTTATTAATTAATTAAAATAAATAGCGTGTGCAACTCGCAGCGCGTTGACATCGTGGTACGTTCGCGCGCAGCTTCGACGTCTCGGACGTACCACCATGTACAAGTGGTAACCTAACCTCAACGAGGTGAAAATTTGGCATATTTTGGTAAGACATTGCTAAAACGCAATAAGATATTAATTTATTATTTAGAACATAGTTTGGTTATATTTAAATAGAGGCGCCTCTTCTCTTATTTTTGTGTATAATATAAGTTTTTTTATTAATAAATTATCAAATAATGCGTATAGGACGCACTACGCGTTGGCATCGTGGTACGTTCGCGCGCAGCTGCGATGTCTCGGACGTACCACCATGTGTTAATGTAATGCTATATTCTCAACGACGTGGATAACATTTATATTTTTGGTCAGACTTTTCTCGAAAACGCAATGACATTTTTATCAGAAATTCAACACATAGTTAGGTTATTAATAAACCAAGGCGCCTCTTCTCTTACTTTTTCGTATTCAGCTTTATATTTTTATTAATTAATTAAAATAAATAGCGTGTGCAACTCGCAGCGCGTTGACATCGTGGTACGTTCGCGCGCAGCTTCGACGTCTCGGACGTACCACCATGTGTAAGTGTAGTCCTATATTCCCAACGACGTGGATTAAATTTTTATTTTTGGTCAGACTTTTCTCGAAAACGCAATAACATTTTTATCTGAATTTCAACAAATAGTTAGGTTATTAATAAACCAAGGCGCCTCTTCTCAAATTTTTTCGCATTCAGCTTTATATTTTTATTAATTAATTAAAATAAATAGCGTGTGCAACTCGCAGCGCGTTGACATCGTGGTACGTTCGCGCGCAGCTTCTATGTCTCGGACGTACCACCATGTACAAGTGGTAACCTAACCTCAACGAGGTGAAAATTTTGCATATTTTGGTAAGACATTGCTAAAACGCAATACGATATTAATTTATTATTTAGAACATAGTTTGGTTATATTTAAATAGAGGCGCCTCTTCTCTTATTTTTGTGTATAATATAAGTTTTTTTATTAATAAATTATCAAATAATGCGTATAGGACGCACTACGCGTTGGCATCGTGGTACGTTCGCGCGCAGCTGCGATGTCTCGGACGTACCACCATGTGTTAATGTAATGCTATATTCTCAACGACGTGGATAACATTTATATTTTTGGTCAGACTTTTCTCGAAAACGCAATGACATTTTTATCAGAAATTCAACACATAGTTAGGTTATTAATAAACCAAGGCGCCTCTTCTCTTACTTTTTCGTATTCAGCTTTATATTTTTATTAATTAATTAAAATAAATAGCGTGTGCAACTCGCAGCGCGTTGACATCGTGGTACGTTCGCGCGCAGCTTCGACGTCTCGGACGTACCACCATGTGTAAGTGTAGTCCTATATTCCCAACGACGTGGATTAAATTTTTATTTTTGGTCAGACTTTTCTCGAAAACGCAATAACATTTTTATCTGAATTTCAACAAATAGTTAGGTTATTAATAAACCAAGGCGCCTCTTCTCAAATTTTTTCGCATTCAGCTTTATATTTTTATTAATTAATTAAAATAAATAGCGTGTGCAACTCGCAGCGCGTTGACATCGTGGTACGTTCGCGCGCAGCTTCGACGTCTCGGACGTACCACCATGTACAAGTGGTAACCTAACCTCAACGAGGTGAAAATTTTGCATATTTTGGTAAGACATTGCTAAAACGCAATAAGATATTAATTTATTATTTAGAACATAGTTTGGTTATATTTAAATAGAGGCGCCTCTTCTCTTATTTTGTGTATAATATAAGTTTTTTTATTAATAAATTATCAAATAATGCGTATAGGACGCACTACGCGTTGGCATCGTGGTACGTTCGCGCGCAGCTGCGATGTCTCGGACGTACCACCATGTGTTAATGTAATGCTATATTCTCAACGACGTGGATAACATTTATATTTTGGTCAGACTTTTCTCGAAAACGCAATGACATTTTTATCAGAAATTCAACACATAGTTAGGTTATTAATAAACCAAGGCGCCTCTTCTCTTACTTTTTCGCATTCAGCTTTATATTTTTATTAATTAATTAAAATAAATAGCGTGTGCAACTCGCAGCGCGTTGACATCGTGGTACGTTCGCGCGCAGCTTCGACGTCTCGGACGTACCACCATGTGTAAGTGTAGTCCTATATTCCTCAACGACGTGGATAACATTTATATTTTGGTCAAGACTTTTCTCGAAAACGCAATAACATTTTTTATCAGAAATTCAACCATAGTTAGGTTATTAATAAACCAAGGCCCTCTTTCTCTTACTTTTTCGCATTCGCTTTATATTTTATTAATTAATTATAATAAATAGCGTGTGCGACTCGCAGCGCGTTGAGCATCGTGGTACGTTCGCGCGCAGCTTCGACGTCTCGGACGTACCACCATGTGTAAGTGTAGTCCTATATTCTCAACGACCGGGTATAAATTATATTTTGGTAAGACTTTTCCTCGAAAACGCAATGAACATTTTTATCATGAAATGCAACACATAGTTAGTTATTAATAAACCAAGGCGCCTCTTCTCTTACTTTTTCGTATTCAGCTTTATATTTTTATTAATTAATTAAAATAAATAGCGTGTGCAACTCGCAGCGCGTTGACATCGTGGTACGTTCGCGCGCAGCTTCGACGTCTCGGACGTACCACCATGTGTAAGTGTAGTCCTATATTCCAACGACGTGGATTAAATTTTTATTTTTGGTCAGACTTTTCTCGAAAACGCAATAACATTTTTATCTGAATTTCAACAAATAGTTAGGTTATTAATAAACCAAGGCGCCTCTTCTCAAATTTTTTCGCATTCAGCTTTATATTTTTATTAATTAATTAAAATAAATAGCGTGTGCAACTCGCAGCGCGTTGACATCGTGGTACGTTCGCGCGCAGCTTCTATGTCTCGGACGTACCACCATGTACAAGTGGTAACCTAACCTCAACGAGGTGAAAATTTTGCATATTTTGGTAAGACATTGCTAAAACGCAATAAGATATTAATTTATTATTCAGAACATAGTTTGGTTATATTTAAATAGAGGCGCCTCTTCTCTTATTATTGTGTATAATATAAGTTTTTTTATTAATAAATTATCAAATAATGCGTATAGGACGCACTACGCGTTGACATCGTGGTACGTTCGCGCGCAGCTGCGATGTCTCGGACGTACCACCATGTGTTAATGTAATGTTATATTCTCAACGACGTGGATAACATTTATATTTTTGGTCAGACTTTTCTCGAAAACGCAATGACATTTTTATCAGAAATTCAACACATGGTTAGGTTCTTAATAAACGAAGGCGCCTCTTCTCTTACTTTTTCGCATTCAGCTTTATATTTTTATTAATTACTTAAAATAAATAGCGTGTGCAACTCGCAGCGCGTTGACATCGTGGTACGTTCGCGCGCAGCTTCGACGTCTCGGACGTACCACCATGTGTAAGTGTAGTCCTATATTCTCAACGACGTGGATAACATTTATATTTTTGGTCAGACTTTTCTCGAAAACGCAATAACATTTTTATCTGAATTTCAACAAATAGTTAGGTTATTAATAAACCAAGGCGCCTCTTCTCAAATTTTTTCGCATTCAGCTTTATATTTTTATTAATAATTAAAATAAATAGCGTGTGCAACTCGCAGCGCGTTGACATCGTGGTACGTTCGCGCGCAGCTTCGACGTCTCGGACGTACCACCATGTACAAGTGGTAACCTAACCTCAACGAGGTGGAAATTTTGCATATTTTGGTAAGACATTGCTAAAACGCAATAAGATATAATTTATTATTTAGAACATAGTTTGGTTATATTCAAATAGAGGCGCCTCTTCTCTTATTTTTGTGTATAATATAAGTTTTTTTATTAATAAATTATCAAATAATGCGTATAGGACGCACTACGCGTTGGCATCGTGGTACGTTCGCGCGCAGCTGCGATGTCTCGGACGTACCACTATGTGTTAATGTAATGCTCTATTCTCAACGACGTGGATAACATTTATATTTTTGGTCAGACTTTTCTCGAAAACGCAATGACATTTTTATCAGAAATTCAACACATAGTAGGTTATTAATAAACCAAGGCGCCTCTTCTCTTACTTTTTCGTATTCAGCTTTATATTTTTATTAATTAATTAAATAAATAGCGTGTGCAACTCGCAGCGCGTTGACATCGTGGTACGTTCGCGCGCAGCTTCGACGTCTCGGACGTACCACCATGTGTAAGTGTAGTCCTATATTCCCAACGGACGTGGATTAAATTTTTATTTTTGGTCAGACTTTTCTCGAAAACGCAATAACATTTTTATCTGAATTTCAACAAATAGTTAGGTTATTAATAAACCAAGGCGCCTCTTCTCAAATTTTTTCGCATTCAGCTTTATATTTTTATTAATTAATTAAAATAAATAGCGTGTGCAACTCGCAGCGCGTTGACATCGTGGTACGTTCGCGCGCAGCTTCGACGTCTCGGACGTACCACCATGTACAAGTGGTAACCTAACCTCAACGAGGTGAAAATTTTGCATATTTTGGTAAGACATTGCTAAAACGCAATAAGATATTAATTTATTATTAGAACATAGTTTGGTTATATTTAAATAGAGGCGCCTCTTCTCTTATTTTTGTGTATAATATAAGTTTTTTTATTAATAAATTATCAAATAATGCGTATAGGACGCACTACGCGTTGGCATCGTGGTACGTTCGCGCGCAGCTGCGATGTCTCGGACGTACCACCATGTGTTAATGTAATGCTATATTCTCAACGACGTGGATAACATTTATATTTTTGGTCAGACTTTTCTCGAAAACGCAATGACATTTTTATCAGAAATTCAACACATAGTTAGGTTATTAATAAACCAAGGCGCCTCTTCTCTTACTTTTTCGTATTCAGCTTTATATTTTTATTAATTAATTAAAATAAATAGCGTGTGCAACTCGCAGCGCGTTGACATCGTGGTACGTTCGCGCGCAGCTTCGACGTCTCGGACGTACCACCATGTGTAAGTGTAGTCCTATATTCCCAACGACGTGGATTAAATTTTTATTTTTGGTCAGACTTTTCTCGAAAACGCAATAACATTTTTATCTGAATTTCAACAAATAATTAGGTTATTAATAAACCAAGGCGCCTCTTCTCAAATTTTTTCGCATTCAGCTTTATATTTTTATTAATTAATTAAAATAAATAGCGTGTGCAACTCGCAGCGCGTTGACATCGTGGTACGTTCGCGCGCAGCTTCTATGTCTCGGACGTACCACCATGTACAAGTGGTAACCTAACCTCAACGAGGTGAAAATTTTGCATATTTTGGTAAGACATTGCTAAAACGCAATACGATATTAATTTATTATTTAGAACATAGTTTGGTTATATTTAAATAGAGGCGCCTCTTCTCTTATTTTTGTGTATAATATAAGTTTTTTTATTAATAAATTATCAAATAATGCGTATAGGACGCACTAACGCGTTGGCATCGTGGTACGTTCGCGCGCAGCTGCGATGTCTCGGACGTACCACCATGTGTTAATGTAATGCTATATTCTCAACGACGTGGATAACATTTATATTTTTGGTCAGACTTTTCTCGAAAACGCAATGACATTTTTATCAGAAATTCAACACATAGTTAGGTTATTAATAAACCAAGGCGCCTCTTCTCTTACTTTTTCGTATTCAGCTTTATATTTTTATTAATTAATTAAAATAAATAGCGTGTGCAACTCGCAGCGCGTTGACATCGTGGTACGTTCGCGCGCAGCTTCGACGTCTCGGACGTACCACCATGTGTAAGTGTAGTCCTATATTCCCAACGACGTGGATTAAATTTTTATTTTTGGTCAGACTTTTCTCGAAAACGCAATAACATTTTTATCTGAATTTCAACAAATAGTTAGGTTATTAATAAACCAAGGCGCCTCTTCTCAAATTTTTTCGCATTCAGCTTTATATTTTTATTAATTAATTAAAATAAATAGCGTGTGCAACTCGCAGCGCGTTGACATCGTGGTACGTTCGCGCGCAGCTTCGACGTCTCGGACGTACCACCATGTACAAGTGGTAACCTAACCTCAACGAGGTGAAAATTTTGCATATTTTGGTAAGACATTGCTAAAACGCAATAAGATATTAATTTATTATTTAGAACATAGTTTGGTTATATTTAAATAGAGGCGCCTCTTCTCTTATTTTTGTGTATAATATAAGTTTTTTTATTAATAAATTATCAAATAATGCGTATAGGACGCACTACGCGTTGGCATCGTGGTACGTTCGCGCGCAGCTGCGATGTCTCGGACGTACCACCATGTGTTAATGTAATGCTATATTCTCAACGACGTGGATAACATTTATATTTTTGGTCAGACTTTTCTCGAAAACGCAATGACATTTTTATCAGAAATTCAACACATAGTTAGGTTATTAATAAACCAAGGCGCCTCTTCTCTTACTTTTTCGTATTCAGCTTTATATTTTTATTAATTAATTAAAATAAATAGCGTGTGCAACTCGCAGCGCGTTGACATCGTGGTACGTTCGCGCGCAGCTTCGACGTCTCGGACGTACCACCATGTGTAAGTGTAGTCCTATATTCCCAACGACGTGGATTAAATTTTTATTTTTGGTCAGACTTTTCTCGAAAACGCAATAACATTTTTATCTGAATTTCAACAAATAGTTAGGTTATTAATAAACCAAGGCGCCTCTTCTCAAATTTTTTCGCATTCAGCTTTATATTTTTATTAATTAATTAAAATAAATAGCGTGTGCAACTCGCAGCGCGTTGACATCGTGGTACGTTCGCGCGCAGCTTCTATGTCTCGGACGTACCACCATGTACAAGTGGTAACCTAACCTCAACGAGGTGAAAATTTTGCATATTTTGGTAAGACATTGCTAAAACGCAATAAGATATTAATTTATTATTCAGAACATAGTTTGGTTATATTTAAATAGAGGCGCCTCTTCTCTTATTATTGTGTATAATATAAGTTTTTTTATTAATAAATTATCAAATAATGCGTATAGGACGCACTACGCGTTGACATCGTGGTACGTTCGCGCGCAGCTGCGATGTCTCGGACGTACCACCATGTGTTAATGTAATGTTATATTCTCAACGACGTGGATAACATTTATATTTTTGGTCAGACTTTTCTCGAAAACGCAATGACATTTTTATCAGAAATTCAACACATGGTTAGGTTCTTAATAAACGAAGGCGCCTCTTCTCTTACTTTTTCGCATTCAGCTTTATATTTTTATTAATTACTTAAAATAAATAGCGTGTGCAACTCGCAGCGCGTTGACATCGTGGTACGTTCGCGCGCAGCTTCGACGTCTCGGACGTACCACCATGTGTAAGTGTAGTCCTATATTCTCAACGACGTGGATAACATTTATATTTTTGGTCAAACTTTTCTCGAAAACGCAATAACATTTTTATCAGAAATTCAACACATAGTTAGGTTATTAATAAACCAAGGCACCTCTTCTCTTACTTTTTCGCATTCAGCTTTATATTTTTATTAATTAATTAAAATAAATAGCGTGTGCGACTCGCAGCGCGTTGACATCGTGGTACGTTCGCGCGCAGCTTCGACGTCTCGGACGTACCACCATGTGTAAGTGTAGTCCTATATTCTCAACGACGTGGTTAAAATTTTTATTTTTGGTCAGACTTTTCTCGAAAACGCAATAACATTTTTATCAGAAATTCAACACAGTTAGGTTATTAATAAACCAAGGCGCCTCTTCTCTTACTTTTTCGCATTCAGCTTTATATTTTTATTAATTAATTAAAATAAATAGCGTGTGCAACTCGCAGCGCATTGACATCGTGGTACGTTCGCGCGCAGCTTCGACGTCTCGGACGTACCACCATGTGTAAGTGTAGTACTATATTCTCTAAGACGTGGATACAAATTTTTTTTTGGTCAGAAATTTCTCGAAAATGCAATAACATTTTTATCTGAATTTCAACAAATAGTTAGGTTATTAATAAACCAAGGCGCCTCTTCTCAAATTTTTTCGCATTCAGCTTTATATTTTTATTAATTAATTAAAATAAATAGCGTGTGCAACTCGCAGCGCGTTGACATCGTGGTACGTTCGCGCGCAGCTTCTATGTCTCGGACGTACCACCATGTACAAGTGGTAACCTAACCTTAACGAGGTGAAAATTTTGCATATTTTGGTAAGACATTGCTAAAACGCAATAAGATATTAATTTATTATTCAGAACATAGTTTGTTATATTTAAATAGAGGCGCCTCTTCTCTTATTATTGTGTATAATATAAGTTTTTTTATTAATAATTATCAAATAATGCGTATAGGACGCACTACGCGTTGACATCGTGGTACGTTCGCGCGCAGCTGCGATGTCTCGGACGTACCACCATGTGTTAATGTAATGTTATATTCTCAACGACGTGGATAACATTTATATTTTTGGTCAGACTTTTCTCGAAAACGCAATGACATTTTTATCAGAAATTCAACAAATAGTTAGGTTATTAATAAACCAAGGCGCCTCTTCTCAATTTTTTCGCATTCAGCTTTATATTTTTATTAATTAATTAAAATAAATAGCGTGTGCAACTCGCAGCGCGTTGACATCGTGGTACGTTCGCGCGCAGCTTCTATGTCTCGGACGTACCACCATGTACAAGTGGTAACCTAACCTTCAACGAGGTGAAAATTTTGCATATTTTGGTAAGACATTGCTAAAACGCAATAAGATATTAATTTATTATTCAGAACATAGTTTGTTTATATTTAAATAGAGGCGCCTCTTCTCTTATTATTGTGTATAATATAAGTTTTTTTATTAATAAATTATCAAATAATGCGTATAGGACGCACTACGCGTTGACATCGTGGTACGTTCGCGCGCAGCTGCGATGTCTCGGACGTACCACCATGTGTTAATGTAATGTTATATTCTCAACGACGTGGATAACATTTATATTTTTGGTCAGACTTTTCTCGAAAACGCAATGACATTTTTATCAGAAATTCAACACATGGTTAGGTTCTTAATAAACGAAGGCGCCTCTTCTCTTACTTTTTCGCATTCAGCTTTATATTTTTATTAATTACTTAAAATAAATAGCGTGTGCAACTCGCAGCGCGTTGACATCGTGGTACGTTCGCGCGCAGCTTCGACGTCTCGGACGTACCACCATGTGTAAGTGTAGTCCTATATTCTCAACGACGTGGATAACATTTATATTTTTGGTCAAACTTTTCTCGAAAACGCAATAACATTTTTATCAGAAATTCAACACATAGTTAGGTTATTAATAAACCAAGGCACCTCTTCTCTTACTTTTTCGCATTCAGCTTTATATTTTTATTAATTAATTAAAATAAATAGCGTGTGCGACTCGCAGCGCGTTGACATCGTGGTACGTTCGCGCGCAGCTTCGATGTCTCGGACGTACCACCATGTGTAAGTGTAGTCCTATATTCTCAACGACGTGGTTAAAATTTTTATTTTTGGTCAGACTTTTCTCGAAAACGCAATAACATTTTTATCAGAAATTCAACACAGTTAGGTTATTAATAAACCAAGGCGCCTCTTCTCTTACTTTTTCGCATTCAGCTTTATATTTTTATTAATTAATTAAAATAAATAGCGTGTGCAACTCGCAGCGCATTGACATCGTGGTAAGTTCGCGCGCAGCTTCGACGTCTCGGACGTACCACCATGTGTAAGTGTAGTACTATATTCTCTAAGACGTGGATACAAATTTTTTTTTGGTCAGAAATTTCTCGAAAATGCAATAACATTTTTATCTGAAATTCAACACATAGTTAGGTTATTAATAAACCAAGACGCCTCTTCTCTTACTTTTTCGCATTCAGCTTTATGTTTTTATTAATTAATTATAATAAATAGCGTGTGTAACTCGCAGCGCTCTGACATCGTGATACGTTCGCGCGCAGCTTCGATGTCTCGGACGTACCACCATGTGTAAGTGTAGTCCTATATTCTCAAGGATAACTTTTTTTTGGTCAGAAATTTCTCGGAAAATGCAATAACATTTTTATCTGAAATTCAACACATAGTTAGGTTATTAATAAACCAAGACGCCTCTTCTCTTACTTTTTCGCATTCAGCTTTATGTTTTTATTAATTAATTATATAAATAGCGTGTGTAACTCGCAGCGCTCTGACATCGTGATACGTTCGCGCGCAGCTTCGATGTCTCGGACGTACCACCATGTGTAAGTGTAGTCCTATATTCTCAACGACGTGGATAAAATTTTTATTTTTGGTCAGACTTTTCTCGAAAACGCAATAACATATTTATCTGAAATTCAACACATAGTTAGGTTATTCATAAACCAAGGCGCCTCTTCTCTTACTTTTTCGCATTCAGCTTTATATTTTTATTAATTAATTATAATAAATAGTGTGTGCAACTCGCAGCGCTCTGACATCGTGGTACGTTCGCGCGCAGCTTCTATGTCTCGGACGTACCACCATGTGTAAGTGTAGTTCTATATTCTCAACGACGTGGATACAAATTTTTTTTTGGTCAGAATTTTCTCGAAAACGCAATGACTTTTTTATCTGAAACTCAACACATCGTTAGGTTATTAATAAACCAAGGCGCCTCTTCTCATATTTTTTCGCATGCATCTTTATATTTTTATTAATTAATTATCATAAATAGTGTGTGCAAATCGCAGCGCGTTGACATCGTGGTACGTTCGCGCGCAGGTTCGATGTCTCGGACGTACCAGTATGTGCAAGTAGTAACCTAACCTCAACGACGTGAAGAGAAAAGATATCGTATCGGAGCCACTACTCTTTGACATCGCGGTACGTTTACGGGCACCGTCGAGATTTCGGACGTACAACCACCTATAAGTGGTAACCTAACCTCAACGTTTTGGATATTTTGCATATTTTTGGTAAGACATTGCTAAAACGCAACAAGATTTTAAATTATAATTCAGCACATATTTAGGTTATGATTAAACCAAGGCGTCTCTTCTCATATTTCTTCGCATTTGGATTTTTTTTGTATTAATTAATTATCATAGATTGCGCGTGGAACTCGCAGCGCGCTGACATCGTAGTACGTTCGTGCGCAGCTTCGATGTCTCGGACGTACCACCATGTGCAAGTAGTAACGGAACCTCATCGAGGTGGAAAGAACAGATATCGTATCGGAGCCACTACTCATTGACATCGCGGTACGTTCACCGGCACCGTCGAGATTTCGGACGTACAACCACCTATAAGTGGTAACCTAACCTCAACGGAAATTTTGCATATTTTTGGTAAGACATTGCTAAAACGCAATAAGATTTTAATTTATACTTCAGCACATAGTTTGGTTATTAATAAACAGAGGCGCCTCTTCTCTTATTTTTGTGCATAAAGTTTTTTTTATTAATTAATTATCAAATATTGCGTATAGGACGCACTTCGCGTTGACATCGTGGTACATTTGCGAGCAGCAGCTATGTCTCGGACGGACCACCATGTACAAGTGGTAACCTAATCTCAACGAGATGAATATTTTGCATTTTTTTGGTTAGCATTTTCTCGAAAACACAATAATAATTTTGTCTGAATTTTAACACATATTTACAGTATCGATAAATGAAGGCGTCTCTTTTATTATCTTCTCGCTTACAGCTTTTTTTTAATAAATAATTATCAAATTTTGCGTTTGTAACATACTGAGATCGTGGTACATTCACGCACACCTTCGATATTTTTGACGTATCATAATGTGCAATGGATATGAAATTATTTAGTTATAGATTTATTTTACGTAAACAAATATTTGCGAATATGCTACTATGTAATCAGCTCAGATTTAGTCGATAAAGAAAATGCTATTAATTTCGGGTAAATAATTAAACTAATTATTAAAAATAAATTTTTGTATTATTAAAAATTTATTCATCATTATTGTCAATTTTTAATTGTCTGCCAAGTTCGCGTTCTAGTGATTCGGAAAAGATTAATTTAAAAATTGTTTAAACGTCAAGACTTTTACAAATATCAAGTTCGTTGACATCGTGGTATCGAATTATTTCAACTATGCATTTCAATCGTTATTTTGAATAAATAATTAAATATTAATATTGCACAAATACATTTTGTATAGCACTTTCATATCAGTATTGTCGGTCACAGCATTTAATGTGTCAGTTGCTATCTGTTCACGCTGCACTGCGGAGCCACTCCTTGTGGTTCCCGATTGCTGCGAATCTTCATGCGCGCATGCGCATAGCTCGGTCTCGATCGCGCGTCACTTTGTGGCTCAGCTGGTATCCTGCTGCATGCTGATATCCTCTTCGCCCGGACATCGCTGCTGCTAATTACTTTAGGTAATAATCTTGTGTATAATCTTCGCCCGTCAACTAATGAGTACTGCGCTTAATAAGTTTCAGGCGCTATGTCGACCACGCTGCGCCGGCAACGTCGTTACCCGAAGCCGCCTCTATCCTACTTAATGACGTCAACGACCAAAGTTGCCATAGTTATCCCATGTATTGCTTCAGGTAATTACTTACTTTTTGGGCTTGCGCTAGTATGCGTCTTCATAAATATATTATTTGCATATCTGCTGTACATAAAGTTTGTAAACACTAACATAACCTCACTTCAGCCTTGTCTCTCCTACCATACAGCTGTAATATTAAGATACGGCAGTAGTATTAAGATACATCTGTATGTGCTTCTTTTATCCTTGTCCTCACATACTACTAGCATACGCTAAAATAGATGGTATTATTTCTACAGTGAACTGGCTACATGCATGCTGACTCCGGATACCCTGAATCGAGGGTAGCTCTCTTCGCCCGAGCTATGAACTGCTGACAGCTTCCAGATCAACCTCTCCGTGCATGTCAGGCTATTGGGAACCCCTGTGTTTACTGATTTATCAACCTTCCTCAACGGGTGCCTAGACGGACCTGAAGATAAGCTGAGTTCTGCTAGGTTCATTCCACCTTCCGGATAACGTGTATTGGCCAGTGCCAGTGTGTTTTAGTGCGACTTGGGATGGGCTATTAGAATTGTAAGGGTAGGTAGGATTTAGATACTGTGCGGGTAGTCAGATATAAGGATGTGCTTTAGTTATATGGGTAGGTAGGTTTAAATAGGTAATCGATTAGTTATTCCGGTAGGTAGGTATTTGCTGTAGCTTCAGTATGCTTTAATTTCGTTGATATATGCAGCGCTTCATTGTCACAATTTTTACATACAAAATTACATTACAAAAATTGTGAATCATGTCATGTTTTAATATTTTTTATATATATAAAAAAAACGTTATAGCGTAAATTTTAAATTAATTTCCTTTACAAACCTATGCAAATAATATGATACGAATGGGAACGATTAACTTGTTGAAATACATACGTACATTATCAAAAATTTGAAAATAATTTTTCTTATTAAAATACATTATGAATGAACAATAATTTTTTGTAGTATTAGATTCTCGATGAAAATCTAAGACACTCGTGTCAGGTTAGTGACTACAAATGTTGATATAATTGATTAATAATCCATGTATATTCAATTATAATAGACTAATAAGTAGCATTGTAACAAATTGTCTTCAATACAAACATTGCACAATGCGATTTACGCACGGTTTGTTTTTTAAAAATTGCAAATACACCTTCTGTATCAAAAAATATAGTTCAATGCACGGGTAACAGATGAGTTTCAACTCAGCGAGTATCTTTGTCGCTTACTCTGATGATAAAATTTACACTCGTTCGAAAAACGATTGTCGCACAATTATAGCTAAGGTCAATAGTATTACCAACTCATACGAGTATTAAATCCAAATAATTGGATTTCGGTATAAAATATAGGGTTAAACATTTCAAAATAGTTAAAACTTATTTACCAACTCAATTTATGAGTGCTCAATCCAGATAGTTGGATTTTGGTGCAGAATAGGTTGCTACAATTGATTAATTATCCATGTATATTCAATTATAATAAACTAGTAAGTAGTATTGTAACAAATTGTCTTCAATACAAAGTATGCCAAATGGGATTTACGCACTGTTTGTTTTTTAAAAATTGCAAATACACCTTATGTTTCTAAAAATATAGTTCGATGCGCCGGTGACAGATGTGTTTTAAATCAGCGAGTATCTTTGTCGCTTTGCTCTAATGATAAAATTAGTACTCGTTCGAAAAACGATTTTCCTACAATTATAACTAAGGTCAATATTATTACCAACTCATACGAGTATTCAATCCAAATAATTGGATTTCGGTATAAAATATAGGGTTAAACATTTTAAAATAGTTAAAACTTATTTACCAACTCATTTTATGAGTGCTCAATCCAGATTGTTGGATTTTGGTGCAGAATAGGTTGCTACAATTGATTAATTATCCACGTTTATTCAATTATAATAAACTAGTAAGTAGCATTGTAACAAATTGTTTTCAATACAAAGTATGCAAAATGGGATTTACGCATTGTTTGTTTTTTTAAAAAAAACTTATTTACCAACTCATTTTATGAGTGCTCAATCCAGATAGTTGGATTTTGGTGCAGAATAGGTTGCTACAATTGATTAATTATCCATGTATATTCAATTATAATAAACTAGTAAGTAGCATTGTAACAAATTGTCTTCAATACAAAGTATGCAAAATGGATTTACGCACTGTTTGTTTTTTAAAAATGCAAATACACCTTATGTTCAAAAATATAGTTCGATGCACGGGTAACAGATGTGTTTCAACTCAGCGAGTATCTTTGTCGCTTTGCTCTAATGATAAAATTAGTACTCGTTCGAAAAACGATTTTCCTACAATTATAACTAAGGTCAATATTATTACCAACTCATACGAGTATTCAATCCAAATAATTGGATTTCGGTATAAAATATAGGGTTAAACATTTTAAAATAGTTAAAACTTATTTACCAACTCATTTTATGAGTGCTCAATCCAGATAGTTGGATTTTGGTGCAGAATAGGTTGCTACAATTGCTTAAATTGTAAATACACCTTATGTATCAAAAAATATAGTTCGATGCACGGGTAACAGATGTGTTTCAACTCAGCGAGTATCTTTATCGCTTTGCTCTAATTATAAAATTTTCACTCGTTCGAAAAACGATTTTCGTACCATTATCGATAAGTACTATATTATTACCAACTCATACGAGTATTCAATCCAGATAGTAGGATTTTGGTTCAAAATAGATGGCTATAATTGTTTGATAATTGATGTATTTAATCATGATATATCAACTCATGAGTATTTAATCCCATTTATTTGATTTCGGTGTAAAACATAAGGTTGAAAATTTTTATTACCAACCTTATTACCAACTCTAAATATGAGTATTATTATTAATATTATTGTATATATTGTTATTATTCTTAGTCAAATAAGTTATAACTTATTAGTATGCTGATAGCGCCATCTACGCTTTCAATATGAAATAGTAAAATTATATACGTATGATGGCGCTACTAGTACACTGCAGTTTACTGAATTATCTCCGCTTTGTCGGTAATTTTTGAGTATGGCACCCCCTTAAAGAACATATTAAATCCAACAATCTGTCAAATTTAAAGAGTTTTTTTTATTAATGCTCCAAAAGTTACAGCAATGTAAACCATTTTTTTAAGAAGTGCTGATTTTAAAAAAATTAACTAAAATTAATGAAAATATGAATAAATTACAAATTGGATTTTCTGTGACAAGTGGAATACATCTTCATTGAAATAAAATTTAGTATTATTTCCACAAACTATTGGCCGAAATCGTACACGTTAGAATTTACGGAACCGACCGATGTTTTATAACAGATAGACTTAACTTGATAGCACGGTTTGCATGAAAATTTTCGTATGAGAAAAGGAAGGAGAGGGAAATTTAGAGTTGTATTGTGTGAAATTTTCAATTATAATATCGACTATAAGTTGTTATTCTGTGACAGTTACTGATGTTTATTATATTTCGTTATATTTTTATTATTCTATGCTTTATAAATAAAATCTTAATAACCATATCACTATTTTCTGATTTTATTATAAAAAAATGAAATATCCAATTAATCACCAATCAATTCCAATAATATTCCTAACCTTTCATACCAAATTTCAAAGGTGTGCTCCTAAAATTACCTGATCCCACGTTTTATCGCCAAAAATTAAAAGTTAGGGAGATTTGCCCATATATATATAATTGAACAATATTGTGTACAATTCAAATTTATATTTTTGATGGAATAAGATATGTTTACGAATAAATTTTTTATCAAATAAGTGCAATGTTACTTTGATAAATAGTGTCTACGCAACATTATTAGTCGATGAATATGCATTAATTTACTTATAATCAATTATAAATCAAAATTTACAATTAATTTACAATGAAAATCAAAGTGTAAGTTGAAAACTACAATACCGACTAATATTTGTTTACCATAAAGTGTACGTACATTACACATTACCATATAAAGTGTACGTACAATACACGTTATCATATAAAGTGTACATACGGTGCACGTTGTATAAAGTGTACGCAAAGTGCAGAGTTAGTAAATACGTTGCTAATACTTTACTTTGTAAAAAAATGTTTTTTGTCTTTATAACAATGTATTTATATCACACATGTATAATTTGAGAATAGTTTGCAAATATAATTTGACATTTCTCCAGATAATCAGATAAACCAAATAGACACGTTTAATAACTGTAGTATTTCTCGGTAATATTGCCGAACACTGTAAAGAAAGCATTGTTTATATGTATTTATTATTACTGTAAACTAAAATTAAAAAACTTAGAAAAATGTAAGATATTATGGGACTGTAATTATAATCAATGAAAGGGTTACACATGGCATAAAATTATATACTTATAAGTTTTAAAGTAAACTATACATTTACTTTTACAGTAAATTTTATATTTTTATACAATCAATAATATAATTCATTTTTAGCAGCGGTGTGTTCCATTATCGCTTATTAGCGCCATCTGTGGGCATGCAATAAATATGTATTAGTATATAATATCGAGGGCGCCACAGATATTTTCTGTGAAGTTAATTTTATGTAGGGTATCGATAAAACAGAACACACGGTTAAGTTTAGTTATATTACTTGAAACAAATCAGAAAAGAAATCAATTTCTTCACAGTTTTACTATCATTGTTTCGAACTTTGTAAATAGAGCATCCTTAATATTTGGATAAATTTGATTTTTCTTAAATTTTTATCAAATAAAGATATCTTAGCAAAGAACTAAATTTCTTACTCAGTAATAAAATAACATTTTTGTAAATTTATTCAATATTATAAATCATTTATTTTTCATACAATATTTATAAGAAATGCAAAATTTAAATGTAAATCTTTCCATAAAATTAATGAAAAAAATGTTACACAATTGTATTAAATCTAATTAATCTTACGTCAAACAATATGCAAAATCATAAATATAAAGAAAGAATTTATTTTTAATATATTTTTTACTGAATTCCGCATGTACACGATTTGTATATAATCGTTACAGAAAGATGTAGAAGCTATATTAACTGACGGTTTCGGATGAATAATATTTACAGGAGGTGGTGGTATAAATGGATCAAAAACATCGTCTCCAGAATCGGTAAACACAAGTGATGAAGGTATCCATCTTGACCTGGAAAACGTATCAATTTATTAATATAAAAATAACCAATTGTTTTATTTAATTATTTTATTTAAGATTGATTAGAGCATTATAATTATGTTCCAATAAACAGAAATTATATTTTTCGTAAAGGGCTGAGCACAGTATTTTCTAAAATAATACTGAAGATTTTTTGGAATATAAGTAAATTTTTACACCGAAACTTTACGATACGACACAGTTTAAATATAAATTCCACAAAATTTAAAGCACGCAAATACCTCTCTCTGCACACTACGGTTTAAATACTACTTTAAACAAAAAACGACTTTTTTATAAGTTATACTGAAAATGGTTAAAGGGAGTCCGAAAAGTACAGTTTCACAAATTTATTCACCCGAAAATTCGCAAGCAGAAGTGGAGATGCTATCAGGTGCGCTCACTTCATATTCGACAATAAGTATGAGCAATTAAAGAAGATAGAGTTTCTAACACACAAAACCAAACTTGAGCGTCATAGCTATTGATGTAATAATTGACTACATATTACTTAGCTGATCGAAAAGTCAGTATTTTCGATGAATAGTGATAAGTGCGAAATGACTTTGGTGTGAGTTCTCAGTATTGATTCGTGTACGCTTCAAATCCTAAAGAGGAACTCAACTTTTAAACTTCATTTGTGTGTTCTAATGAATTTGTCTTATCTTTACCTAAAGTAGTTATTGAATAGAAACTTTTTTGTACCAATGTTAATGCCTAAATATTACAAGAACATACAATATATGATAGTTTGTCAAAGTTAATAGTAAATGGAAGTCGTATGTAGTCAAGACGACTAATTTTTTAATTTGTCTGACTGACGAAATGTTGCTAAAACTCTGTGTTAAAGATTTATTCCCATTTCTTCCGCCAGATCGATTAAAAAAATCAAACTATTAACATGGAGAGTGATCAACCTATCTACATTACATCAATAACTATGACGCTGAACATAACTATTGAACTCAGCACATCTGAGAGCAGTGTCACATTTGCTTGCAAATTTTCCGGTAGTGGATTTGTAAAGGTATACTCTCCTTAAATTAATAAAAAATAAGATGCCAAAAATAAGCTTAAAATTAATTGGTTATGGTCTCAAGAAAACAAGCTGATGTAGTTATTATTAACAAGCAATATCAGAGCAAAGAAGAGACAGAGTAGTCATCAGATAAACTTCTCACTGCAATATGAATCCCGGACCGCAATTCTGAAAGCTGTCGCCAACGACATAGATGGCAAGTTGATAGTTTTTTTGTGCAGATTTTTTAATTCTAAGTCTGAAGCCTACCATAGTCATGTGACACAGATTAACCTGCATCATACTAAACGTGTCTTTGACATATAATGCTATATTACTAATCCAAGAACCATGGTTAATAGGTTGCAAACTTAGAAGGCTAAAAGACAAAATAAGGGTTCTTGAGTGTGTGTATTAGGCAAAGGCAATAAAGCAATTTGGCTTTAATTTCACCAAAAACTAGTCTCTCCATCAAACGTTAACAATAAACCAATTTGAGACCATAAAAAGAGCGTCGTTAAAATATTATTAATAAAAATCATTGTATATTGTTACGTCTATGGGTAACTAAGTAATTAATCCCTCTTTTTAGCCAACAAATTAATGTTAGAGCTAAGGACAGGTCAAATTTAGTAAGAATAAAAGGGTACTATTATATAAAGGATTACTAATGACATTTACAGAATTATTAATTAACCTATACCTTATTTAAGGTATTCGGTTAGTTATAATATTAATAAATTTCTCTATATCAATCTGTATCAAAGGTCCTCAGGTGATCTTGGTTAGTTATTAGTTTTCATAATTAGTGATTCTTATTTGTACCTTTCGGTCCTCAATAATAATCAAGCTGTACCTTTCGGACCTCGCTTGACAATCACCAATTATGAGTATATACACACCCACACACACATACACACACACATACACCCACAAACACACACACACACACACACACACAACAGCGGTGATGAGTGCTCCGGGCTTGTTCTTGGACGCATTCAACGCATGCCTAAGAGAAGGTTGCTTCCCGGCCCAGTGGAAGACGCAGAGGCTGGTACTCCTACCGAAGGAAAACAAACCCCCGGAGGAACCATTATCTTACCGCCCACTCTATCTACTGGATATAGTCGGGAAGCTCCTGGAGCGGGTGATCTGCGCCAGGCTCGCAGCGGCCATCGGTCGGGCCGGAGACCTCTCCGACAACCAGTTCGGCTTCCGAAAGGGTCGATCGACCATGGACGCAGTAGGCACAGTTATTGGTATAGCCACAAACGCCATAAATGCTGGTCGGAGTGCGCAAGGCGGATGTGTGCCATCATCACCTTGGACATCCGGAATGCCTTCAACTCGGCCAGATGGGACGACATCATGCTGTCCCTGCAGCACTTCCAAGTGCTACTCTATCTCAGGGAGGTCACCTCGAGTTACCTGACTGACCGTACTCTGTATTAATCCTACAGATTAGTATCATAATTCTTGTAAGGGATAAAACACTAAAAATCCAGCATTATATTTGTATTTTTAGCAGCTTACAGGGGATTAGATGGATACTGAAACAAGTGGAGATACTTTTCTACCATTCCAAGGTAAGTGCATAAATTTTTTTGCAATGATCATGCTAATTGATTCAACGTTATGAGACAACAAATATACATTTCTATTAATATTTCGGGCACTTTTACCGGATATTTTGACCATAAGTGATCTTAATGATTTAGACCCACTCTGAAAATTTTTAGGCAGTTTCTGACTATAAAAAGACACCTTTTAAACAGTATGAAGTTACCAGAATCCGGAGCAGAATTGCTGATTTTCACTATTTAAGGTTTAAATGGCTTACAAGAGTATGACAGCATACATTTATGTCTTTAAAAGTATTTTTAATGAAAAGCTCGGAAAATTTCACAAAAAAAGTCATAGCTATGTTTTTAGTGAAATATGCATCCCCTAGGAGCTAAAAATTCATGAAAATGGGCATATAATGCAAAAAAGTGCTAAAATGTGAACTTTGACTCTCTGTAACTTAAAATAATGGCCCAGAAAAAATCTGCAAAAATTCAGGAGAACTAATGAATACTTCTAAAACATATTCCCACAGTTATAGCAATATTTATTTTTTTCATCTTCGATGACACAGATATAATATATATATATTATAACGGTAAGCGAGTCACAGATCCGGTAAGCAACGCGAAAGAGGATATACAGCGCGGCGCGCGCACGAACGCGCGAGAATCGTGCGCGCCCTGCTGGGGGTACAGAGATCGAGTTCGCGCGCGCACGGCAACAACATCGTGTTGACAACTGCCGAAAGATTTTTAACGGTAAAAGTGTATAGAAAGACTGGTGCATTTAGTGTGTGGGTGTGGGGTTTTCTCCCCACCAATCTCTACGTCGGCGTACGGAGCGGCACGTCCCACAGAAAGTGAGAGAAGGAAGCCAAGAGTCGACCGCCTCCCCGACCGTTGGAGTGAGAGAGAGAGAGAGAGTGATAAGCACGAGGACGAGCTATCTCTCCGTTGCCCAGTCGTTTCCCGCAGAGGCGAGATATTTAGATACGAGGTAAGTAGTGCACCACGTTTAGACCCGCGTGTCTACCTAATATTTCGTGTCCTGATTTACCTGATACGGTCCAGGTGAGGAAGCGTTCCTCTTTTTCCCCCCTCTCGTGACAAATCCCGCCCGGGTAGACAGGTCGGTGGTTCGCGGGGGCCACTTCACGAGAGAAGGCGCGCGTGACGTAGGAAGCTTCTACGTCAGAGCTCACTACGTCAGAGATACATACATCACACGGTGTGATGTATGCCATCAGGTTAAGCAGCCGATCATACCCGGATCGGTTGCTCGTAACTCATTAGTTAATAGGTTTTAACTAATTGTTTTCGCGCTGACCTCGGGGGTAGTCATCGGTACGACTCCCAGTAAATTGCTAACGTTGATTTACAGTTAATATGTTAATATTTGATTGTTTATTTAATAAATTGACTCGGCGAGATAATCTTTCTCGCCGATTAACGTAAAATATCAATTGTTGATAGTGTTTTACCTGTTACTGTCCTATCCTACGAATACCGTCCTCTCCGGTGTTTATCCTAGTTGGCAATTTTGGGCATAGGGCCCAACACACGGTATCTAAGTCAAACGAGGTGTTTGACGTTGTTAACGGCATTGCACGGGAATCAAAGTGATTCCCGGCCGCATCGCGGGACTGCACACTTAAGGTTGGTAAGTTGGGACAAATTGGGCCTAACCGTGGGCCTTACATTTCCCCAGTACCCACCCCGTTACAATATATATATATATATATGTACATATATATGCGTGTGTATGTACAAATTGATCAATCGGTACTTATGCCGACAAATTCTTACGGGAAATGGGAATTGTGCTTAATTTGGGGTAATTATGCCGACGTCAGCATAATTCCACCGAAAATTCAACCATGTATCCGTACTTATGCCGACACACAAAGAATCGGAAAATTATCTTTGTGAGCCCCGCTTTGACGTTATAATATTAATGAAGGATTGAAGTTATAACGTCTTTCGAGGTGCCGGAGGCCTCCGGCACTTCGAATGAGGTTATAACTTCAATCCTTCATTAATATTATAAGGTCAAAGTGTGCTTTTTTACCCGTAAGGGGTATTTAGGTATTTGGGTTATTGGTTTTTTATGCATTATTCTATAAATTAATATTCTCCCCCTTATATCTGAGTCGTTACATATGTTTTATAACCTCAAAACACCAAGATAACACGTAGTGTCACCATAAGTACCGATACTGGTGTTTATATATATATATATATAAGCATCTAGGAAGCTAGACGAATTTCACATCCCGTCCGGTCGATAGGCTTAATAGGCTCTAAACGCGCGGATTTTTTTACATACACGAGAATTATCGAAGGCTATTATTGTTATAAATAAATTATTTAATTTTTGGAACTAGTCAAACATAGCATTTATTATATCGCTCTTGTGCAATGACATCCTAATTGTTACAAGTTCAAATAAATAAATAATTCATACAGAATGCGTTAATACATCACAGTAGGATCTACAAGACTAGTAGATTTTCACGTCACGTCTAGTCGACTAGATTCCTTGCCCAAAGCGTGCAAATTAATTTACTTGCACGGAAATGCAGACGGCCGAATCGGTACACGCACCTCTTATTGAATCCGACGTTGTAGACTGAGTGAAGTTAAGAATTAATTATAATTTATCAAATTATAACGATATTTTAACACAATTTTGTATTATGTACTTCCTATACACATCAATTGTTAATCAATAATATGCCTGTACACAATTTCAAGGTAACAATAATTTAAATAATTGTAATTAATTAAATAATGCACCCAAAATTCAGTATTTGCATATTACAATGTATTTGAACGTGGGAGGTGCGTACGGCAGACGGCTCCAATCGATGCACACACCTCCTATAGAATCCGTCGCTTTAGACTGAGAACGGATATGTTTTCTCTCGTATTTTTTAAATTTTCAGAAAATTTTAGCATATTTTTAAATTTTTTAATTGTTTTACACTAAAACTATTTATTAATAATATGCATCGACCAACATTTCAAACTGACAATAACTAAAATAATTGTATTAATTAAATAATGCACCCAAGATACAGTGTCTGTATATTACAATGTATTTGAAAGTAGGAGGTGCGTGCGGCAGATGGCTCGAATCCGTGTACGCACCTCCTATAGAATCCGTCGCTTTAGACTAAGAACGGATATGTTTTCTCTCGTATTTTTTAAATTTTTAGAAAATTTTAGCATATTTTTAAATTTTTTAATTGTTTTACACTAAAACTATTTATTAATAATATGCCCCGACCATCATTACAAACTCACAATAATTTAAATATTTGTAATTTTTAAATAATGCACCCAAGATTTAGTGTCTGTATATTACAATGTATTTGAAAGCAGGAGGCCTCGACCACCATTTCAAGCTGACAATAATTTAAATAATTGAAATTAATTAAATAATGCACCCAAGATTCAGTGTCTGTATATTACAATCTATTTGAAAGTAGGATGTTCATGCGGCAGATAGCTCGAATCGGTGCACGAACCACCTATAGAATCCGTCGCTTTAGACTGAGAAAGGTTATGTTTCCATTCGTATTTTTCAAATTTTTAGAAAATTTTTGCACAGGTTATGTTTCCTTTTATAATTTTCTAATTTTAGAAAATATTAGCACTTTTTTAAATTTTGTAATTGTTATACACTGAAAATATTTATTAATAATAAGCTTCGGCCACCATTTTGAGCTGACAATAAATTAAATAATTGTAATTAAACAAACAATTCACCCAGGATGCAGGGCCTGCATATTACAATGTATTGAAAAACAGGAGGTGCGTGCGGCAGACTGCTCGAATCTGTGCACGCACCTCCTATAGAATCCGTCGCTTTAGACTGAGAGAGGTTATGTTTCTATCCGTTTTTTTCAAATTTTATCGATATATTAACATAAATTGAAATTTTGCAATTGTTGTAAACCTCAAATGTTTATTAATAATATGCCGAAACCACCATTTCGAGCTGATCATAATTTAAATAAATATAATTAACAAATAATACACCCAAGATTCAGAGTATGCATATTACAATGTATTTGAAAGTAGGAGGTGCGTGCCGCAGACGGCTCGAATTGCTGCACGCACCTCCTATAGGATCCGTCGCTTTTGCCTGAGAAACAAAAAATGTTTTCTCTCGTATTTTTTAAATTTTTAGAAAATGTTTGCACATTTTTAAATTTTGTAATTGTTATGCACTAAAAAAGTTTATTAATAATATGCCACAACCACCATTTCAAGCTGACAATAATTTAAATAGTTGTAATTAATTAAATAATGCACCCAAGATTCAGTGTCTTCATATTACAATGTATTTGAAAGTTGGAGGCCTCAACCTCCATTTCAAGCTGACAATAATTTAAATAATTGTAATTAATTAAATAATGCACCCAAGATTGAGTGTCTGTATATTACAATCTATTTGAGAGTAGGAGTTTCGTGCGGCAGATGGCTCGAATCTGTGCACGCACCACCTATAGAATCCATCGCTTTAGACTGAGAGAGGTTATGTTTTCATTCGTATTTTCCAAAATTTATGGATATTTTAACATAAATTGAAATTTTGTAATTGTTATACACTAAAAATATTTATTAATATTATGCCTCGACCATCATTTCAAACTGACAATAATTAAAATAATTGTATTAATTAAATAATGCACCCAAGATACAGTGTCTGTATATTACAATGTATTTGAAAGTAGGAGGTGCGTGCGGCAGATGGCTCGAATCCGTACACGCACCTCCTATAGATTCCGTCGCTTTAGACTGAGAGATGTTATGTTTCCTTTTGTAATTTTCAAATTTTAGAAAATATTAGAACATTTTTAAATTTTGTTATTGTTATACACTAAAAATATTTATTAATTATAAGCTTCGACCACCATTTTAAGCTGACAATAATTTAAGTAATTGTAATAATTTAATAATAAACCCAAGATACAGTGTCTGTATATTACAATTGTATGTGAATGTAAGAGGCCTCGACCACCATTTTAAGCTGACAATAAATTAAATAATTGTAATTAAACAAATAATTCACCCAGGATTCAGGGCCTGCATATTACAATGTATTTGAAAGTAGGAGGTGCTTGCGGCAGACGGCTCGAATCTGTGCACGCACCTCTTATAGAATCCGTCGCTTTAGACTGAGAGATGTTATGATTCCATTCGTATTTTTCAAATGTTACGTGTGGCAACACGTCACTTATAATATATAAATACAATATATATAAATTAAGAATAAGTAATAAAATGATGATGCTAAATCGGAGCACGACCGCCGGCGTACGGTAAAGAACAAATTGCTGACGTCGAGTTCATCGAGTTCAAACGACGAGGAGTGACGCTAACTTTTGGGTCACCGACACCGCCCAGCTGACGATTTCGTGGAGGCATTACAACACCTTACGAGAAGACGATACACATGTTGAGGAGTCAGGCAATTATGTAGGACAATCAGTTATGTATATAAACATAAGGAACAGCCGGTCGCGAGAGCAGATCAGTTCACATACAAGTGATTAACGTCGAACCTACGCCCGATCGAGGTTCGACTTACTACAACGACCGGCATCGGAACACGACGGAACGGCCTCTCCAGGTATCAGCTCCAGGCAGCCTTATTACGAAACCGCTCATACGCCAACCAGCAGTCTCCACCTAGCAACAAACACCAACCAGCAATACTAGTATCTTACAAGGAGGATCGTATTTTTTATACTTCACCATACTATTAAATTTTGAGAGGATTAAGACAATAAATAGCAGTATATATTTATTTAACATATTTATTAATTAAATACTCCTATCCTCACTATCCACTCCTTAAGCAGTCCGCTTAAACGAGTAAACGGTACCCATTATAGTGGATACCTATCACACGTAACAGAAAAAAAGTGGTGCTAAGTGTGGGGTACCGTTTGTGTGGATAGTCAGTATTATAGTCAGTATTCAATTTTTGAGGAAAGAAGTATGAACCATTGATACGATATTGTATTTATTATTATAAAATATAGAAATGGCGCATAAATCTGAAGAATCTAAATCAACTTTGTTTAATTTTAAAAAAGATAAAATGAAAGGAAATGATGATAAACCTAGGGATTTTTATACCGCTCTTGCCGTAGCTGACGTAGCAATGGAATGTCCCACTGCCTTAATTCTAGATACCGCGCTGCGTAGACTGAATGATCTTGCTAAATTTAGTCCCGGTCAATTTTCAGATGACGATGTTATCGTGGTAATTAGCAAAATAGATCAAATCAATCAAATGTTAAAAGAATTAATAGCTAAAGAAAATCGTGAGTCGGATAATAAAGATTTAATAGCCTCCCAAAGTAATATTATTGCCGAACCCGTAATAAATCCCCCGGAATCATATATTTCACCAGTAAAAATCGAACCCCATACTCAAAACGCACAAAATAGTTTCACACAGAATAAACACGACAATGTTTTACTTGTAAATTCTACACATACGCAAAATACTAATAAGCTTTTTGATCCGTTAAATTCCATGAATAACTCCTTATTTGAACCGTGTACTAATCCGTTTGAGCCTCCTAATGAACAATTTTATTTAAAAAACGAGTGTAGTACTTTTAATCAATATTCAAATCACGATAATGATGGAAAAGTATTTCTTACTACTTCGAATCCAATGGTACAATCAAACAAATATTGCGACCCTGTGAATAATCCGGGATTTAATCAGGCACATAAAATGATTCTTTTTTATGATGGGAATCCTGACATGTTACCTTTATTTAGTAAATCAGTACGTGACGTAGTGGCATTGTACGGGCCGCAATCGGAAAAATGGATTTTAAATTCTCTCGCGTATAAATTTAAAGGCAGGGCCGCGGACGCATACACAGCTAGATTAACACAATACGACACTGTTGAAGGACTGTTAGCTGCTTTAAATATACAATATAGTAATATTGGGAGAGCAGAGAAAGCTCTCGCAGATTTAAAAATAATTCAACAATACCCAGGCGATAGTGTTGGCGACTACGCCTTAAGAGTGCAAACGCTGCATAACAGGTTATTGAATACATATGACGCAAACAAAAATTTGCAAGTATTTGAAAAGCAGACATATAAAACTCAAGCAGATCGCGAAGCATTAGATCAATTTATATTTAGGTTAAAAGGTTCGCTACAGCACCAAGTGAGGTCACAAAATCCGAAAGATCTAAGAACTGCGATAGTAGAAGCAGTTAATTTCGAACAGAGAACAGGAGCTCGACGTGCGTTTACAGATCATAGCGATGTCCCGGAAAATCCAATACCATCAGATACATATTTTAAAGCAATTTTGGCACAACTGGAATCATTAAATAAAACAAAACTAGAACAGGATAGTGCAGTTGTAAGAAGGGCTCCGGTCACTGAAAATCGCGAATTTAGTAATAATACGGGGCACTCAAGACAAAATTACTGTGATAAAGAAACGGACATGAAGCTATATGGATCTTGTCAAGGAAAAGGACATATATTTAATATGTGTGACAATTCAAGGCAAAAAATAAGCAAAGATCAATTCAACAATCAACAAACAAATCCACCAACAGTTATATACGCTTCGTACCCGATGCCACCAATAAATTCAACAGTTTTCGCAGCACAATCTAGTGCAGATCAATCATATCAAGATCCAAATAATCAAATTAACCATACATATCATAATAACTCCAATTATCGCGATAATAATGATTATAGAAATGGCTACAGACATAATAGGAACTATCCGAATAGTAATAATAATTACAATAATAGCAACAGGAACTTCAGAAATAATAATAATAATCATAGAAATTACCGAAATGATTATAGAAATTCAGATCGTGACTATCGTAGTAATAATTATAATACACCCCAAAGAAATGGAAGAAATGAGTATTATAATTCACAAGATAATCAAAGAAATAAGAGATTCTCAAATGGCCAAACTTCAGCGAATTCTTTAAACTGTCAGGATACTCGGCGCCAAGGATCTGCGGAGTCGAGCAACCAACAAAATCGCCAGACCAATTAGAAAATCCGATACGCAAATGCACTATAAGATTCATGCAGACAAGATGTAAACCCCCTATTGTAGATTTATATAGCCCAAATTTAGATAATGAAAAAGGAAGATTTTATGTCGATACAGGAGCCGATGTATCATTAATTAAACTGAAATGTGTACCTATGGAAACCCCTATCGACACAGAACAAACAATAGCCATAAATGGAGTTATTCCGGGTGAATGCTTAACATTAGGTTGCATTAAAATATTATTAAACGGAATGGAATATAATTTACATATAGTGCCAAATAATTTCTCCATAGATACTGACGGATTATTAGGATGGGACGTACTTTTAAAATATAACGGCTTAATAAATGCTGCTCAAAAATGCTTACAATTCAAGAATTTTATAATTCCTTTTGTACAAAACGAACGCTTTGTTATTCCTCCAAAAACTAGACAAGTTATATATGCACGAGTTAAAAATGATGAAGAAGTAGGATTTGAACCGCTCCAAGATATAGGACCGGGAATTTTATTCGGCAATTTTGTAGCCGAAAATCGAGAGGGTAAAGCGTATGCCCTTTGTATTAATACGAATAGTGAAACAGTAGAGGTAGAACCCCCTGTAATCACAATTGAGTCGTGTGAAACTAATAATGAATTAAAAGATATAATGAATATTGAAGAAGATGATGTTAAGGAAAAAACTTGTGCTAATGTCTTACGTATTTTTGAAGAGGATAAGGATAGAGCGACAAAAGTATTTGAGCAAATTGATCGAGATACACTTAAACATTTAAATGAAGAGGAAATTGAGCATATAAAAGAATTAATTAAAGAACGTCCACAGTTATTCGGATTACCAGGAGAAAAATTAAAAGCAACGCATTTAGTGACACATAAAATTGTTACTACTACAGACATTCCAATACGATCAAAGAGGTTTCGTCATCCACCAGCTATCAAGGAAGAAATGCAACGTCAGATTGAACAAAATTTACAAGCAGGTATAATTAGGCCATGGGAAAGTCCTTACTCATCAATGATGTGGATAGTTCCGAAGAAGAGTACAAAAACCGGAGAAAAGAGATGGCGAATGGTAACTGACTTTCGACAACTTAATGAAGTGGCAGTAGGGAATAGCTACCCTTTACCTTTAACAACCGACATTATCGACTCAGTATCAACTGCTGCTTATATAACAGCTATAGATTTAAAAACAGGCTTTTATCAAATATCTGGTCCATACGGGCATTATGAATACACGCGAATGGGTATGGCATTAAAAAATGCGCCTGCCACTTTTCAATCACTCATGGATTTAGTATTAAATGGATTGCAAGGAAATGAACTATACGTTTATTTGGACGACATAATAGTATTCGCAGCTGATTTAAAAGAACATGGTATAAAATTTAGGAGATTAATGAAGAGATTGGATGATGCAAATCTAACAGTAGAACCAAGTAAATGTCAATTTTTACAAAAGGAAGCATCTTTCTTAGGTCATATAGCAGGAAACGGAAAAATCAGACCAGATCCGAAGAAAATTGATAAAGTACGAAATATCCTGTACCGACAACCAGGAAGAAAGTAAAACAATTTCTGGGTTTTGTAAGTTATTATAGAAGATTTATTAAAAACTTTGCAAAAATTGCAGCACCTCTTACAAAACTATTGAAAAAAGCGGATGAAAAAACAACAGAACTTGAGTGGGGGGATTAACAGTAGAAAGCATTTGACCAATTGCGTGAGATTTTATGCAATGAACCAGTTATGATTGCACCAGATTTTACTAAACCCTTCCTGGTAACGACAGACGCCAGCGACTACGCTATTGGAGCAGTTTTGAGTTAAGGAAAACTTGGGGAGGATCGCCCTTGTGCCTACGCTTCTCGATGTCTTAGAGGATCAGAGCTCCGATACGTAGTATTCGCCAAGGATCAATTTTCATCTTTTCTCGCGGGAAGGAAGTTTACTCTTATAACCGACCATGAACCACTTAAGCACTTTTTGAAAAGTAAAAAACCGGATTTAAGATTTAACAGATTAAAAGCTGAACTCATAGGATACGAATTTGACGTAATTTACAGACCAGGTCCTAAAAATGTGAATGCAGACGCCTTATCACGTAATCCCATTATTAACGATGGAGACGAAAATCCAGAACGACCTAGAGCAGAATTATTTGAACTAGCTAACAAACAAGAAAAGGAGGACAATTATAACGAATATGAATTACCTGTAAGAATTTTGAAAATATCCGGTAAAAGAAAACACTTAAGATCCGAAGATCAAAATCCAATCCCAGACAACTCTATAATTCGATCCCCAGAAAAGAAAGTGCCACATTTAGAAGACGAGTCAGATTTATATTCAAATAATGAATCACAAGACAACTGGAGAAGCAAACATAATCGATGTAAAAGAAGAATGACAAGAAATAAAAAAGAAGCTTATGTATTTGCACCATATAAGGAGGTAGGGAAGAAGTTCACTTTTGAACCTATTTTAAGTCAAGCAAAAGTTGACGCACACTTGCCATATATACGAAAAGAAGAAAATATGCGCAAAGAGATTCAAGCTATGAGTACACCCCGATCATCTCAAATAGGAGTAATTGAAAATATGAATAATAAACATATTCGTGAACATACACTAGAAAGGAAAGCACCTAAATTCAAGGATATTCTTACGGACAATCACGATAATAGTGACACATCACTGAGTACCAATTCGGAGGCCCAATCTCTATTCGAAGACGACATATTGGGTACTACCCTGTTGAAAAGACCTTATAAAATCCGATAAAATAATGGCACATTGAATCGGGGTGCCGATAAAAATTTTATAGTAATATATCGGGCGATTTCTTTTTTATCGGTACCTATAATGAAATCCTCACAGCTACGAATCGCAAGTTCCGAAATTTAGTTTTTATAAGTTTTACCTGGTAAAAGATATATCAGTTTCTATGAGACTAATAAATTTATAGGCTTTTATAGAGATATGCTCATTTAATTATTTATAGAAATCTATTCACTTTACCAATATGAATTCAGAATCGGCATATATCGTAATAAATTGATTGAAAAATTATAAGCCTATATAGAAGTTTTACTACATGAATTACACAAGTGCATCCAAGAAAATATTAATCGGGTTCTATAATAAAAGAAATGACTATGAAAAAATTATAGTTCATACACATTTCCCGATAAAAAATTTAATAAGCTCTTATCATGGAAATACTGTATATGTTTATATCTTCTTTTGCTTTCTAATAGTAGGTTTATAATTCGATTCTATAAGGAATTCCGGGTGCAAAAACCTCATACCATACTATACAATAAATGCTTATAGTATTTTATAAGATAAACCTCACAAAAGAAAAAAACATTTTATAGTACAATATGATGATCAACAAAATAAATGGGCGGTTCGTTTACCGGATCGTATGAGCTGAGACATCCATAAATACAATCTTAATCAAATCGCTAATCGCGTTCAACCAGGCAATTCCGTATTTATTATTTATAACAAATAGGCATGTATCGGGTTTTCGAGTATTTGACGTATTCGTGTGCATTGAATTAATAAGATTCTATAAGGCTTTTCACTATATTGTCCACTAACAGCTATCGGTGTCTACCGTTAAATTCCATAATTTTAAACCAACCAATACAGTTCTTTTATAAGGTTCTACGAGGATCGACACATGTATTAGGCATACGACCTATCGGGTACTAACGGCTGCGCCAGCAATAACAAATCTTAATCAAATCGCTAATCGCATTCTACCAGGCAATTCCATATTTATTATTTATAACAAATAGGCATGTATCGGGTTTTCGAGTATTTGACGTATTCGTGTGCATTGAATTGATAAGGTTCTATAAGGCTTTTCACTATATTGTCCACTAACAGCTATCGGTGTCTACCGTTAAATTCCATAATTTTAAACCAACCAATACAGTTCTTTTATAAGGTTTTACGAGGATCGACGCATGTATTGGGCATACGACTTATTCGTTACTACCGGCTGCGCCAGTAATAACAAATCTTAATCAAATTGCTAATCCCATTCTACCAGGCAATTCCGTATTTATTATTTATACCAAATAGGCATGTATCCGGTTTTCGAAAGTTTGACGTCTTCATAAGGTTTTACGAGGTTCGACGCATGTAAGGGACAGACGGCCTATCGGGTTGTATCGGCTGCGCAAACAATAATACGAATTACATAAGTATACTTAATTTATTAATGCTGCAGCGATGCTCGTGTGACACTTTCATGTATTCTTAGTTTTGTAACCTTCAGTTATAATGTTTTTCATTGTTATTCTTCATGCATATAAAGATAGAAGTTTTTATGATATACTACTAATAAACATGAAAGAAATATTAAATTTACTTTATATAAACTTATCCAATATAATAATTCTTTTCTTTTCAGGCATCAAATCGAACTCAATTACATGTTAATTTTCAGTATATTTTCAAATACAAAGAATATTCTTCCTCCAAAGACAAAACAGATTTGGAAAACAAATAATTTTATTTCAATTTGAATGTGCTCTAAATTATAAAACTAATTAATAGCAATAATTAATAGCTCTGAGTGTGTAATATTTTACATATACTCATATATATATATATATATATATATATATATATATATATATATATATATATCTGATACAGTTGCGTGTAATCTTAATTTTGAATTATTTAGTTATAAATATTTTTTATTGTTAATCTTCATGCAAGTAAAGGTAAAAGTTTTCTATTATAAAGCTACTAATGAAAATCAAAGAATTATTAAATTTATTTTATATAAACTTATCCAATATAATAATTCTTATACGATTCACTGATTCAAGTAAACTCTGTAAAATAATTCAGAATGTGTAACGGCATTTACATGTATTCTTTCATTAGTATACTCTTGTATAAAAGTTTATTCTTCATTACTTTTTAAAAATAAAAAAAATATTAACAGAACTTTTAGAACAAATATCTCAATATTCAATATTCCTATATATTTAACTACTTTAGTAATGGTTATAGAAATAACTGTCAGACTCGAGTGACACTTGCAGGTATTCTTAATTTTGTGCCTTTTAATTATAAATATTTTTCAATGTTATTCTTCATGAAAGTAAAGATAGTGGTTTTCTACAGTGAGCTAGTAATAAACACGAACCCAGACGGAAATTTATTTTTCCAGAAAGAGCTAAGAAAAGCTAATAAATTATATAATCAATTTATAATATGCAGATTTTGGACTCTGTTAATAGTTAGTTAGAATTTATAACTTTTATTAGCTCTTCTTAGCTTTTGCTAGATTTTATTAGCTTTTAGGTTTTTTTCAAAAGTAAAAGAAATGTGCGAGTTTAAAAAAGCTAATAACTACTAATAACTTTTTTAAATTATTATATGCAGTAAATAAGTATTTAGAATTTTTATGAATATTTACCAATAGCAATCTTTTATTAATAGCTTTTGTTTTTTTGCATACATCACTTAGAAACAGCTAAAAACAGTTAAATATAGGAAAATGCAACAGTTACTATTAGTGTCATTTTATCGTTTTTCACGATATTTTCGAAATACAAAAATCTAATAAAACCTAATAAAGCTTAGAAATATTTACGAAATTTTAAAAACAACTAAAAAAATCTTATAAACATCACCAAATTTTTTAAACTATTACTACAGTCCAAAATCCGCACTTTATAAAGTGTTATGAAAATCTAATAAAAGCTAATAACTTTTATTAAGTATTTATAAACATTATTCGCATATGATTATATCCGCTAGGGAAAGAAATATTAAATTTAATTTTCAATAAAGTAATCCGATTTTGTTAATCTTTTATATGATTCGATGATTCATGTTAACATTTAAAATAATTCAGAATTTGTTACGGAATTGGTATGTATTCTTTATTTAGCATTCTCTTGTAATAAAGTTTATACTTCATTATTTTTCTAATATGAAAACATATTAACCTATTTTTAGAAAAAATATTTCAATTGTCCAATATTTCTATGTGTTCTTAGTAACACCAAAGCCACTTGAGAAATACAAATTTCGCGCCAAAAATGTAATCGACTATTCCGTGTTTATTGTAATACTAAACCGCTCATTTATGTGACAATACTGATTAAACCCTATAAACGAACCACATAGGTTACTTGACAATATTAGAATATACCGGTAGATTCGGATAAATAATGCTCGACTTTATAGTGAAATGTCCTATTCAACCCGATAAATTGCAATCATGAAAAATCTTTAATTATTTGTAATCCAGATACATGCCTATTCGTTGTAAATACTAAATACAGCAATACCTCATAAAATACGATAAACGATTCAATAGCGGTTGCTTCTACGACAGGCGTAACCGATAAGATCCTGTAATCAAACCGCTGATTTATGTGACAATACTGATTAAACCCTATAAACGAACCACATAGGTTGCTTGACAATATTAGAATATACCGGTAGATTCGGATAAATAATGCTCGACTTTATAGTGAAATGTCCTATTCAACCCGATAAATTGCAATCACGAAAAATCATTAATTATTTGTAATCCAGGTACATGTCTATTCGTTGTAAATAGAAAATACAGCAATACCTCATATAAAATACTATAAACGATTCAATAGCGGTTGCTTCAACGACAGGCGCCCACGTGAAAAAAATTTATAAAGTTTTTATAAAAATTGTATAAAATGAATTGACGATAGAGAAAAAAGCCAACTTCAGTTTGATGTCTTATTCCCGTGAGCTTCGTGCAGCGCGAAACGTTTGCCGTCGTATTTTACTTAATCAAGCAGTTTACCAATAAATTCGTCGCGGAAGTCGTACTTTTAACCTAGATATATGTGGTGCGTCAATTGACAGCATGGAATATTATCGATTTTGAGAATTTAAAATTCAGTCTCGGTGAGGGGAGAGCCGGAATATTGAGACCTGAAGATTCAACTCCGACTACACTTTTGATCAGATAAGTCCTCCTTTCTCTTGATTTTTAAAAACTTAGCGATTGAGTACATTAGATACTTTGTGTTTTTGTAATATTTTTGTTGCAGGTTAGACGATTTTAAAGGTACGATCAACAGCTTCTCCGTGCGTAGAAGCGTCGGTACGAGTCACCCATCGCCACCGCTGCCAGCTGATGAATTTTGCAGTCCTGTTTTTAAGTTTATATATGTTTATTCCCAAAACTTTAACATTTAAGTTTTGCAAAATTTTTCCCAATTTTCACAAACTTTTCCCAAGTTGCGCAATACGTTTCCCAAAGTTCACAAACTTTTCCCATCCTATAAAATACCGTAAAAAAATCTTAAAACTTATCTCGAACGTTTTTAATTACTTTATTATTTATCTTTTTCTATATTAAAATGTTTCAATTTATATTGAGCCTAAAGTGACCGCGTTTATGTATGTAAATTCCTTTAAAATGTGCTTTAAAGTGTGGTATTTATTTAAAAATTTAAAAAAAATATATTTTTTATGAAAGCCAATCTTATATAAAAATAAATAAAAAAAATTTTATAAAGTTTCTATAAGACCAATTTTTTATACAAATTGTATACAATCCATTTTATACAATTTTTATAAAAACTTTATAAATTTTTTTTACGTGTGCGTAACCGATAAGATCCTGTAATCAAACCGCTGATTTATGTGACAATACTGATTAAACCCTATAAACGAACCACATAGGTTGCTTGACAATATTAGAATATACCGGTAGATTCGGATAAATAATGCTCGACTTTATAGTGAAATGTCCTTTTCAACCCGATCAATTTCAATAATGAAAAATCATTAATTATTTGTAATGCAGATACATGCCTATTCGTTGTAAATAGTAAATACAGCAATACCTCATAAAATACGATAAACGATTCAATAGCGGTTGCTTCTACGACAGGCGTAACCGATAAGATCCTGTAATCAAACCGCTGATTTATGTGACAATACTGATTAAACCCTATAAACGAACCACATAGGTTGCTTGACAATATTAGAATATACCGGTAGATTCGGATAAATAATGCTCGACTTTATAGTGAAATGTCCTATTCAACCCGATAAATTGCAATCACGAAAAATCATTAATTATTTGTAATCCAGGTACATGTCTATTCGTTGTAAATAGAAAATACAGCAATACCTCATATAAAATACTATAAACGATTCAATAGCGGTTGCTTCAACAACAGGCGCCCACGTGAAAAAAATTTATAAAGTTTTTATAAAAATTGTATAAAATGAATTGACGATAGAGAAAAAAGCCAACTTCAGTTTGACATCTAACCAATTTCAGTTTGATGTCTTATTCCCGTGAGCTTCGTGCAGCGCGAAACTTTTGCCGTCGTATTTTACTTAATCAAGCAGTTTACCAATAAATTCGTCGCGGAAGTCGTACTTTTAACCTAGATATATGTGGTGCGTCAATTGACAGCATGGAATATTATCGATTTTGAGAATTTAAAATTCAGTCTCGGTGAGGGGAGAGCCGGAATATTGAGACCTGAAGATTCAACTCCGACTACACTTTTGATCAGATAAGTCCTCCTTTCTCTTGATTTTTAAAAACTTAGCGATTGAGTACATTAGATACTTTGTGTTTTTGTAATATTTTTGTTGCAGGTTAGACGATTTTAAAGGTACGATCAACAGCTTCTCCGTGCGTAGAAGCGTCGGTACGAGTCACCCATCGCTACCGCTGCCAGCTGATGAATTTTGCAGTCCTGTTTTTAAGTTTATATATGTTTATTCCCAAAACTTTAACATTTAAGTTTTGCAAAATTTTTCCCAATTTTCACAAACTTTTCCCAAGTTGCGCAATACGTTTCCCAAAGTTCACAAACTTTTCCCATCCTATAAAATACCGTAAAAAAATCTTAAAACTTATCTCGAACGTTTTTAATTACTTTATTATTTATCTTTTTCTATATTAAAATGTTTCAATTTATATTGAGCCTAAAGTGACCGCGTTTTTGTATGTAAATTCCTTTAAAATGTGCTTTAAAGTGTGGTATTTATTTAAAAATTTAAAAAAATATATTTTTTATGAAAGCCAATCTTATATAAAAATAAATAAAAAAAATTTTATAAAGTTTCTATAAGACCAATTTTTTATACAAATTGTATACAATCCATTTTATACAATTTTTATAAAAACTTTATAAATTTTTTTTACGTGGGCGTAACCGATAAGATCCTGTAATCAAACCGCTGATTTATGTGACAATACTGATTAAACCCTATAAACGAACCACATAGGTTGCTTGACAATATTAGAATATACCGGTAGATTCGGATAAATAATGCTCGACTTTATAGTGAAATGTCCTATTCAACCCGATAAATTGCAATCATGAAAAATCTTTAATTATTTGCAATCCAGATACATGCCTATTCGTTGTAAATAGTAAATACAGCAATACCTCATAAAATACGATAAACGATTCAATAGCGGTTGCTTCTACGACAGGCGTAACCGATAAGATCCTGCAATCAAACCGCTGATTTATGTGACAATACTGATTAAACCCTACAAACGAACCACATAGGTTGCTTGACAATATTAGAATATACCGGTAGATTCGGATAAATAATGCTCGACTTTATAGTGAAATGTCCTATTCAACCCGATAAATTGCAATCATGAAAAATCATTAATTATTTGTAATCCAGATACATGCCTATTCGTTGTAAATAGTAAATACAGCAATACCTCATAAAATACGATAAACGATTCAATAGCGGTTGCTTCTACGACAGGCGTAACCGATAAGATCCTGTAATCAAACCGCTGATTTATGTGACAATACTGATTAAACCCTATAAACGAACCACATAGGTTGCTTGACAATATTAGAATATACCGGTAGATTCGGATAAATAATGCTCGACTTTATAGTGAAATGTCCTTTTCAACCCGATCAATTTCAATATGAAAAATCATTAATTATTTGTAATCCAGTACATGTCTATTCGTTGTAAATAGTAAATACAGCAATACCTCATAAAATACGATAAACGATTCAATAGCGGTTGCTTCTACGACAGGCGTAACCGATAAGATCCTGTAATCAAACCGCTGATTTATGTGACAATACTGATTAAACCCTATAAACGAACCACATAGGTTGCTTGACAATATTAGAATATACCGGTAGATTCGGATAAATAATGCTCGACTTTATAGTGAAATGTCCTTTTCAACCCGATCAATTCAATAATGAAAAATCATTAATTATTTGTAATCCAGGTACATGTCTATTCGTTGTAAATAGTAAATACAGCAATACCTCATAAAATACGATAAACGATTCAATAGCGGTTGCTTCTACGACAGGCGTAACCGATAAGATCCTGTAATCAAACCGCTGATTTATGTGACAATACTGATTAAACCCTATAAACGAACCACATAGGTTGCTTGACAATATTAGAATATACCGGTAGATTCGGATAAATAATGCTCGACTTTATAGTGAAATGTCCTTTTCAACCCGATCAATTTCAATAATGAAAAATCATTAATTATTTGTAATCCAGTACATGCCTATTCGTTGTAAATAGAAAATACAGCAATACCTCATAAAATACGATAAACGATTCAATAGCGGTTGCTTCTACGACAGGCGTAACCGATAAGATCCTGCAATCAAACCGCTGATTTATGTGACAATACTGATTAAACCCTATAAACGAACCACATAGGTTGCTTGACAATATTAGAATATACCGGTAGATTCGGATAAATAATGCTCGACTTTATAGTGAAATGTCCTTTTCAACCCGATCAATTCAATAATGAAAAATCATTAATTATTTGTAATCCAGGTACATGTCTATTCGTTGTAAATAGTAAATACAGCAATACCTCATAAAATACGATAAACGATTCAATAGCGGTTGCTTCTACGACAGGCGTAACCGATAAGATCCTGCAATCAAACCGCTGATTTATGTGACAATACTGATTAAACCCTATAACGAACCACATAGGTTGCTTGACAATATTAGAATATACCGGTAGATTCGGATAAATAATGCTCGACTTTATAGTGAAATGTCCTATTCAACCCGATAAATTGCAATCACGAAAAATCATTAATTATTTGTAATCCAGGTACATGTCTATTCGTTGTAAATAGAAAATACAGCAATACCTCATATAAAATACTATAAACGATTCAATAGCGGTTGCTTCAACAACAGGCGCCCACGTGAAAAAATTTATAAAGTTTTTATAAAAATTGTATAAATGAATTGACGATAGAGAAAAAGCCAACTTCAGTTTGACATCTAACCAATTTCAGTTTGATGTCTTATTCCCGTGAGCTTCGTGCAGCGCGAAACTTTTGCCGTCGTATTTTACTTAATCAAGCAGTTTACAATAAATTCGTCGCGGAAGTCGTACTTTTAACCTAGATATATGTGGTGCGTCAATTGACAGCATGGAATATTATCGATTTTGAGAATTTAAAATTCAGTCTCGGTGAGGGGAGAGCCGGAATATTGAGACCTGAAGATTCAACTCCGACTACACTTTTGATCAGATAAGTCCTCCTTTCTCTTGATTTTTAAAAACTTAGCGATTGAGTACATTAGATACTTTGTGTTTTTGTAATATTTTTGTTGCAGGTTAGACGATTTTAAAGGTACGATCAACAGCTTCTCCGTGCGTAGAAGCGTCGGTACGAGTCACCCATCGCTACCGCTGCCAGCTGATGAATTTTGCAGTCCTGTTTTTAAGTTTATATATGTTTATTCCCAAAACTTTAACATTTAAGTTTTGCAAAATTTTTCCCAATTTTCACAAACTTTTCCCAAGTTGCGCAATACGTTTCCCAAAGTTCACAAACTTTTCCCATCCTATAAAATACCGTAAAAAAATCTTAAAACTTATCTCGAACGTTTTTAATTACTTTATTATTTATCTTTTTCTATATTAAAATGTTTCAATTTATATTGAGCCTAAAGTGACCGCGTTTTTGTATGTAAATTCCTTTAAAATGTGCTTTAAAGTGTGGTATTTATTTAAAAATTTAAAAAAATATATTTTTTATGAAAGCCAATCTTATATAAAAATAAATAAAAAAATTTTATAAAGTTTCTATAAGACCAATTTTTTATACAAATTGTATACAATCCATTTTATACAATTTTTATAAAAACTTTATAAATTTTTTTTACGTGGGCGTAACCGATAAGATCCTGTAATCAAACCGCTGATTTATGTGACAATACTGATTAAACCCTATAAACGAACCACATAGGTTGCTTGACAATATTAGAATATACCGGTAGATTCGGATAAATAATGCTCGACTTTATAGTGAAATGTCCTATTCAACCCGATAAATTGCAATCATGAAAAATCTTTAATTATTTGCAATCCAGATACATGCCTATTCGTTGTAAATAGTAAATACAGCAATACCTCATAAAATACGATAAACGATTCAATAGCGGTTGCTTCTACGACAGGCGTAACCGATAAGATCCTGCAATCAAACCGCTGATTTATGTGACAATACTGATTAAACCCTACAAACGAACCACATAGGTTGCTTGACAATATTAGAATATACCGGTAGATTCGGATAAATAATGCTCGACTTTATAGTGAAATGTCCTATTCAACCCGATAAATTGCAATCACGAAAAATCATTAATTATTTGTAATCCAGGTACATGCCTATTCGTTGTAAATAGTAAATACAGCAATACCTCATAAAATACGATAAACGATTCAATAGCGGTTGCTTCTACGACAGGCGTAACCGATAAGATCCTGTAATCAAACCGCTGATTTATGTGACAATACTGATTAAACCCTATAAACGAACCACATAGGTTGCTTGACAATATTAGAATATACCGGTAGATTCGGATAAATAATGCTCGACTTTATAGTGAAATGTCCTATTCAACCCGATAAATTGCAATCACGAAAAATCATTAATTATTTGTAATCCAGGTACATGTCTATTCGTTGTAAATAGTAAATACATCAATACCTCATAAAATACGATAAACGATTCAATAGCGGTTGCTTCGCTCTACGACAGGCGTAACCGATAAGATCCTGTATCAAACCGCTGATTTATGTGACAATACTGATTAAACCCTATAAACGAACCACATAGGTGCTTGACAATATTAGAATATACCGGTAGATTCGGATAAATAATGCTCGACTTATAGTGAAATGTCCTATTCAACCCGATAAATGCAATCACGAAAAATCATTAATTATTTGTAATCCAGGTACATGTCTATTCGTTGTAAATAGTAAATACATCAATACCTTATAAAATACGATAAACGATTCAATAGCGGTTGCTTCTACGACAGGCGTAACCGATAAGATCCTGTAATCAAACCGCTGATTTATGTGACAATACTGATTAAACCCTATAAACGAACCACATAGGTTGCTTGACAATATTAGAATATACCGGTAGATTCGGATAAATAATGCTCGACTTTATAGTGAAATGTCCTTTACAACCCGATAAATTTCAATAATGAAAAATCATTAATTATTTGTAATGCAGATACATGCCTATTCGTTGTAAATAGTAAATACAGCAATACCTCATAAAATGCGATAAGCGATTCAATAGCGGTTGCTTTTTGACTGGCAAAGCCAGGTACGATGCGTTAGGCAAGCCGCCCATTTCATGCGTCGATCGTCATAAATCCCTATAAAGGTACCAGGTAAGTTGTTATATAATATTGAAATATGCTGGTAAGGTCATATAGCCGTTACTTGGCGTTATTGTGAAACGCCCTATTTAACCTTATATTTTTGTATGCTCTATAAGACAATAACTGTTAAAATCTCGATAGAAATCCACTTGTTAAGAATATATCATTTTGTATTACCTGAAATAGAACTATAGATAATTCATTCATGTTCGGGTTTTTCATTATAAAATACTATAAGCTTTAGAGTGAAAAAGCATTGATATATAAGTACGTGAAAGGTGGCAAATCCTTATAATGCCCGGTAAATATAAATACAAAATATTTAAATATAAATGTGTACCCGATATACTCCGATAAACTATTTTATGCTCTTTTATGTTACACGTTTATTCCTATAAAACCTTATAAACAAATTTATTTTTATCGCATTTTATGAGGTGTTCATTATGAAGCCTATAGTTATAAGCTTATTCATTCCGATTCGTATTAAATAATGTATAGCATTCTATCGCAAACTCCGGGTGCAAAAGCCACATGAAGTACGATAAAAAATTTTTTTTTATAGTTTTATATGTGGTTTTTTCAACAGGGTAACATAATTAAAGTAAACAAGGCAATAATTTATAACAAAGGAGAATTTTTAGCAGTTAGAAATGACAAAGGAGGCTTTTATTTATGCAAAACTACGTGTAATATATTTAAACCAACCGGGAAAATACGAATTCAATGGTTAACGAATTTAAATAAGAATGAATATAAGATAGATTATTATGAATACCTAGACTTCGAATGTATTTTAACTAATATTACGATGAAACAAATAAATAATAATACGTTCAAGTTACCCGAGGACGAAGTTCAACGCATTAATTTTATTCTTATAGAATCCCTTAAAGCAGAGAAACGAGCAATAGAAAAACAAAAAGAAATTCAAAATCCGATAACATCATTGCAAACACAGAATTCAGAGCCCCAACTGTTATTTAATGACACACTAACAAAGAATCCAAACGTTAATCAATATAATCAACAAAATCCTTCATTATCAAAAATACAACAAGCCATATTCGGAGATGACATAAATTCTACAATACAATTAGCCGTTAAAGTGAAAAAACATGAGGAGAAAGAAAAAAGTGCAATTCGAGTAGACATTTGGGAAAACGATGGAATATTAAATAATAACAATATAGATTCAAAAAACGACACTACCGCGATACCCTTTACACCAAGGAAATCTGATATTATACCAGAAGTTGAGAATGTTGTAGAACCAATACCTGACCGAAATTTTCCTACAGATCCGAACTTTTATCATATACATTTTAATGACAGAAAAGACAGTACAATGCACATAGACGGAAATGACCTTGAACTTGACTCCCACACTAAAGATAAAAATATAAATTTGACAAATATTGACAGTACTCATGAAACGAATAAAACTATAAATTCAATAAGCGATAATAACAATAATTTAGATGAATTAGCGTCGAAATACTATGTGTATACTCAGCATAATGAGTGCGCGCAATCGGAAATAAAAAAACACACGATACCGATATACCTGCTAATCCACAGGGTAACTGTCTTTTCTATTCTATTATTAAAATATTAAAATTAGAAATATCTCCGCGGGAGTTACGCGATCGATTACTAAATTCATCGGCAATTAAAGAATGTGGAGATCCGATAGAAGCTCATAAAATTTTAAGTTCTGATACACAGTACGGCGATATAGATTGCATATATATTTTTTCAAAAACATTTAATATTAACGCATGTATTCACTATCATATCGGAAATCGAGTTGAATATTTTTATTGTAAAGCTAATGACAATCCCGAATTTATACATTTACACTTAGTAAATAATCATTTTACTCCATATATAATTACTAATATAAACAATTCCAATAATTTAAATTTTTCTAATATGGATATATCGTGTGATTACGACCTTAATGATCATAATAACTCGAGAAACCGATCGATAAATCAAACAATAAGAGATTCAGGAGCGATGACTCGTTACTTAACCGCAGAAGCTCGCGCTCCGGATATAATTCCTCCATGGATTAAAGACACGGAAAATATAGTAAAATATACGTCAATAACCCTATTAGACGAACAACCGTTTGCATATAAAGGAAATTTAATTTACATGTTAAGCGCAGATAATTTCCTCGAGACTGAAGTACTCGAAGCACTAGTAGAAAGACGATTTATTTTCGAAGAAGAATTAAAAAGTATGCCGCGTAACATAGGGGAAGTGATAGTTAGTCATTCAAAAGGAGTAACACTTTTCTGAGTAGTAGTAAAAGAACATATCGATAATAAACCATTACGCCCTGATATCGTTAAAAGTTTAAAGACCCTTAGAGCAACATTAAATAAATATGAAATAAAAACAGTAGGACTTATTAGGGATTTAGCTATTTTATCATTAGCAGAATGGAACTATTTAATAGAACAAGTAAATAAATTATTTCAGGGAAGGGAAATCGATGTAGTGTTATTTAAAAATAATTTACCCATTCCTAAAGTAGAAGATCGATTTGGGTTAATCAAGGAATTTCATGAATCAGCAACAGGAGGACATAAAGGTATTATAAAAATCTACGATAGGATTTCTTACGAGTATTATTGGAGAAACATGCAGGGTGATGTGAGACAATACGTACGAGGATGCCCTGATTGTCAAACTCAAAAATTAGTACGCATAAAGACGCGATTACTAATGTTAATATCCGATACACCCTCTAAACCTTTATCTAAATGGTCTATGGACTTCGTAGGTCCAAAAGAACCTACTGTAGCAGGTAACCAATATATACTAACAATGCAAGACCAACTAAGTAAATATTGTATATTAGCACCGGTAAAAAATGCCACCGCAAAGGAGGTCGTTCATGTATTAACAGACAAACTCATAAGTTATTTCGGGTCACCCCTTTCCTTAACCTCTGACCAAGGTGCTCATTTCATGAATAGGATGTTAGAACAGTTTGCTAATATATTTAAGATAAATAAGAACTGCACAACGGCGTACCACCCCCAATCTAATGGCGGAATTGAGCGCATGCACCACACTCTTAACGAATACCTAAAAATGTATATTGAAACTCATACCGAATGGGATACGATTTTACCTTTAGCGCAACATGCTTATAATACTACAGTACATGAAGGAACAGGTTATACTCCACACGAAATTCTATTTGGTCAAAGAGCAAGAACTCCCTCGAGCTTCCCTCCTAAGGAACAATTACCTACATATGACGATTATTTAACAGATATAACATCAACCTTATCTCAGCTTCGTACACTAGCTGCAATGAATTTAGTACAAGCAAAATATAGATCTAAATTTTATTATGACCAAAAACAAAATATTAAACATTTTAGGGAAGGAGAAATGGTATATTTATTAAAAAATCCAAAACAGGGAAAAGCGGATAATGATTATGTAGGATCTTGTGAAATTTTGGGGATAAACTACGAAACACATAACGCGAAAATACAGAAAGGTAATAAGACAAAAATTGTCCATATGGACCTCTTAAAACACAGTTATGAACTACCAAAACTCAATTATTCACAATGTAAATTATAATAGAACAAAAAAAAATACATAAAATATTAATAATTGTATTGATACTGGATATTTGAGGAAATAATAAATTATACAATTATAACTTCAAATATATTACTATATTAATTTAAGAAAGAGTACTATTAAATTATCATAAGCAACAAAACTGTGCACAAACTGCAAATGTTTATAGAATATGCTATTGTCATGTATATACTTATTAAAAATATTTATTGCATATTGTGGAAATGATTGACCAATTTAATAAATACGAATAATAAATAATATATAATAATTTTTATGTGTGTTTATGTAATAGATTTTCGAAACAATTTGATAATGCAAAAAAAATGTACAACCTTAATTGTTAAAGTAGGTGAAAAAAGTATTTCGATATCTTTATAAACATAGCTAATAATTAATTATAAACAATTATATGTTATAAATAATAAAAAGAATGTAAAATTTTATTAAGTAAAAATAATGTACATCCTTAATTGTTAGATTAGGCAAAAGAAGTATTTCGATAATTTTATAAACATAGCTAATAATTAATTATAAACAATTAATTTACAACTTAAGAAAAAATCACCTATATAGTTTTATATAGAGTTTGATACGTACTATTCGAAAGCGCAATAAAAATATGTTTATATAATAGAACGAAATTATAAATAAATTGACTTTTATGAATTAATTGTTTATAAAAATTAAAATTAATTTTATAAAAAAGTCGCTAAACCTTAGTTGCAAAATTAGAGAAAGAAAAATTTTAGAAAAATAAATTAGGAACCGAGTTATAAAAGAAAAACAGGTGATTATGTGAAAGAAATTATTATTTTAATAAATTACGTAAGAACAACTATAATTAAGTTATTTAACAAAAAAAAGTTTTTCGAAATTCCGACTAATGAAAGAAAAAATGAAAAGTTAACAAATTTAATATTATAACCAGAAAGTGTAATCTTAATTAACAAATTAGAGCCCTTTTTGCAAATTTTAGGACCAATAGTTAACGAGTTATTGCATTTAACATTTAAAATGCAACTTCTCAAATTATGCATATTTTTACGTAATTAAGGTACCTACGTTGTCGGATTTTCGAAAATCTCAAAAATTAAACAATTTATTTCAATTTACAACTTAATAACAATTAGATAAATTTAATAATTAGTGTTAATTTATTTACTAATGTTATAAATAAATATAAGCAAAGAATAATTATATATGAATTATTGAAACATATTTATTATATATAGCTATGCATATAAGATGCACGCAAATATATATGTATATATATATATATATATACATATACATATATACGCAATTGTACATACGCACATTGCACGTAAATTATTGATTAATAAATAAATTTTTTAAGAATGTTGTTAATTAGTCTTTAAACTATCAAAATGTATAGAAAAATGAAAAAAAGGGAACCATAATTAAGAAATATAAAAAGAATAAAAGCGCGCAACAGATTAGCATACAAATGCTATATCTATATAGATAGTTCAACTATAAATCTTTAAAAATAAGAGAAACTAGAGACGAGAAAAATATGGGGATTAAAGAAAACATATAAAAAAACCATGGAGCAGCGGCCAATACAATAAAATCATAAATTACTAATAATTTTTTGGGCATAAAATTTAAGAAGACGTGCAGCGTGGACCTGCTTGCATCGGCGCTGGAGCGCAGACTGTAGAAGAAAAATACAGCAGTTGAGTGCAAACCTCGACTTCGATCGACTCACTACTGCATCCCCACTACAATACATACAAGCAACTCGCATATGCTACATTGCCGCGCCGCTTGTGTGAGTGAGCCAAGTATACCCGCTTGCAAAAGTTTTTAAGTTGTACATTTAACGCATAAGATGTAGTTGTAACTCAAACATAATACGAGCAAACTTTTGAAGAGAATGATACCGCTCTGTCTATTCAATACATTTAAGATATGATTAAGATACCTACCTTGTTGGATTTTCAAAAAATTTTAAGCATATAATTGATATTTTACATACCAATAGTACTAATGCAGTTTAACTAAATCAATATTTTTAATATATTGTAGCAAACTATCTCCTTCTAACTTACATATTACACACCATAATAAATTAATATAAACAAAATTATTATTACTTAAAATGTTAAGTGATAAAGAGTTACAATTTACTTCTATTATTATTTTTGCATAAGAATGAAATAGAAAAAGTAATATATTAAATTAATATCAAAAGTTCTAACTAGTAAGATAAATAATAAATCCTGTGAAAATGAGTAAGAAAAAGAAATGATTGAAATTAATGCAGTTATTCGAATATGTGTAATATTTCTGCATCAAAAGATGGACAGAACAAACTGTGAAATTTTACTAATAATGACAGAATTGGTAGAGCAATGAGCTCGTATGTTTGTCATTTACTAGCACTAAAATGGTAGCCAAATAGTAATCTTATGCCTTGAAACTTCAGGTCAAAAAAAAAAAACAAAAAAAAAGAAATACATATGTATATGTAAACATATATATTGCGACTTACTTATTTGACTTTGTGCAATACTATAGTCGACAATATATTGACATATATTTAAAGACACATTTTACACAAGCATTACTAATGGTAACTGCAAAATAAGTAACTAATATAGAATAAAGGAAAGAATCTAGTAAATAAAAAAAAAATTTTTCTTGCTAGTTAAACATAGGACCAAATTATGCTATTTAGATAAAAAAACGAATAAATTAATAATTGCTAATTAACAAAAAATGTCATTCTTATTGCTTAAATTTATATTCTCAAAAAGAAATTATAAAATAAGAGTCATTGTTGTAAACAATTTTAATAACATGCATATAAGAGTATAATAGTGAAAATATGTTAGAATGAGATTAGTTCTGTAAATTTATGCAGTATGCATATATTATATAAATTGTAAAAAGGACTTATAACCGTAACTATTAAGGATTATATCAAAATGAAATTGTGATAAAAATATAGACAAAAAAAATGATTATTAAAAAAAAAACAGAAGACATTAATGTAAAAAAAAATGAAAAAAAAAGACACAGAAGACTTTATTCATTGACAACTACGTCTAATTGGACAACGATCTTTTCGCGGGGATGTTAACCAATCTTCAGCAGTAGGACGAATTTATTTGAAGATCAAGACCTGGACACATTATATATATGGGGTATTCCACGCGAAGTGGTCCGATCAAAATTTTAAAATGCATCAAATTTTGGGTACACATTGCAAATGTTTTTCAGAATACAGAAAAAAATTTTTAGGTACTGGAATCTATTTGCTCAAAAGTTATTCTAACCTCAAAAAGTGGATTTTTCCAAATTTTTTTCAACACCAGCTGGGTTTACCACTATTTAACTCAAAATCTATCAACTTTTACTATAAAACATTATATGTAACATTCGTTGCTAATTGTGTCTAGAATTTATTCTTCTGGGTTAGAATTTCTAATTTCAAGGTGAATGTTATATAAACTACATGTCAATATTCAACTCGAAAAAAGTGCAAGTGCGCCACAATTGATTTTTTTATCCAAAAGTCTAAAAGAAAGCTTGGAGCAATACCTTTCAAATGATCTGTGGCATTTTTATGGCCTTCAATTCTGCAAAAAGTTATGATAATTTAAAGAAAGAGAAAAAATTCACAAAAATTAACATGGTAATTCCTATTTAAATTTTTAAAAAAATTTCGGGTTTTTTTAAATTATCATAACTTTTTCCAGAATTGAAGGCCATAAAAATGTCACAGACCATTTGAAAGGTATTGCTCCAAGCTTTCTTTTAGACTTTTGAATAAAAAAATCAATTGTGGCGCACTTGCACTTTTTTTAAGTTGAATATTGACATGTAGTTTATATAACATTCACCTTGAAATTAGAAATTCTAACCCAGAAGAATAAATTCTAGACACAATTAGCAACGAATGTTACATATAATGTTATATAGTAAAAGTTGATAGATTTTGAGTTATATAGCGGTAAACCCAGCTGGTCTTGAAAAAAGCTGGGAAAAATCCATTTTTTGAGGTTAGAATAACTTTTGACCAAATAGAATCCGGCACCTAAAAATTTTTTTTTGTATTCTGAAAAACATTTGCAATGTGTACCCAAAATTTGGAGCATTTGAAAATTTTGATCGGACCACTTCGTGTGGAATATCCCATATATATATAAATAGATTTAAGTATATTATAAATATTATTACAAAAAATGTGTACAATAAAACATATATCCAAACAAATATCGAGTGTCTTATAATGTTAATATTATATTTAATACAAATAAATAATCGATATTGACCTAAAGGAACTCTGATTACAGGTTTACCTTATCAAGGGCACAAGAGGGGGACATACTAATTAAACAAATAGATAAAAATCCGGGATTACTAATTGAGAGATTAAATCCAGCATTCACAACGAGTACTACGTGGAAATTAGTGCAACAAATAAATTTAAAACCTTTCTTTAATAGAAGGAATGTATTATTATCCACATCGAAAATATTGGAAAATTATTGTGTAAATTCTAATACCTCAAGCCAAAATTTAGGGGAATTAAAACAGTTATATAAAAAGATAAAAGCTACATCCAAAGATGTAGATGCAGTAATAGAATTATTACAAGGGCAAGATATCATAAAAAATAAACGAGAACCTCGAGCCTTAATTTCGATAGTTGGGAAAATTAGTCATTACTTATTTGGGACTTTAGATGAAGCATCCGAGAAAGAAATTAAAGAAATTATAGAAGGCTCTACAAATAAAACAAGGGACTTAGCCAAATTATTAGCCAATCAAACAGAAATAGTATACACTGAATTCGGAGTCTTGCATTCTCACATAAAAGAACTTCAAACAGCCATGACAGAACTAGAAGCAAAACAGAAAATTAGGGAAACTAGAATTTCATTCCTTATTGCGCTTCAATTATTTATAGAAAATGTTTTACAATTCGAATTAGATACACAGTTATTAACCGACGCAATATTATTCGGTATCCAGGGATCGGTACACCCTAGAATTTTGTCACCGGAAAAAATCCAAAATTCTGCTGATCAAGTTCAGGAGACAGTATCAGATGCTAGGTTTCCCACAGCGCAAGCAGGGATATCATATTCAGATATCATTAAAATCTCGGAATTGTCAATTCTATTCTTTGAAAGAAATTTATTATATCATTTAGACATCCCACTATTTGACTATACTCTATATAATATACACAAAGCTTCACCATTACCTATTTGGCAAAATATACTTAATGTCATAGATTCTTATGCATACATCTGGCCAGATCACACACACTTTGCCGTAAGCGCAGATCAAAGCACTTACGTACCAATTACCATTGAGACATTAAATAAATGCAAAATATTGCGTCAATCATATATATGTAAAGAACTAGAGCCCCCAAGAATTTTAAGTAACTATGCACCATGTGAAATAAAATTAAGTACAGAAAATCAATTTTGCAACCTATCAGAATGTAAAATAAAAATTATAAAATTACAAGATACGTATTGGGCGCGTACTCAAACACCCAATACCTGGGTTTTTTCTAATAATAAAGAAGTTACAATATATAAAAAATGTAAGAGATCTGCAGATCGCGCCATCACTATACAAGGAGTTGGATTATTACAATTAGCTAAGGGGTGTACAATAAATACAATTAACACACAATTAACGGCGACTCGCGAAATTTCAACTAATCTAACAAATTATTTATTCCAAGATACTCATTTAAACATATCAGATATTTTATACAGTAATAACGTAACTAACAGTATGGACATAAGAAATATAATAAGTAATAACCCAATACAGAAATTACAAACAACTAAAGATTTTTCGCTTAATTCTGGCAGTAGTTTACACGAAATAATAGAAAAAGCCCGAGATATAGGCAAATACCATAAATTAAATGATCAGTTTGACTACTTAAAAGATACACTATCGTATTCAGGGGGCAGCTTTCTAGTAACTCTTATAATAATAATAATAGTTTGGAGGATTCTCGCATCCGGGGGGGTCCCTTTTATTAATAATAATAGACTGATTACAGGTAATCTAAATCACATACAGCCACGCCCAACAACGATCCACGTACTCAGCCCAGCAAATCTTGAGAAGACAATCACAACCGAAACGAATATCCATTAATAAAAAGGATCGATAACAATAATAATGAAAATTTTTTTCCTGCATCATCTACATTTCCACAAACGTCGAGGACGACGTTTTTTCAAGGCCCAGACGTGTTACGTGTGGCAACACGTCACTTATAATATATAAATACAATATATATAAATTAAGAATAAGTAATAAAATGCTGATGCTAAATCGGAGCACGACCGCCGGCGTACGGTAAAGAACAAATTGCTGACGTCGAGTTCATGGAGCTCAAACGACGAGGAGTAACGCTGATTTTTGGGTCACCGACACCGCCCAGCTGACGATTTCGTGGAGGCATTACAATACCTTACGAGAAGACGATACACATATTGAGGAGTCAGGCAATTATGTAGGACAATCAGTTATGTATATAAACATAAGGAACAGCCGGTCGCGAGAGCAGATCAGTTCACATACAAGTGATTAACGTCGAACCTACGCCCGATCGAGGTTCGACTTACTACAACGACCGGCATCGGAACACGACGGAACGGCCTCTCCAGGTATCAGCTCCAGGCAGCCTTATTACGAAACCGCTCATACGCCAACCAGCAGTCTCCACCTAGCAGCAAACACCAACCAGCAATACTAGTATCTTACAAGGAGGATCGTATTTATTATACTTCACCATACTATCAAAAATTTCGAGAGGATTAAGACAATAAATAGCAGTATATATTTATTTAACATATTTATTAATTAAATACTCCTATCCTCACTATCCGCTCCTTAAGCAGTCCGCTTAAACGAGTAAACGGTACCCATTATAGTGGATACCTATCACACGTAACAAATATGCCTCGACCACCATTTCAAGCTGACAATAATTTAAATAATTGTAATTAATTAAATAATGCACTCAATATTCAGCGTCTGTATATTTCAATGTATTTGAAAGTAGAAGGTGCGTGCGGCAGACGGCTCCAATCCGTGCCCGCACCTCCTATAGAATCCGTCGATTTAGAATGAGAGAGGTTATGTGTCCAATTGTAATTTACTAATTTTAGAAAATTTTTGCACATTTTTAAATTTTGTAATTGTTGTACAATAAAAATATTTATTAATAATATGCCTCAACCACCATTTCAAGCTGACAATAATTTAAATAATTGTAATTAATTAAATAATGCACCCAAGATTCAGGGTCTGCATATTACAATATATTTGAAAGTAGGAGGCCTCGACCACCATTTTAAGCTGTCAATAATTTAAATAATTGTAATTCATTAAATAATACACCCAAGATTCAGTGTCTGTATATTACAATGTATTTAAAAGTAGTAGGTGCGTGCGGCAGACGGCTCGAATGTATGCACGTATCTCCTATATAATCCGTCGCTTTAGACTGTGAGAGGTTATATTTCCATTCGTATTTTTCAAATGTTTTCGACATATTAACATAAACTGAAATTTTGTAATTGTTGTAAGCCTCAAATGTTTATTAATAATATGCCTCTACTCCCTTTTCATGCTGTCAATAAATCAAATGATTGTATTAAACATATAATACACCCAAGATTCAGGGCCTGCATATTACAATGTATTTGAAAGTAGCAGGTCCGTGAGACAGGCGGCTCGTATCGGTGCAAGCACCTCCCATAGAATCCGTCACTTTAGACTGAAAGAGATTATGTTTCCATTCGTATTTTTGAAATTTTTAGAACATTTTAGCACATATTTAAATTTTGTAATTATTATACAATACAAATATTTATTAATAATATGCCTCGACCAGCAATTCAAGCTGACAATAATTTACGTAATTGTATTTAATTAAATAATACACACAAAATTCAGGGTCTGCATGTTACAATGTATTTGAAAGTAGGAGGTGCGTGCTGCAGATGGCTCGACTCGGTAAACGCACCTCCTATAGATTCCGTCGGTTTAGATTGAGAGAGTTTATGTTTCCATTCGTATTTTTAATATTTTATCGATATATTAACATAAATTGAAATTTTGCAATTGTTGCAAACCTCAAATGTTTATTAATAATATGCCTCGTCTCCGTTTTCAAATTGTCAATAATTCAAATAATTGTATTGAACATATATTGCACCCAAGATTCATTGTCTGCATATTACAATGTAATCGAAAGCAGGAGGTGCGTGCGGCAGATGGCTCGAATCCGTGCAAGCACTTGCCATAGAATTCGTTGCTTTAGACTGAGTGAGGTTATGATTCTATTTGTAATTTTCTAATTTTAAAACATATTCGAACTTTTTTAAATTTTGTAATTGTCATACTGTTACGGATTAAGTTACGATTTTATAAATAATTTTAATAAAAATAATAGTAGGAAATACATTGAATATTAAATAAAACAAAGATACTATATTAGTGGTAAATTACTTGAAAATAAGTCTTAGAAATATTTTCGGTTAGTATATTTATAAATAAGCGTACGGAGAAGTGAGTAATAAACATAAGCTCAATTGAAAAAGTAAACTCTTAACTGTAAATTATATCGTTTAAGTCGTAGTATTAAATAAACTTATACTTTTTTTATTATATTATATTACTTAATTAATTTTCATTTATTATACTGCTATTATTTAAGTTTAAGAAAGTATGTTTAAACGTTAATTTTTGTTACAAGCATTATTATGATATTTAGTTAAGTAAAATTAAATAAAAATCATTCGCAAATTTATGTATTGCAGCGTTCTTAACAGATTAGAAATATTGTTAATAATTGTAAAAGGAAATTGGAAATAGTTAATTAATAATTAAAACGTATATTGCCGTATTATTATTAATATATAGTTACATTTAATAATTTTTCAAGCTTTCGTTGGTAATGTACGAATACGGTGCTGTGCCCGAAAAATCGGAAGATTTTTTGTAAAATCGGGGAATCTATAGGCTTGAAAGACCGTGCTGTGCCGGGAAAACCATAGGTTTTCGAAAGAAGTTTCAAGCTTATATTTTCTCTGAATAAAAAATCTTGACAATTTTCAAAAGCTGATTAACAACAATAGTTGCAAAATACTATTGAAATGACGACTTTGAATATTAATATTCAAAAGTTATGAAATTAAAAAACATAGCAATGCTATATATATAATGCAGAGCCATACGATAGCTTGAAGGAACCGCGACAAGGGATCATATGTCGCGAAGGAGAAAATTAAGCAAAGTGGGGATCGTAGGGGAAGTTTATAAAATAGCGAGCGCGACTAGATCTTCACTGCACTTGTTTCCAATCTCCTTAGTAGGTACGTTTATCTACTTTAAAATCTAATTAAAATTTATTCATTTGTGACGCACAAGTACATGCACATGGCTTGTATTTACAAGTCATGTGCATGCATAATTGTTACATTATGATAGCACGCGATTGCGGTGCATATAGCGAATCCCTCGCTGGCGGACCGAAGTGCACCGATGCACTTTAAAATAAACACTGATACCCATGGTATGGGTATGTTTTAGCGACCGATACCTGACGGTATTACGCGGATCACGACCCAGACCACGGCCGAGAGGTATCGGGAGCCAAGGACCGAGCCCAGGTCGTCTCACGGTACCTGGCGTACCCGCTGCTGATGCCAACAAGGCGGGAGGTTAGGCGGCGTCCTAACCTCAACCGTCACACGTGCTCAGCAGACGACGACGGCTGAGATGGCGCATGGGTGCGCGCCAGGATTGCCAGATGGCGATTTTTTCTCCTTGTTGCTCTTGCTTAATAAACATCAATATACGTAAGAGAGAAAAGGAAAAAAAATCGCCAACTGGTCACTCTGGTGCGCGCACGCCCGAACTCCGTACGACTGGTCGGGAGAGCCAGGGTGCTCCCCCACCTTACACCCGTATACCGGGGAACGCGGCACCGACGGCGACGATCGTGCGGCACTAGGCGAGGTGCGCGGGCAGGGGGGGAATCACTCGAGCAGCGAGAGTGTTGCGCGCGCGAAGATGCTCGAGTGAACGACCGTGAGTGGGATCATGGGTGGGAGCGCGCGAGTAGAGTAGGAGTGGCGGTATACCTAATGTATGCGTGGGAAGGTATACCGCGGCATACTAGAATATATATAGATATATAGAGATATAGACGGCGCGCACACCTATGTATTGGTGTAGACTGTTATATATAGCGCGCACGTATATTAATATTAGATTGATTAGTTTAGCTAGATTGCATCGTTAATTTTAAATAAAAATTATGTAGATCTGTCGGTAGAGTTTGGGGCGATTCGTAATAATTTTAAAGTATGTATATAGTTGTAAATAGTGCGGAAATTAAATACTAATTGTTGTATGAGTGTGTCGGGATAGTTAGTATTAATTACATAGCTGGTAGGCACGAGGCGGCAGCACCGACTGGGTTACCGATCTGGTAATTATCTATTTGTAATGCGCGCCTTCCGAGTGTCGGGAATGATTGGTTGCGTGATCGACCCAATAATTAACAGGTTGGTGGTGACGTGAACCACTATTATTGGATAATCGGCCTTGACGGAAATAAGATCAAGGCTGACTACGCGTATCGATCACGCAATCAACCACCCTAATCAACGCCGGTAGATACGGTGTAGAGTAAGTTAGAGAAGGCTAGCGATAGGGTGGGGAGGAAAATCCTTAATTTTGGGGATCAAGCCACGCCGCGAGCCGGATGAAGGAGCCGGTCTCGAGGATTCGCTACCCGATCGTCCGACAAGATAGTCGTGTTTCCGAAGTCGTAATTATTTTAAGTTTGTTGAGTAGTATTTGAGGCTGAGTAGCCATTTTTAGTAGTTGAGTAAATGTAGAGTTGGAGTCGAGTTGGTTGGCGTTGAAGAATAATTAGGCGAGTATAGTTACGGTTAGCCCGACGGGCGGCCGAATTATTATTAATATTTATCTTTTATATTGTTATATTCGCCGGACGGATTAGACGGAGTGTGAGAAATTGGGTGCACGTGTGAGAGTCGGTCGCGGATCGCGTTAATATTGTGTCGGTGCCGGAACTTATAATATTCTTATTAAAAGTTTTAATAAATTACGTTGAAGGTGATTATTATTGAATTCGTGAGTGTTATTTCATATTTCCCTTTACTCTAAAAGCCGCCGGTTCCGAGGTGGTCAGCCGTCGGGATTCCCTCTGTGACGAGGAGTCGAGTGAAGATTTACCGGGTTGCCGATTAGTATTGTAAAGTAGTTATTTCATTTTTAGTTAAATATCGCCAGGCGCCCAATTAAATATAAATCGGCGATATTTAGTCATTTTTAAACGTCGCTACGACGAAACCTCCGTCGGTTTATAGTTTAATTCAATTAGATTTTTCCGACGAAAAGTAGCGTCGCACATTTACTTGAATTTTTCGTTTTTTACTTATACATTAAAATCCCAGTCCTTTCATTTACAATTTTGGTGCCGAAACTCGGGAACTATATCCGGTTTAAGCTGGGATTTTCTAGAAAATATTCAATCTAATTATAAATCTAATATATTGATTTTTTCGAATAATCATCTTCGAGAAAAATGCCACCAAAGAGGAAGCCATCTCGGACGGTTGCCACGGTTCATTCCGAGCCTAAAAGGAGGAGAATCCCAAGGAATCATGTTCCAGCAAGCACCGAGAGTTCCAACAAGGTTGCGCAGAAGCAGAAAAATTCTGCCCGTTCCAAGACAACAACTTCAAAAAAATCTTCATCGACTGGCGATCAAAGACTCGGTGAAGATGACATCGAGGTTCGACAACGAGCTGAGGATATTATAGAAGATTCACCAGCTCAATCGTCGGCTGAGGAGGACAACGAAGACATCGACATCGAGGAGCCGCCTCTACATAGCACCAGGTTACCGGTGAGATCACGACAGTTTACTGATACGAACGAAGTTGATCCTACTGCGCGTATAGTAGAAGCGATCGAAAAAACTTTAAATACTGTGCGTGAAACAAGCTTAGGAGCAAATAATTCGCGCTTTATAAATCGTTTGACAACCGCGAATAAATTGCCTTTTTTTCGGGTGATCCATTGGAATGGTTACATTTTAAGGAAGTTTACCAATTGTCGACCGAATTAGCCGGATATAGCGATCGCGAAAATATTGCGCGATTATACGAGGCTTTGAAAGGTGAAGCGCGAGAAATTGTCGGTACTATTTTAGCTACGAGTCGCGATGCAAATGATGTAATACGTACACTTGATTTACATTACGGAAATAAAAAATCTATTGCCGAAAAAATAGTATCGGATTTAAAGAATTTACCAAATATTGAAACGGGAAAAATTAATCTAACCAAATTCGCTTCGACATTAAGAAATGCGACTTCGGCTTTCAAATCGCTCGAACTTACCGGTTATTTATATAGTCCTGATTTGATTAAAATAATCGGAAGTAAATTACCCTTAGCATTAAAATATTCATATAATCGTTACGTTTCAAGAGTTACTGAAAATAAATCGGAACTGGAAAAATTAAGTGATTTTATTTTCAAAGAGGCCGAATTAGCGGTAGCTGCGGGGATATTTGATATAGAGACGCCGGTCGTAACTTCGACGCGAAAAGTAAACAACACGCGTAAGGAGAGGCGAGACATAAGAACTGACTCTGTGTTTGTAGCGAAGCATGTAAGCGAGCCTTGTTCAAAGCGTTTTGAAAAGCGGTATAAAAAATGTATTTTTTGTATGCGAGAAAATCATAACCCTGCGGAGTGTGCTACTTTTTCGCGAGAATCGTTAGATAAACGATGGGTATTAGTAAAAAATATAATTTATGCTTTAATTGTTTAAAAGCAGGACATTCACGAGAAGTATGTCGCAATATTAAATGTTCTTTATGCTCGAAACCTCATCACGTATTATTGCATTACCCAAAAAGTTCAAATGAAAATTCACGCTTTGCAAATAATTCCAAATCTTCAAAAAATGATATTCCAATAGTAGTTGTAAATGCTACATCTACAAATGAAAATTCGCGAAAATGACTAGAAGCTGCCGGTTCATTATTAAAAATATTGCCAATTTGCGTAATCGGACCAAAACGTTCAGTAAATACTTATGTTATGCTCGATGAAGGTTCCACTATTTCCATTATCAATGAAAACTTAGCACATAAAATAGGTATTAAAGGGACAAAAATAGATGTAAGTATTTCAAGAATTAATGAAGACAAAATTAGGCTTAAAAATAGTGAAAAGATAGATTTAGAAGTAATAGGAAATTTTGGTAAAAAATATATTAAAGGTGCTACAACAACCAATAAATTAAAATTACCATCGCAAACACTTGATGTAAAATTAATAAATAGTATAGAAAAAACGTTAGATTTAAATAATATAAAATTGGATTCTTATTACAACGCACAATTCGAAATTTTGATAGGTCAAGATAATTGGGAGTTAATTGTAACAAGAGAATTAAGAAAAATAAAAAATTCTGAGTTGGTATTATCACGAACGCATTTAGGTTGGTGTTTACACGGTCGCGCGTCATTCATTTCTAAACATAATAATATCACATTAAAAATAGATGATTTCAATAAAACTTACGATAAATTTCAACATTATACTACAGAAACGCAAATTAATGAGACTTCACTAGACGAATTAATTAAACAATATTTTGAAATTGATTTATTAGGAATTAATGGAAACTTTAAACAAAAAAATGTTCATGAAAATGCATTAAAAATATTAGAAAATACAAGTATTTATAAAGGTAAATTTTGGGAAACAGGTTTATTATGGAATCAAAAATTAATCCCTTGTGTTGATAGTTTATCAACTGCAAAGAAAAGATTAACACTTTTAGAGCATCGATTAGATCGCGATTCAGTATACGCCGATTTGTACTACAAAGAAATGCAACGATTTTTTTATTTAGGATATGCAGTTAAAGTAGATAATAATAAAATAAAACCGCGCGTTTGGTACTTGCCACATTTCGGTGTGTATAACGTGAATAAACCGAACAAAGTACGCCTTGTTTTCGATGCCGCGGCTAAAACAAACGGTATTAGTTTGAATGACCAACTTGACACCGGTCCCGATCTATTACAATCTTTGCCCGGTATACTTATTCGTTTTAGACAGTATGCGCTGGCCTTTAAAGGCGATATGTCCGATATGTTTTTACGAGTAAAGATAAGAGAAGAAGATCGTGGTGCGCAAAGATTTTTATGGCGTGGTAAAGATCGAGAAAAACAACCTGATGTATATGAAATGAACGTTTTAATTTTCGGTGCGAAATCGTCGCCTAGTTCTGCAATTTTTATAAAAAATAAAAATGCTCAACGATATATTAAATCTAAACCGGACGCTTCTAAAAGTATAGTAGGTGATAGTTACATGGACGATTATTTATGTAGTCGAAAATCAATAATTGAAGCGAAAAACCTTATACGAGATGTAACTTTAATAAACTCTACTGCTGGTTTCGAGATGCATAGTTGGGCGAGTAACGTTCCGTCAATTTTCTCAGAATCAAATGACGAGAAAATTCCTAAAAGTAATGAAATGCGATTGTGCGACCGGGGAGGAGAAAAAGTTTTAGGGCTTTATTGGGACTCGAAAAAAGACATATTAAAATTTAATGTTGAATTTGCTAAAATTCCAAAAGAAATTGTAAACGGTATTAAAAAACCGACAAAACGAGAGGTATTGCGCGTTATTATGTCAGTGTTTGATCCACTCGGTTTAGTTGCACCATTTATCTTGAAATCAAAAATTTTGATGCAAGAAATATGGCGAAGTGGCATATATTGGGATGATTACATTCGCGATGAAGAAAATGCAAGTTGGTTAGTATGGATAGCCGAATTAAATAAATTAAAAAATTGTTATGTACCCCGATGTCTTACTTTTAAAAATTTTCAATCAGAAACAGCTCAGATACACGTTTTTTGTGATGCAAGTTTAGTCGCGTACGCAGCAGTTGCTTATTTACGTATTCACGTGACAAACAAACCTGCTCATGTTTCGTTGATAATGGCAAAGAGTAGAGTAGCGCCTTTAAAACAATTGTCAGTACCAAGATTAGAACTTCAAGCGGCTTTACTTGAAGCGAAATTAGTTAAATTAATAACCGACGAATTAAAAATGGAAATATCTCAACGATTTTTATGGTCTAATTCGTCGACAGTAATTTATTGGATAAAATCGGATCCTTGAGTACGTCAAGTATATGTCGCACATCGTTTAGGTGAAATATCAGATCTTACTCGTAGTTCTGAATGGCGTTGGTTACCTTCAACTCAAAATCCGGCTGACGATGCTACTCGTTTTAGTAAAGATAGTTTATGTGCAAACTCTAGATGGTTTACTGGCCCAGAATTTTTACGAAAATCAGAAACGCATTGGCCCATACAGAAACCTCTTAGTAAAGAAGAAAAATCTATTATCGATAAAAAAGAATTGAAAAAATCATTTGTTTATTCGATATCAATAACGTCAATAGAATTCTCGTTACCGATAAGATTATTAGGATGGTAAGGGTTAAACATAATGGCTCGACGTGTACGTAATTATTTTAATAGATGGAAAAATATTTCGAAATCTTATACACCTTTGCAGGAAATAAATGAAAATGAATTTTATTGGTATCGTATAGTTCAAACTGAATGTTTTGGAGACGAAATAAACGCACCAGCAAATGGTAAAAATATTAGTAAAAGTAGTCGAATTGCTAATTTGTTTCTTTTCTTGATGAACATAAAATTTTAAGATCGCGAGGTAGAGCAACATTGGCACGAGATAGTGATTTTAACAATGAACCTATAATATTAGATAGTAAACATAAAGCGACTAAATTATTAATAGCCGAATATCATAGGCGTTATTTTCATGCAAGCAATAATACTGTAGTGAATGAGTTGCGTCAAAAGTTTTACATTCTCGGGCTAAGAAACGCGTTACGATCATTGATAAGTAGATGTATCGTATGTCGCTTACGAAGAGGAAAACCTCAAAGTCCGTTAATGGGCGCGCTACCGTCGGGTCGCGTAGCATTTAGACAAAGACCGTTCAGTTATTGCGGAGTCGACTATTTTGGACCTATGTGCGTAAAGATTGGTCGTCGCAGAGAAAAACGATGGGGCGTAATGTTTACGTGTCTTACGACGAGAGCGATTCATTTGGAATTGGCGCATAGCTTAGATGCAAGTTCTGCAATAATGGCGTTGCAAAGATTAGCTGCAAGACGAGGTACACCGTCAGTTATGTACAGCGACAATGGAACAAACTTCAAAAAAGCCAGTAAAGAACTTGAAAATGCTATAAAAGAAATAAATAATGAAAATATTGCAGAGTTTGCATTAACTAAGCGCATTGATTGGCGATTTAATCCTCCTGATGCGCCGCGCATGGGCGGCGCATGGGAACGATTGATTCGTTCGGTAAAAAGTTCTTTAAATATAATATTACGAGAGCAAGCTCCTACGGAGGAAGTTTTACATACAGTTTTGCTAGAAATTGAACACTCAGTAAATGCTTGATCCGCGAGATAAAGAAGCATTAACGCCGAATCATTTTTTGATAGGTTCATCGTCAGGTGAAATACAATTAGGCAATTATGACTCGAAAAATTTATGTTTAAGAAATAGTGGAAAATAGCACAAAATTTTGCTGATTGTTTTTGGAAAAGATGGATTCGGGAATATCTGCCATCATTAATACCGCGTAAAAAATGGACAGAAAAAGAAACTCCTTTAAAAGTCGGTGATATAGTTTTAATTATCGATTTTCAAATGCCGCGGAATTCCTGGCGCAGGGGAGAAATAACTCGTGTATACCACGGTGCAGACGGGCAAGTAAGAATGGTTGATGTACACACTCCTATGGGTAATTTTATGCGACCAGCTCGAAAAATAATAAAACTGTTAGGAACTGATGAGGTACAAAACTAATTAAATTTTGTACGGGGAGGAGAGTTGTTACGGATTAAGTTACGATTTTATAAATAATTTTAATAAAAATAATAGTAGGAAATAGATTGAATGTTAAATAAAACAAAGATATTATATTAGTGGTAAATTACTTGAAAAATAAGTCTTAGAAATGTTTTCGGTTAGTATATTTATAAATAAGCGTACGGAGAAGTGAGTAATAAACATAAGCTCAATTGAAAAAGTAAACTCTTAACTGTAAATTATATCGTTTAAGTCGTAGTATTAAATAAACTTATACTTTGTTTATTATATTATATTACTTAATTAATTTTCATTTATTATACTGCTATTATTTAAGTTTAAGAAAGTATGTTTAAACGTTAATTTTTGTTACAAGCATTATTATGATATTTAGTTAAGTAAAATTAAATAAAAATCATTCGCAAATTTATGTCTTGATGCGTTCATAACAGATTAGAAATATTGTTAATAATTGTAAAAGGAAATTGGAAATAGTTAATTAATAATTAAAACGTATATTGCCGTATTATTATTAAAATATAGTTACATTTAATAATTTTTCAAGCTTTCGTTGGTAATGTACGAATACGGTGCTGTGCTCGGATAATCGGAAGACTTTTTGTAAAATCGGGGAATCTATAGGCTTGAAAGACCGTGCTGTGCCAGGAAAACCATAGGTTTTCGAAAGAAGTTTCAAGCTTATATTTTCTCTGAATGAAAAATCTTGACAATTTTCAAAAGCTGATTAACAACAATAGTTGCAAAATACTATTGAAATGACGACTTTGAATATTAATATTCAAAAGTTATGAAATTAAATAACATAGCAATGCTATATATATGATGCAGAGCCATACGATAGCTTGAAGGAATCGCGACAAGGGATCATATGTCGCGAAGGAGAAAATTAAGCAAAGTGGGGATCGTAGGGGAAGTTTATAAAAAAGCGAGCGCGACTAGATCTTCACTGCACTTGTTTCCAATCTCCTTAGTAGGTACGTTTATGTACTTTAAAATCTAATTAAAATTTATTCATTTACTTGAATTTTTCGCTTTTTACTTATACATTAAAATCCCAGTCCTTTCATTTACACATACACTAAAAATATTTATTAATAATATGTCTCGACCACCATTTCAAGCTGATCATAATTTAAATAAATGTAATTAAACAAATAATACACCCAAGATTCAGTGTCTGCATATTACAATGTATTCGAAAGTACCAGGTCCGTGAGACAGGCGGCTCGGATCGGTCACTTTAGACTGAAAGAGATTATGTTTCCATTCGTATTTTTCAAATTTTTAGAACATTTTAGCATACATTTAAATTTTGTAATTGTTATACAATACAAATATTTATTAATAATATGCCTCGAACAGCAAATCAAGCTGACAATAATTTACGTAATTGTATTTAATTAGATAGTACACACAAAATTTAGGGTCTGCAGGTTACAATGTATTTGAAAGTAGGAGGTGCGTGCTGCAGATGGCTCGACTCGGTAAACGCACCTTCTATAGATTTCGTCGGTTTTGACTGAGAGAGTTTATGTTTTCATTCGTATTTTTGAAATTTTATCAATATATTAACATAATTTGAAATTTTGCAATTGTTGTAAACCTCAAATGTTTATTAATAATATGCCTCCTCTCCGTTTTCAAGTTGTCAATAAATCAAATAGTTGTATTGAACATATATTGCACCCAAGATTCATTGTCTGCATATTACAATGTAATCGAAAGTAGGAGGTGCGTGCGGCAGATGGCTCGAATCCGCGCACGCACCTCCTATAGATTCCGTCGCTTTAGACTGAGAGAGGTTATGTTTTCCATTCGTATTTTTCAAATTTTTAGAAAATTAGGCACATTTTTAAATTTTTTAATTATTATTCAATAAAAATATTTATTAATATGATTCGACCACCAATTCAAGCTGACAATAAATCAAATATTTGTATTAAACAAATAATACACCCAAGATTCAGGGTCTGCATATAACAAAGTATTTGAAAGTAGGAGGTGCGTGCTGCAGACGGCTCGAATTGGTGCACGCTCCCCCTATAGTATCCGTCGCTTTCGACTGATAGAGGTTATGTTTCCACACGTATTTTATAAATTTTTAGAAAATGTAGCACATATTTAAATTTTTTAATTATTATACAATAAAAATATTTATTAATTATATGCTTCGACCACCATTTCAAGCTGACAATAATTTAAATAAATGTAATTAAACAAATAATACACCCAAGATTCAGTGTCTGAATATTACAATGTATTTGAAAGTAGCAGTTCCGTGCGGCAGACGGCTCGCATCGGTACAAGCACCCCCCATAGGATCCGTCGCTTTAGACTGAGAGAGGTTATACTTCCACACGTATTTTTCAAATTTTATCGATATATTAACATAAATTGAAATTTTATGTAGCACATATTTAAATTTTAATTATTATACAATAAAATATTTATTAATTATATGCTTCGACCACCATTTTCAAGCTGACAATAATTTAAATAAATGTAATTAAACAATAATACACCCAAGATCAGTGTCTGAATATTACAATGTATTTGAAAGTAGCAGTTCCGTGCGGCAGACGGCTCGCATCGGTACAAGCACCCCCCATAGGATCCGTCGCTTTAGACTGAGAGAGGTTATACTTCCACACGTATTTTTCAAATTTTATCGATATATTAACATAAATTGAAATTTTGTAATTGTTATGAACTTCAAATGTTTATTAATAATATGCCGCAACCACCATTTCGAGCTGATCATAATGTAAATAAATATAATTAACAAATAATACACCCAAGATTCGGTGTCTGCATATTACAATTTATTTGAAAGTAGCAGGTCCGTGCGGCAGACGGCTCGCATCGGTGCAAGCACCCCCTATAGAATCCGTCGCTTTAGACTGAGAGATGATATGTTTTCCAATCGTATTTTTTAAATTTTTAGAAAATTTAGCACATTTTTAAATTTTTTAATTATTATTCAATAAAAATATTTATTAATAATATGCTTCGACCACCAATTCAAGCTGACAATAAATCAAATATTTGTATTAAACAAATAATACACCCAAGATTCAGGGTCTGCATATAACAAAGTATTTGAAAGTAGGAGGTGCGTGCTGCAGACGGCTCGAATTGGTGCACGCTCCCCCTATAGTATCCGTCGCTTTCGACTGATAGAGGTTATGTTTCCACACGTATTTTATCAAATTTTATCAATATATTATCATAAATTGAAACTTTGTAATGGTTATGAACTTCAAATGTTTATTAATAATATGCCGCGACCACCATTTAAGCTGACCATAATTTAAATAAGTGTAATAAATTAAATAATACACCCAAGTTTCAGTGTCTGCATATTACAATGTATTTGAAAGTGGGAGGCCTCGACCACCATTTCAAGCTGACAGTAATTTAAATAATTGTAATTAATTAAACAATGCACCCAAGATTCAGTGTCTGCATATTACAATGTATTTGAAAGTAGGAGGTGCATGCGGCAGACGGCTCGAATCCGTGCACGCACCTCCTATATATTATGTCGCTTTTGACTGAGAGAGGTTATGTTTCCTTCCGTATTTTTCAAATTTTATCGATATATTAACATAAATTAAAATTTTATAATTGTTATAAACTTCAAATGTTTATTAATAATATGCCGCAACCACCATTTCAAGCTGACCATAATTTAAATAATTGTAATTAATTAAATAATGCACCCAAGATTCAGTGTCTGTATATTACAATGTATTTGAAAGTGGGAGGCCTCGACCACCATTTCAAGCTGACAGTAATTTAAATAATTGTAATTAATTAAACAATGCACCCAAGATTCAGTGTCTGCATATTACGATGTATTTGAAAGTAGGAGGTGCATGCGGCAGACGGCTCGAATCCGTGCACGCACCACCTATAGACTCCGTCGCTTTAGACTGAGAGAGATTATGCTTCCATTCGTATTTTTCAATTTTTAGGACATTTTTAAATTTTGTAATTGTTATACATTAAAAATATCTATATTATATTAAAATTCATCCGTTCTCCGGTGTCCGGCGGTGGTGTCCGGTGTCCCACGGCGGTGTCCGGTCTCCTGTTGTAAGAATTAAGAGTATGTGTAAAGTAGAAGGGTTAACGCTGATATTTCGGGAATTTCTGAATTATTTCGGGATAACTTCACTAAATACGGGATTTCCTGGTTATTTCGGGAATTTTTGAGGTATTCCGGGATAACTCCACTAATTTCGCAATTTCCTGGATGTTTCGGGATTTTCTGATGTATTCCGTGTTACTCCACCAATTTCGGGATTTCCTGGATGTTTCGGGATATTCTGTGGTATTTCGGTATAAATCCACCAAGTTCGGAATTTCCTGGATGTTTCACGATTTTCTATGGTATTTCGGGATTTTCTGTCGTATTTCGGGAAAAATCCACCAATTTCGGGATTTCCTGGATGTTTCGGGAGTTTCAACGTATTTCGGGATAAATTCCCTAATTTCTGGATTACCTCGATGTTTCAAGATATTCTGTGGTATTATGGGATAAATACACCGATTTCGGGATTTTCTGGATGTTTCGGGAGTCTCTGACGTATTCCGGGATAACTCCACCAATTTCGGGATCTTCTGGATGTTTCATGATATTCTTTGGTATTTCGTGATTTTCTGTGGTATTCCGGGAGAACTCCACTAATTTCGGTATATCCTTGATGTTCCCGGATTTTCTGAGGTATTCTGGAATAAATCCACCAATTTCGGAATTTTCTGGATGTTTCGGGATTTTCTGACGTATTCCGGGTAACTCCGCTACTTTCGGGATTTCCTGGATGTTTCGGGATATTCTGTGGTATTCCGGGATAAATACACCAATTTCGGGATTTTCTGAGGTAATCCGGAATAAATCCACAAATTTCGGAATTTCCTGGATGTTTCAGGATTTTCTGTGACATTATGGGATAATTTCACTAATTGAGGGATTTCCTGGATGATTCGGGATTTTCTGATGTATTCCGGGATAATCCACCAATTTCGGGATCTCCTGGATGTTTTAAGATGTTCTTTGGTATTTCGTGATTTTCTGTGGTATTCCGGGAGAACTCCACTAATTTCGGGATATCCTTGATGTTTCGGGATTTTCTGAGGTATTCTGGAATAAATCCACCAATTTCGGAATTTTCTGGATGTTTCGGGATTTTCTGACGTATTCCGGGTAACTCGGCTACTTTCGGGATTTCCTGGATGTTTCGGGATATTCTGTGGTATTCCGGGATAAATCCACCAATTTCGGGATTTCCTGGATGTTTCGGGATTTTCTGAGGTAATCCGGAATAAATCCACAAATTTCGGAATTTCCTGGACGCTTCAGGATTTTCTGTGACATTTTGGGATAATTTCACTAATTGAGGGATTTCCTGGATGATTCGGGATTTTCTGATGTATTCCGGGATAACTCCACTAATTTCGAGTTTTTCTTAATATTTCGATTATTTCTGAGGTATGCCGGGATAAATTTACTAATTTTGGGATTTAGTGGATACTTCGGGAATTTCGGAGTTATTTCGAGATAACTTTACTAATAACGGGATTTCCTGGATATTTTGGGAATTTTTGATGTTTTCTGGGAAAACTCAACCAATTCTGGGATTTTCTTAATATTTCGGTCATTTTTGAGGTATGCCGGGATACTTTACTAATGTTGGGATTTCCTGGATATGTCGGGATAACTTTACTAATTACGGGATTACCTCGATGTTTCGGGATATTCTGTGGTATTTTGGGATAAATCCACCGATTTCGGGATTTTCTGGATGTTTCGGGAGTCTCTGACGTATTCCGGGATAACTCCACCAATTTCGGGATTTCCTGGATGTTTCAAGATGTTCTATGGTATTTCGTGATTTTCTGTGGTATTCCGGGAGGACTCCACTAATTTCGGGATTTCCTTGATGTTCCGGGATTTTCTGAGGTATTCCGGTATAAATCCACCAATTTCGGAATTTCCTGGATGTTTCGGGATTTTCTGAGGTAATCCGGAATAAATCCACAAATTTCGGAATTTCCTGGACGCTTCAGGATTTTCTGTGACATTTTGGGATAATTTCACTAATTGAGGGATTTCCTGGATGATTCGGGATTTTCTGATGTATTCCGGGATAACTCCACTAATTTCGAGTTTTTCTTAATATTTCGATTATTTCTGAGGTATGCCGGGATAAATTTACTAATTTTGGGATTTAGTGGATACTTCGGGAATTTCTGAAGCATGCCTGGATAACTTCACTAATTACGAGATTTCCACGATATTTCGGGAAATTTTGAGGTATTCCGGGATAACTCCACTAATTTCGGGATTTTCTAAATATTTCGATAATTTCTGAGGTATGCCGGCTTCACTACTTTTGGGATTTACTGATATCCGGGAGTTTCTGAGTTATTTCTGTCTAGCGAGACGCAGAGCAGCCATTTTTCCTTCTCGTTCGTCGTGCGCACACACACGCGAGGTGGCGAAGCACGGCCATTTTTCTTATACGACCACGTGTCGTGAAAATTAAAATTAATTATATTTCAAGCAGCTAATAAGTTAATTTTCTGAAGCTTAATAATTTTCTGTTGCGAAAATTTTTCTTTTTATTATTAACAACTGATATTATCAAATATTTATTTTTATATTACATAATAATAACGCATGTATATATGAAGCATACGTATATACAAACAGTATATACACATTTATCTACATAATTTGCTATTAATTTGCATTTGCTTTATTTTTCGCTTGAACGCTTATATATTTATTGATTTGCTTATCATCCCTACATATTGAAATTCGCCATTGGTTGCATTTTTATATTTTTTATCATCAACAATTATATATAGCATAGCACGATATTTCCCCCTCCTACGCACATTCTTTGGGTAATTTATAGCTTTCTCCCTTAACCAAGCTACATATATTATTTTTTTTTATATTACCCATACTAGCAGCGAATAAATTTTTGTTTTGCCATTACATTCCCTAACCAAATTAACAGTTTATTTTTCCCTTAGCGCATGTTTTAAAAAATTATAACGTAAATAATTTTTAAATCCACCGTGCAAAATTATTTATTTTTCCTGATTGCTGTAGCTTACTTAATTAAATTTTTTTATTATTTTCCTAGTAATAATATTCAGATTTGCACTAACGGAGCAAACAAATTGATTGTTTTAATACTTAAGCTAATAATTATTTCATTGGTAGCTTGCATTGTTTTTTTTGCTTTCCCTAAACAATTATAAATTAAAAATAATTTAACAGATAAACATTGAGCTATTCGATTGTTGAGCAAGAGCTACTAATTAAGCAAATATTTTCCTGAGACCTGATTAAAATGTCCCGTAATTATAGATTAGGTGGAAAATTAGTAGGAATAAGTGCAGCCCAAGACGCACCAATAATTAGGCGAGCCATAAATGAATTAGCCGATGGAAGAGTTGTCTTCTATGCGGGAACATCATTTTTAAATTTAGATAACGATATAGCTATTATTCGCGATAGAGTAGCTCGTTATGAAATTAGACGCAACTTTGGAGACTCAGCGGCTCAATGGAATCCGCGAACAGATTAAATGTGGTTTGACGAGATTTCCGAAGAAAATATAACCCGAGCAGACGAACAACAATCAGAAGCAATAAACCCAGACGAGTTATCCCTATCCCTTACCCAATCTGAGCGAACAAATTTTTTACCTCCCATATCTTCCCACCCACTCCAGCAAGCAAGCAGCCAAGCAAATTTTATTGAATTGGAAACAGGACAAACTCGTGGTCCCTATGCAGATCCAATTTCAATGCAAGAGATGACGCAGCCAACACAGCGATCAACCCCATATAGCCAAATTCAACAAAGCAGCAGTCCAACCGGAAGGCAAACACATCATCCACGAGCACAATCGACTGCATACAGACTGACGCCAACGCCAATAATAACAAGCCAGAATTTATTAGATACACCAAATATAGAGATTTATCACACGCTGCCTGACGTAACGACATTGAATTTAGCAGTTAATACTACGTCACATTACACTATTCAAGCCATAGCTCCCACTTTACCCAGTAACCCATCCCTTATAAGATATCCCTTCGTTAGTTGCACAACACCTACCACAACCTATACCACCAACTCTGAACAAAATTCCCGGCCCCGACAATTCCACTGCATCCAGCAATCAGCCTTCCGTCCCATAGTCACAGCACCCATCACAAGCCAACCAGCAGCAACGCAGCAGAGATATTCAACGTCACCGAACCAGATCGACCCGAGACGAAGAGAAACAAACAGAAATTTACCAAGCGTCCATTGGGAAGATGAAGTGCAATACGTCAGCCAGCCACAGCAGCAAAATGCATATATAGCCCCCCATCCCAACAATTAACTGACAGAACATACGAAATTCCATATTCCCCTATTCCCCAAGCACAACGACGAGCATTCGCAAGCGCCATTCCGCAACAAGCTCCGCAGCAACCGGGATATTATAGCAACCAGCTTATAAGCCAGCCGCATCCCGACTATAATACAATACACCCACTGAGCAGCACCTACGCTCAAGGGCAATAAAAAAGGCGACTCTGAAACATTCCTACGTAACTTAGAGGAATGCAAAGAATCGCATGGGTTCACCGCGGAAGAAATTATGCTTTCTCTACCGGCCGTACTCGACGACGAATCATACGACGGGTTTAAGGGGATGTCGGAGCTATAGCCTCCATCAAAAGCCGCTCGATCTCGCGGCTTCGAATGGCGCTGTAGTCAGGTGTCGATTTCTACGATAAACATACTTAAAACATAAATTATAAATTTTGCAGCTACATAGAGCTGTTAAAAGATACTTTCCCCCCTAGCTATGACTAAACTTAAGGTAATTATAATATTACTCTTGGCAGCAAATGTTTATTTTTTTTTTTAAAATGTGAAATACGTTGCGTGTAGCATTACGGCAGATATAGATTCATTGAATATGAGACGTGTTTCACATTTTAAAAAAAAAATAAACATTTGCTGCCAAGAGTAATATTATAATTACCTTAAGTTTAGTCATAGCTAGGGGGGAAAGTATCTTTTAACAGCTCTATGTAGCTGTAAAATTTATAATTTATGTTTTAAGTACGTTTATCGTAGAAATCGACACCTGACTACAGCGCCATTCGAAGCCGCGAGATTGAGCGGCTTTTGATGGACGCTACGGGTCCGACATCCCCTTAAGAGAGAAAAACACAACTGGAGAACACTTAGCGAATTTATGGAAGCATTTAGATTACAATATGGAGTGGAAGATACGCAGATAAGCCTACGTCGCACAGCAGAGCTCAGAATGCAAGGAGCAAATGAAGACATCGCCACATACTTACAAAAGTTAAGAGGGATGTTTGATAATTTTAAGCCTCCAATGTCCATTCACGAGTAACTCGATAGAGCATATAGAAACATGCACCCGAGCTATCGAGTAAAAATAGAAAGGCATCATTTTAATGATTTTACCGAGCTACAACGATTAGGCAAGAGAGAAGAAGCTAGACGCTACTTAGATGAAGCATACAATACACCTCCGCCAATTACGATTGCAGGGCTACAAAGGTTTGCTTATGTAGACCCCACGCAAACGAAGCCACGAAAAATAGCAGCGATAAAAACCGAGCCAAATCAAAGCACAACAGAAGCCTCAAACCCACCAGAGCCAGCAGCCCCGATAACTAGCCCGAACCCTCCCAAAAACACCCAACAGCCCAAGCATACCCCAAGGAGCAACAAACAGCAATACCCCAGGAAGTAATATAGCGAAGCAGCCAAAAGCAGTAACTCGAGCCAACAGCTAGCAGCAACACAACAGCCTAAAAATTTTAACATCAGAGGCAACTGGCAAGAGCAGCAAACGCAACAACCGCAGCCAACAGTAAGCAGCCTCAATCAGCACAGCAGCGCCAGAGCCCCGATTATATACAATCATCCCCGTAAACAAAAAGAGCCGTGCTACAGCTGTAACAAATTAGGCCATTGGGCAGCGGAATGCCCAAACCGACGCTGTCATGGGTGTGGTACACCAAGCGTTTACATTAGGCAATGCACGAAATGCAACCCACACCAAACTTCGGGAAACTACAACCAGAGGGGATAAAGACCCGTATTTCCTCGCCCCAAACCCCTAAAGGGTCTGAGCCATATAAGTTAGCAACGAGCGAATCCCTGATCCAACACGTTCCCAATATTGACCCTAGACATTATTTCAATTTAGAAATAAACGGCCACAAGGTGATTGCACTCCTAGACGATGGAGCAACAAGATCGTTCCTAGGAGGCAATATGAGCGAGCTGCTACAACACAAGCTAAGACCGTCCCAATGCCCAGGAGTCAAGGTAGCAGATGGTACAGTTATACCTGTCCAAGGCATGGTCGACATCACAATAAGAATTGATGGAGACGAAGTTGTTATGCCATTTCAAGTAGCAGATGGACTCCATTATGACTGCATACTTGGAATTGACTTTAAGCGTAAAGTTAATATGAGTATTAACTATGAAAATGATACTTGGTGGACAAGCAAAGGTCTCATACACCAATTCTATTCAGAAGGTAACGATCCTAGTTGCATACCAGCCGTAGCGAGTATAGGAGGATTAAAGCAAGCCAGCCCAGAGCAAATGGAGCAAATGCATCGATTACTAGATGAATTAATTCCCCAAACACCCCAAACCTTAGGAATCACTAACCTAACGAGCCTCAAGCTAGATGTGCAAGGAGCAGAACCAATAAGACAGCCACGCCGCAAATATTCGCCAAAAATGCTTCAAGCAGGCTATGAAGAAATAGATCGAATGTTAAGAGAAGACATTATAGAGCCCTCGCAAAGCCCATGGTGCAGCTATCCGGTAATCGTACCAAAAGCAAATGGCAAATACCGCTTTTGTATTGATTACAGGTTAGTAAATGAAGTGACAAAGAAATTAGCATACCCAATGCGCAATATGGACGATATTTTGGACCAATTGCGGGAAAGCCGATTTATTAGCAAGCTGGATTTGTCACAAGCCTATCATCAAGTTCCCCTAGCCCCCGAGAGCCGTGAAATAACAGCATTTGCCCTACCTGGTAAAGGACTGTTCCAATTTAAGCGTGTACCCTACGGGTTGACCAACGCACCAGCCATGTTTCAGCAGCTGATGGATAAGTTGATCAAACCGGAATGGGAGCCACATGTTTTTGCCTATTTAGATGATATCATCATCACGGCAAAAACATTTGAAGAGCATATGAAATGGTTAAAGATTGTCCTTATAGCCCTAAACAAAGCCAACTTGCAAATTAACCGCGAAAAATCCGAATTTTGCTGTCCAGAGGTCACTCATCTCGGATACAAAATTAACGAGGCCGGTTTACAAACAAACCAGGATAAGGTTAAGCCAATACTGGAGTACCCAGCACCAACAAATTTGAAACAGTTAAGACGTTTCAACGGCTTAGTGGGTTGGTACTCTAGATTTATAAAGGATTTAGCAAAATACCGTACGCCATTAAATTATTTAATGAGAAAAAATGTACGATGGCAGTGGCACCAGGAGCAGCAGGAAGCATTTGAAAAAATTAAATTAGCCTTAACCCAAGCTCCAGTCTTAGCCCGTCCCGATTATTCCCATCCCTTTACCCTCCAAACAGATGCCAGCGATTTCGCCATAGCAGGTGTTCTCACGCAGGAGATCAATGGCGAAGAACACCCGATCTACTACGTAAGTAGAACGCTAAGCAAAGCCGAGCAAAACTATACAGTTACAGAGAAAGAGTGTTTGGCTGTTCTCTGGTCTGTAGAAAGGCTTAAAGGATACTTGCAAGGTGAACAATTTACCGTTATTACGGATCACCACAGTCTCCTTTGGCTGAATAAGCTAAAAGATCCAGCTGGAAGATTAGCTCGCTGGAATACCATATTGCAGAACTATAACATCAAGTTCGTGCATCGAAAAGGAGCCATGCACAAAGTCCCAGACGCACTGTCCAGAGCTTTCGAAGAAGCAGAAGCCATAGCAGCAGCCTTGAAGGTAGACACCAATAATCCATGGTACCAAGAGAAACTGAGAGCCGTAGCCAAATTCCCAAATAAATACCCCGATCTCAGAATAGCCAATAATGTATTATACGCCCATCGTCCCAATCCCCTTGTAGATTCCTTTATGCCCGACTTGGATGCATGGGAAATAGTTTTACCAGAAGCCGACCGCGAAAAAGCCCTATATGAAGCCCATTACATGCCGCAAGCAGGCCATCTTGGCATCGATAAAACTTACGCTAGACTAGCCACTTACTATAATTGGCCAGGCATATATTTCGATACATGCAATTACGTTAAGACATGCCAAGAATGCCAAGCTCATAAGAGTAGCCAGCAAGCACCTCCAGGACTAATGGAAGGGAGAAATATAACCGAGCCATGGACAGTCGTAGCAGCCGACATAATGGGACCTAAACCACCATCAAAACAAGGGTTTAAATACATCATTGTATTCGAGGATTTGTTGACTCGATACATTGAGATGAAGCCTCTTAGACGAGCCGATGCAAAGAGTGTGCTACAGGCATTTGACGAACTCATCATCAATAGATGGGGCTGTCCCAAATACCTTGTCACAGATAATGGGACCGAGTTCGCCAATAGAATGGTAACGGAAAGACTAACACAATACGGTATAGTGCAAACCACCATTCCGCCATATTTTGCCCAAGCCAACCCAGTAGAGCGAGTTAATAAAAATATAAAGCCGATGATAAATAGTTATTTAACAGATGATCACCGAGATTGGGATAGACACCTCGGAGAGTTCAATTTCGCGCTGAATACAGTAATACACTCCTCTACAAAATATAGCCCAGCAATTTTAAACTTAGGCAGAAATCCCGGTCCCGTAGCCCTTATAAGGAAGCATATAGAAAAGCCAAGTGAAATTCCAGCCCCAGACACAGAGCAATGGGTAGAGCGCGTTCACAGATTGCCTAAAATTTATGACCTTGTTAAAAGACACATAGATTTAGCAACAGCAAAGCAAGCGAGGTATTATAACAAAGGTAGAAGGGATGTACAATACCAAATAGGCGACTTAGTTAGATACCGTAACCGCATTTTATCCTCAGCCGAAAATTATATATCAGCAAAACAAGCCCCTAAATTTATTGGTCCAGCAAAAATAATACAAGTATTTTCCCCGACGGTATACCAAATAGAGGATTTGCAAAGCAAGCGGCAAATTAAAGTACATATAACAGATTTAAAGCTCCATATTCCTCCCCGGAAAATCCCAGTTCCTATTCAAAATAGAACTCCCATTCCCCAACAGCCAGTAAACCCGAAAATCCAAACTAAGCCAATTCCCGATGTCCCTATAGCTAAAAGAGGTCGCCCCAGGAAGAAGCCCATCACACCAACACCGCAAAATAGCCCCCAGCGAATGCAACTTAGACCGAGTAAATAACTGGTATTTATATACAGAGCAACATGGCGAATCTCAATAGGGAAATAGCACATTTAAACCAAGTACTGAGCCACCATATAATTTATAGATGGAAAGAACAGGCCAAGCAGCCTCAGCCCTTAAGAGAGGCCGAGGACGTGGGCGCTTCGTCCAGAAGCGTATAGAAGATCTGGACGAAGTTCTGCCCAGATTAAATCTCGGCAGAACGCCCAGCTCAGCCTCTCCCAGGCCAAGGGAAAGTCAAATGAGCCAATCGCCCCGAAGTCAAACACCTTGCCCAGGAACAAGGGGTCGTATGCGTGGAGGACGCCACCTGTGTGAATCACTTGCACAAGCAAGAGAGCAAGGTGCTTCCTTCCACGAACACGCAGCCCCCATGCAGAGCACGAGCAGCCACCGAGGAGCCAGCACAAACGAGCCAGCGAGCCAAACCCTTCCAACCACCCCAAGCCCTCCCATTACCCCCAGCCCTCCTACATTTAGCCCATCCTTCCCACCCCAACCCATCATTACCCGTCCCGTATTTGATCCCCAAACCCAGCTTTACACCTACATCCACATCCCAGCTGAAATCCCTCGCCAACAACCCATCATTCCCGACCTAGCCACCATCCGTTCCTCAAATTTCCCCACCGCATCTACATCCTTTCCCGCCCCTCAAGCCTCCACCCAGCCACCACCCCTAATGTCCCAGAAAACTCAAAATCCCTTCCCCAACACCCCCCACACTTCCCAGAGCCAACCCAGCACATCCCAAACCATTCCCTCCCTCCTCGACCTAGTAATCGAGCCACCATTCCCCGAGCCGAAGAGCCAGCAACAGCGAGCGATACCGAGCAGTACATTCCCCGACCACCGCCAGCAGAATGCAGACCATTCTGCTGGAATTGTGGTGGGGAAAGGCATAGCTGGCGGCAATGCACCTCACCCAGGGCCCAATTCTGTAAGAATTGTGGGATCCCCGGGGTCTCCACCAGCAGCTGCCCACGCTGCAAGGAGGCATATAAGGCCTATCTGGCCAAACGGCACTAAGCCAGAATCTTTTTTTTTCTCTTCTCCTTTGTCTCCATTTGTTAAATTATAGATATAATAAATTATGAAATCAAGAAATTTTTCTTTTTCTTTTTCCCCTTTCCTTCAAGTAGCAAGCAATAAGTTTTTTTATTTAACGATAGGATATATGCAAATTGAAAGCAAGTTCTTATTTTGGTTTATTCTTACATTTTTTTAACGTGCTTAAATGAATTAACAAAATAATAAGCAGCAGGAAAATTACACAAGCAGCAAATAAACGAGGCAAAGGTATGCACTAATCTATTAATAATTATTATTATTTTTATTATTGATTTATTCTCATAATTTATATTTTATATATTATTATATATGAGTATGCGAGCAACATGTAAGTGTGCAAGAATGAGAGATCCGCGTTCGCGGGAAGAGTTCTCAAGAGAGCAAAAATAATTATAAAGGGTATGCCAGTCGTCGTTACTCGTAATCAATGCTATAGCATACAATATAATAGGAAATATACACACTCAGCGCGCACATAACACAGTCATGTCCAGCCAAGGAGTAATCAGCGAGATTAAACACTTACACCTCGAGATAAATGGCACGAGCAATTTATCGAGCGTCTATTAATTATTTATATTTATTAGATAGCATACTTACCCCACCAACATACACAGAACGCGAAATTCATTTATTCAAATGGTATTATAATTTTTTTTTTGTTGTAGTAGTTACGTCTCCGCGTAACTACAGTTTGGTGGGGGGAAGTGTGACAATGCAAATAGTGCATGTCATTAAGAGCGACAAATGGCTAGCCTTATTTCCCTGTACGAGCACACACATACACTTACAAGCCTAATCAAACCTATCCTTCTCGAATTTTCCTAAGAGCTTATAATAATAACCACAATACCCTCCCAGTAACAGAGCTCCTTAACACATATAATAAACCACCGAGCCCACTAACAAAGGTGCACAGGGGAGCAGCCGAGCAGGACACAGAAGGAGTTCACCGAAGCATAGATTACTTTTCAAATAATCTAAGAAGGAGCCTGACGAAGAGCCAATGAAGCAGCATGCTGAGGTGTTGACAGCGAGCCCCAAAGTCCTGAACCTAGTAGCAGCGTACCCAGCAAGCCAAGGAAGACCGAGCCAGAAGAAGAAGCCAATAAATCCAGGAAGTCCGTCAGCCAGCAATAATCCAGGGAACCTGTAAGCACCAGTTAATGCAGTAATGTTCACTATAAGGGAGCAGATAGGAGCACACGCTTACTTAAATAAGTGTGTATAGGAGAGGACTTGTGAAGAGGTTAGGTGAGCATTATAAGTGCTCACACACACACACAATATTAAATTTAATAATAAAAGACAGCAAGCCGTCTTCCAAATGGACATTTACCTGGATATCCCGAGCCCGCCGTTGCACTTGTCAAGCCGTGCGCCTCAAGAAGAGCGAGAGAGAAAGAGATATCGGTCGCGGCAACTCACATGAGCCGTATCGACGTGCCGCGTATACACACCTCCCGCAGCCCTGTAATCACCGAGATTATTAGTCGACGGGCGAACAATAAGGAACGAAATTAATAATTACCTGGCAAGCAGCTTACGTCGTCGTCAACGGCACCATTGTTGTTGCGGGAACGGACAAGGCGTACACTTCGAGACGATGCGGCGGCCATGTTACTCAAGCCGCACTCGAGTAAGGCCGCGTACGCACCGCAAGTGGGCCGTCGCGACGCATGCGCGCACACGGGCAATGCGTCGACCACGCCGAGGGGAGCAGAGCTCTTCCGATCGCCGTAGCGTCACGACTTCGATCCTGTGTGCGAATCACCGTGTGTAGCGAGAGTATCGATTTATATTGAGCGAAGTTAAGCGAGAGCAGCATAGCAGCAAAGGTTGGTGCATCTTTATCTGTGCTTCCTTTATATTGTTTTTGTGCAATTCCATCCCGTGCTTCCTTACTGTGTGTGTGCGAGTTATCGCGGTTTCCCCCTTCTCCCCCCCTTTCTTTATTCGAGCATCTTTCGACCCGCGACATTAAACTCGTCGCGGACGAGTAGCACCGATTCAGCTAAAGATTCGTGACTTTTAAATTATAGATAGCACCCGTGCAATCCGCAGTGCGCCGCATTTCGCCTTCCTAAATTCGCCCCCTCCCTGAGCCGATCTCAGCCGAGCTCGAGCCCGCGTAACGGACGCGACTGGCACCCGTAATAATCACTTAAAGTAAGCAGATTATGTTATAGAAATCGCATCGGATAATAAATTAAGTTATTTTATATATTCCTTATTTTTATTATTCCCATCACCTACACCCTAATTCCCAGTGCAGCGTGACAATACCTATAAGTAATTAATAATAAATAATAGTCACTACATACATAAATAATGTAAAAATAAAGTGGTCACAGTAATACTAACATAGACTGAAGCAGTACTGTCAGTCTAATAATTTTTAATAATTTAAATAGTATATTTTAATGTAATATATATTTTATTTGACGATTCGTTCTGTTTTTTTATCACATTTAAATATACGTTTTTACACATTTTTCATCATACTCTATTACAAAAGTGTAAAATGAGTGAATAAGGTGGATAAAAAAATTAAAATTCATTTTTGATTTATTATCTATATATATATATCAAAATTCATCCATTCTCCGGTGTCCGGTATCCCAAATATTACAAGAATTAAACGTATGTGTGGAGTGGAAGGGTTATCGCTGAATACGACAACCACTCATCATTTACCTCACATGTAATGATAAGTGCAGGAGGAGTCATAAGGGGGGGGGGGGGTAAAATTAGAAATTTTTAAAAATATTTTATAGGGATTATCGGTATATGTGAATTAGAATATGACGACCATTCTTTTTTATTCTAAAAAAACTAAGATGAGGCTTTTGATCACGGTGAATAGCCATATGATAATCACTCTTCATTTATCCTCCATTTATTGCTAGATGGAGGAGGGGCAAGAGGGGGAGGAGGGAAATAAAATTAGAAAAATTCCAAAAATAATTTAGGGGTTTCGGTACAGGTGAATAACAATATGACAACCACTCTTTTTTATCCCCTATTTTAAAGATGAAGGAAGGTGGGAGGAAGGGTCAACATTGAATATGACAACCAGTATTAATTTATCCCCCATGTAATGATTGAGTGGTAGGGGAAAGAGGGGGGTTTAGTAGAAAAATTCCAAAAATATTCAGAGGTTTTCGGTAAAAAAAAAAGTGGTCACAGTAATACGAACATTGATAAAAACAGTACTATTACTCTAATAAATTTTGATAACATATATAATATAATATATATAATTTATTGTAATACATATTTTATTTGACGATTCGTTTTATTTTTTTTTATTACATTTATATAGATTTTTTTTACAAACATTTTTCATCATCTCCTATTTCTAAGATGTAAAATGCATGAGGAAGGTGGTTAAAAAATTGAAAATATTATTTTTCTTCCATTTTTTTAATGTAATACCAAATGTAATATTAAAATAACATTTTTAAATAATATTCAATTTTTATTATTGTAATTGTATAATATCATTTATATTTTTTGGTTGCAATTACTAATATTCGTTTTTATAAAAGATTTTTGAAAATAAAACAAAATTAATAAAATGTGAAAATAAATCTTTTAGCCAGAATTTTAATCTAAAAAAAATTTTTATAAATTCAATTATTACGTATAATTATTTGTTTGAAAGAATAATTGAATACATACGATGCATTAGCTGAGTTTAGTAATTTTGTATGAAATTTAAAATTCTTCATCTCCTTTCCGTGAAACGTCATGAAAAAGCATGAAATATATGTATAATGGTCAAAGAATAATTTTATATTCTAATTTTTGTTCTTGAAAATATTATTCTGGTAGAAAAATAACACATTTGTTACTAGATTGATGTAGCTTCTTACAGGAATAGTGTGGAAATATTGTAAGTAATGTAATATGTGTTACTACGTATTAAAAATTAAAATTAAAATTCCTTACTCCAGTGTAAGTTTTATCATGTCGATTATTTTTAATTTTTTTTAATTGTTTCAGTATTATGTAGAAATGTGTTCAGTATCTATAAACTCTTGTGTAATTGACTAAGATTAAAAAGTATATACAATGTTGCAAATATAATACACAGTTATTTTTATTTTATTGACTAAAAAAATTGATTCTAACTGAATACTAGGTTAATTAATTACACATTATATTATATTTTACATTTTTATTCAATTAAATTGTAAAATTATAAATTTAAAAAAAAATAAAATAAGTATATATTTAGTGTAATTTCGACCGAAGTATTGTTGCTAGTTTATTAGTAATATGCCTCGACCAGTATTTGAAGCTGACAATAATTTAAATAATTGTAATTAATTAAATAATAGACCCAAGTTTCAGTGTCTGCATATTACAATGTATTTGAAAGTAGCAGGTCCGTGCGGCAGACGGCTCGCATCGGTGCAAGCACCCCCTATAGAATCCGACGCTTTAGACTGAAAGAGGTTATGTTTCCTCACGCATTATTTAAATTTTTAGAAAATTTAACAGATTTTTAAATTTTTTAATTATTATACAATAAAAATGTTTATTAATAATATGCTTCGACCACCACTTCAAGCTGACAATAATTTAAATAAATGTAAATAAACAAATAATACACCCAAGATTCAGTGTCTGCATATTACAATGTATTTGAAAGTAGCAGGTCCGTGCGGCAGACAGCTCGCATCGGAACAAGCACCCCCCATAGAATCCGTCACTTTAGTCTGAGAAAGATTATGTTTCCACACGTATTTTTTACATTTTTAGAAAATTCAGCACATTGTTAAATTTTTTAATTATTATACAATAAAAATGTTTATTAATAATATGCTTCGACCACCACTTCAAGCTGACAATAATTTAAATAAATGTAATTAAACAAATAATACACCTAAGATTCAGTGTCTGGATATTACAATGTATTTGAAAGTAGCAGGTCCGTGCGGCAGACGGATCGAATCGGTGCACGCACCTCCTATAGATTCCGTCACTTTAGACTGGAGAGGTTATGTTTTCCATTCGTATTTTTCAAATCTTTAGAAAATGTAGCACATTTTTAAATTTTTTATTTATTATACAATAAAAATATTTATTAATAATATTCTTCGACCACAATTTCAAGCTAACAATAATTTAAATAATTGTAATAAATTAAATAATACACCCAAGTTTCAGTGTCTGCATATTACAATGTATTTGAAAGTAGTAGGTGCGTGCGGCAGACGGCTAGCATCGGTACAAGCACCACCCATAGAATCCGTCGCTTTAGACTGAGAGAGGTTATACTTCCACACGTATTTTTCAAATTTTATCGATATATTAACATAAATTGAAATTTTGTAATTGTTATGAACTTCAAATGTTTATTAATAATATGCTGCAGCCACCATTTCGAGCTGATCATAATGTAAATAAATATAATTAACAAATAATACACCCAAGATTCGGTGTTTGCATATTACAATTTATTTGAAAGTAGCAGGTCCGTGCGACAGGCGGCTCGCATCGGTGCAAGCACCCCCTATAGAATCCGTCGCTTTAGACTGAGAGAGGATATGTTTTCCAATCGTATTTTTCAAATTTTTAGAAAATTTAGCACATTTTTCAATTTTTTATTTATTATACAATAAAATTATTTATTAATAATATGCTTCGACCACCATTTCAAGCTGACAATAATTTAAATAAATGTTATTAAACAAATAATACACCCAAGATTCAGTGTCTGCATATTACAATATATTTGAAAGTAGCAGGTCCGTACGGCAGACGGCTCGCATCGGTGCAAGCACCTGCCATAGAATCCGTCGCTGTAGTCTGAGAAAGATTATGTTTCCATTCGTATTTTTAAAATTTTATCGACATATTAAAATAAATTAAAAATTTTGTAAGCGTTGTAAACCTTAAATGTTTATTAATAATATACCTCTACTTCGTTTTCAAGTTGCCAATAAATCAAATATTGTATTAAACAAATAATACACCCACAATTCCGGGTCTGCATATAACAAAGTATTTGAAATGTGGAGGTGCGTGCTGCAGACGGCTCGAATCGGTGCACCATGAATGCACGCACCCCCTATAGTATCCGTCGCTTTTGACTGAGAGAGGAACTGTTTCCACACGTATTTTTCAAATTTTATTGATATATCAACATAAATTGAAATTTTATAATTGTTATGCACTTCAAATGATTATTAATAATATGCATCAACCACCATTTCAAGCTGATCTTCATTTAAATAAATAAATTTAATAGATAATACACGTAATATTAGGTGCCAGCATATTACAATGTATTTGAAAGTAGGAGGTGCGTGCGGCAGAAGGATCGAATCGGTGCACGCACCTCCTATAGAATCCGTGGCTTTAGACTGACGGAGGTTATGTTTTCCATTCGTTTTTTTCAAATTTTTTTATAATTTAGCACATTTTTAAATTTTTTAATTCTTATACAATAAAAATATTTATTAATAATATGCCTTAACCACCATTTCAAGTTGATCATCATTTAAATAAATCTAATTAACAGATAATACACCAAAGATTCAGTGACTGCATATTACAATGTATTTGTAAGTAGGAGGTGCGTGCGGCAGACGGATCGAATGGGTGCACCCACCTCCTATAGAATCCGTCGCTTTCGACTGAGAGAGGTTATGTTTTCCATTCGTATTTTTTTAATTTTTAGAAAATTTAGCACATTGTTAAATTTTTTAATTATTATACAATAAACATATTTATTAATAATATGCATCGACCACCATTTCAAGCTGACAGTAATTTAAATAATTGTAATTAATTAAACAATGCACCCAAGATTCAGTGTCTGTATATTACAATGTATTTGAAAGTAGGAGGTGCATGAGGCAGTCGGCTCGAATCCGTGCACATTCCGCCTATAGAATCCGATGCTTTAGACTGAAAGAGGTTATGTTTCCTCACGCATTATTTAAATTTTTAGAGAATTTAATAGGTTTTTAAATTTTTTAATTATTATACAATAAAAATGTTTATTAATAATATGCTTCAACCACCACTTCAAGCTGACAATAATTTACATAATTGTATTTAATTAAATAAAACAAACAAAATTCAGGGTCTGCATGTCACAATGTATTTGAAAGTAGGAGGTGCATGCTGCAGACGGCACGAATCGGTGGACGCACCTCCTGTAGATTCCGTCGGTTTAGAATGACAGAAGTTATGTCTCCACTCGTATTTTTCAAATTATATCGATATCTTATCTTAAAATAATTTGAATTTTTGTAATCATTGTAAACCTCAAATGTTTATTAATAATATGCGTCAACCACCATTTCAAGCTGATCATCATTTAAATAAATATAATTAACAGAGAATACACCTAAGATTCAGTGACTGCATTTTACAATGAATTTGAAAGTAGGAGGTGCGTGCGGCAGACGGATCGAATCGGTGCACGCACTTCCTATAGAATCCGTCGCTTTAGACTGAGAGAGGTTATGTTTTCCATTCGTATTTTCAAATTTTTTTAAAATTTAGCAAATTATTAAATTTTTTATTTATTATTCAATAAATATATTTGTTATAATATGCTTTGACCACCATTTCAAGCTGACAATAATTTAAATAAATGTTATTAAACAAATAATACACCAAAGATTCAGTGACTGCATATTACAATATATTTGAAATTAGCAGGTCCGTGCGGCAGACGGCTCGCATCGGTGCAAGCACCTGCCATAGAATCCGTCGCTGTAGTCTGAGAAAGATTATGTTTCCATTCGTATTTTAAAATTTATCGATATATTAAAATAAATTAAAAATTTTGTAAGCGTTGTAAACCTTAAATGTTTATTAATAATATACCTCTACTTCGTTTCAAGTTGCCAATAAATCAAATAATTGTATTAAACAAATAATACACCCACAATTCCGGGTCTGCATATAACAAAGTATTTGAAATGTGGAGGTGCGTGCTGCAGACGGCTCGAATCGTGCACCATGAATGCACGCACCCCCTATAGTATCCGTCGCTTTTGACTGAGAGAGGTACTGTTTCCATACGTATTTTTCTAATTTTATCGATATATCAACAAAAAATTAAAATTTTATAATTGTTATGCACTTCAAATGTTTATTAATAGTATGCCTCAACCACCATTTCAAGCTGATCTTCATTTAAATACATAAATTTAACAGATAATACACGTAAGATTCGGTGACAGCATATTACAATGTATTTGAAAGTAGGAGGTGCGTGCGGCAGAAGGATCGAATCGGTGCACGCACCTCCTATAGAATCCGTGGCTTTAGACTGACGGAGGTTATGTTTTCATTCGTTTTTTTCAAATTTTTTTATGATTTAGCACATTTTTAAATTTTTTAATTCTTATACAATAAAAATATTTATTAATAATATGCCATAACCACCATTTCAAGTTGATCATCATTTAAATAAATCTAATTAACAGATAATACACCAAAGATTCAGTGACTGCATATTACAATGTATTTGTAAGTAGGAGGTGCGTGCGGCAGACGGATCTAATGGGTGCACCCACCTCCTATAGAATCCGTCGCTTTCGACTGAGAGAGGTTATGTTTTCCATTCGTATTTTTTTAATTTTTAGAAAATTTAGCACATTTTTAAATTTTTTAATTATTATACAATAAAAATATTTATTAATAATATGCATCGACCACCATTTCAAGCTGACAGTAATTTAAATAATTGTAATTAATTAAACACTGCACCCAAGATTCAGTGACTGCATATTACAATGGATTTGAAAGTAGGAGGTGCGTGCGGCAGACGGATCGAATTGGTGCACGCACCCCCTATAGTATCCGTCGCTTTAGACTGAAAGACGATATGTTTTCCACACGTATTTTTCAAATTTTATTGATATATTAACATAAATTGAAATTTTGTAATTGTAATGAACTTCATATGTTTATTAATAATATGCCTCAACTACCATTTGAAGCTGATCATAATTTAAATTAATATAATTAACAGATAATACACCTAAGATTCAGTGACTGCATATTACAATGTATTTGAAAGTAGGAGGTGCGTGCGGCAGAGTGCTCGAATCCGTGCACGCACCTCCTAAAGAGTCCGTCGCTTTAGACTGAGAGAGGTTATGTTTTCCATTCGTATTTTTCTAATTTTAGAAAACTTAAGTACATTTTTAAATTTTTAATTATTATACAATAAAAATATTTAGTAATAATATACTTCGACCACCATTCCAAGCTGATCATCATTTAAATAAATATAATTAACAAATAATACACCCAAGATTCAGTGTCTGCATATTACAATGTATTTGAACGTAGCAGGTCCGTGCGTCAGAGGGCTCGCATCGGTGCACGCACCTCCTGTAGATTCCGTCGGTTTAGAATGACAGAGGTTATGTTTCCACTCGTATTTTCAAATTTTATTGATATCTTAAAATAATTTGAATTATTGTAATCATTGTAACCTCAAAATGTTTATTAATAATATGCCTCGACCACCAGTTCAAGCTGATCATCATTTAAATAAATATAATTAACAGAGAATACACCTAAGATTCAGTGACTGCATATTACAAAAGTATTTGAAAGTAGGAGGGGCGTGCTGCAGACGGCTCGAATTGGTGCACGCACCCCCTATAGAATCCGTCGCTGTAGTCTGAGAAGATTATGTTTCCATTCGTATTTTTAAAAATTTTATCGATATATTAAAATACAAATTAAAATTTTGTAAGCGTTGGAAACCTTAAAAGGTTTATTAATATATACCTCTACTTCGTTTTCAAGTTGCCAATAAATCAAATATTGTATTAAACAAATAATACACCCACAATTCCGGGTCGCAATTAACAAAGTTATTTGAAATTGGATGGTGCAGGTGCTAGCAGACGGCTCGAATCGTTGCACCATGAAATGCCACGCACCCACTATAGTATCCGTCGCTTTGACTGGAGAGGTAAACGTTTTCCAATACGGTATTTTCTAAATTTATCGATATATCAAACATAAATTGAAAATTTTATAATTGTTATGCACTTCAAGATTATTAATAAGTATGCCCTTCAAACCGGACCATTTCAAGCTGATCTCTTACATTTAAATAAATAAATTTAACAAAGATTAATACACTTAATAGTCGGTGACAAGCATATTACAATGTATTTGAAAGTAGGAGGTGCGTGCGGCAGAAGGATCGAATCGGTGCACGCACCCTCCTATAGAATCCGTGACTTTAGACTGACGGAGGTTATGTTTTCCTTCGTTTTTTTCAAATTTTTTTATGATGTAGCCACATTTTTAAATTTTTAATTCTTATACAATAAAAATTATTTATTAATAATATGCCTTAACCACCATTTCAAGTTGATCATCATTTAAATAATCTAATAACAGATAATACACCAAGATCTCAGTGACTGCCATATTACAATGTATTTGTACTAGTAGGAGGTGCGTGCGGCAGACCGGATCGAATGGTGCACCCACCTCCTATAGAATCCGTCGCTTTCGACTGAGAGAGGTTATGTTTCCATTCGTATTTTTTAATTTTTAGAAAAGTTTAGCACATTGTTAAATTGTTTAATTATTATACATATAAAATATTTATAATACTGATGCATCGACCACCATTTCAAGCTGACAGTAATTAAAATAATTGTAATTAATTAAACAATGCACCCAAGATCAGTTGTCTGTATATTACAATGTATTTGAAAGTAGGAGGATGCATGCGGCAGTCGGCTCGAATCCGTGCACATTCCGCCTATAGACTCCGACGCCTTTAGACTGAAAGAGTTATGTTTCCTCACGCATTATTTAAATGTTTTAGAGAATTTAATAGGTTTTTAAATTTTTAATTATATACAATAAAAATGTTTATTATAATATGCTTCAACCACCACTTCAAGCTGACAATAAGTTTACATAATTGATTTAATTAACTAAAACACAACAAAATTCAGGGTCTGCATGTCACAATGTATTTGAAAGTAGGCGGTGCATGCTGCAGACGGCACGAATCGGTGGACGCACCTCCTGTAGATTCCGTCGGTTTAGATGACAGAAGTTATGTCTCCACTCGTATTTTTCAAATTATATCGATATCTTTATCTTAAATAATTTGAATTTTTGTAATCATTGTAAACCTCAAATGTTTATTAATCATATGCGTCAACCACCATTTCAAGCTGATCATCATTTAAATAAATATAATTAACAGAGAATACACCTAAGATTCAGTGACTGCATTTTACAATGAATTTGAAAGTAGGAGGTGCGTGCGGCAGACGGATCGAATCGGTGCACGCACTTCCTATAGAATCCGTCGCTTTAGACTGAGAGAGGTTATGTTTTCCATTCGTATTTTTCAAATTTTTTTAAAATTTAGCAAATTATTAAATTTTTTATTTATTATACAATAAACATATTTATTAATAATATGCTTCGACCACCATTTCAAGCTGATCATCATTTAAATAAATCTAATTAACAGATAATACACCAAAGATTCAGTGACTGCATATTACAATATATTTGAAAGTAGCAGGTCCGTACGGCAGACGGCTCGCATCGGTGCAAGCACCTGCCATAGAATCCGTCGCTGTAGTCTGAGAAAGATTATGTTTTCCATTCGTATTTTTAAAATTTTATCGACATATTAAAATAAATTAAAAATTTTGTAAGCGTTGTAAACCTTAAATGTTTATTAATAATATACCTCTACTTCGTTTTCAAGTTGCCAATAAATCAAATAATTGTATTAAACAAATAATACACCCACAATTCCGGGTCTGCATATAACAAAGTATTTGAAATGTGGAGGTGCGTGCTGCAGACGGCTCGAATCGGTGCACCATGAATGCACGCACCCCCTATAGTATCCGTCGCTTTTGACTGAGAGAGGAACTGTTTCCACACGTATTTTTCAAATTTTATTGATATATCAACATAAATTGAAATTTTGTAATTGTTATGAACTTCAAATGTTTATTAATAATATGCGTCAACCACCATTTCAAGCTGATCTTCATTTAAATAAATAAATTTAATAGATAATACACGTAATATTAGGTGCCAGCATATTACAATGTATTTGAAAGTAGGAGGTGCGTGCGGCAGAAGGATCGAATCGGTGCACGCACCTCCTATAGAATCCGTGGCTTTAGACTGACGGAGGTTATGTTTTCCATTCGTTTTTTTCAAATTTTTTTATAATTTAGCACATTTTTAAATTTTTTAATTCTTATACAATAAAAATATTATTAATAATATGCCTTAACCACCATTTCAAGTTGATCATCATTTAAATAAATCTAATTAACAGATAATACACCAAAGATTCAGTGACTGCATATTACAATGTATTTGTAAGTAGGAGGTGCGTGCGGCAGACGGATCGAATGGGTGCACCCACCTCCTATAGAATCCGTCGCTGTAGTCTGAGAAAGATTATGTTTTCCATTCGTATTTTTTTAATTTTTAGAAAATTTAGCACATTTTTAAATTTTTTAATTATTATACAATAAAAATATTTATTAATAATATGCTGCAGCCACCATTTCGAGCTGATCATAATGTAAATAAATATAATTAACAAATAATACACCCACAATTCCGGGTCTGCATATAACAAAGTATTTGAAATGTGGAGGTGCGTGCTGCAGACGGCTCGAATCGGTGCACCATGAATGCACGCACCCCCTATAGTATCCGTCGCTTTTGACTGAGAGAGGAACTGTTTCCACACGTATTTTTCAAATTTTATCGATATATTAACATAAATTGAAATTTTGTAATTGTTATGAACTAAAAATATTTATTAATAATATGCCTTAACCACCATTTCAAGTTGATCATCATTTAAATAAATCTAATTAACAGATAATACACCAAAGATTCAGTGACTGCATATTACAATGTATTTGTAAGTAGGAGGTGCGTGCGGCAGACGGATCGAATGGGTGCACCCACCTCCTATAGAATCCGTCGCTTTCGACTGAGAGAGGTTATGTTTTCCATTCGTATTTTTTTAATTTTTAGAAAATTTAGCACATTGTTAAATTTTTTAATTATTATACAATAAACATATTTATTAATAATATGCATCGACCACCATTTCAAGCTGACAGTAATTTAAATAATTGTAATTAATTAAACAATGCACCCAAGATTCAGTGTCTGTATATTACAATGTATTTGAAAGTAGGAGGTGCATGAGGCAGTCGGCTCGAATCCGTGCACATTCCGCCTATAGAATCCGATGCTTTAGACTGAAAGAGGTTATGTTTCCTCACGCATTATTTAAATTTTTAGAGAATTTAATAGGTTTTTAAATTTTTTAATTATTATACAATAAAAATGTTTATTAATAATATGCTTCAACCACCACTTCAAGCTGACAATAATTTACATAATTGTATTTAATTAAATAAAACAAACAAAATTCAGGGTCTGCATGTCACAATGTATTTGAAAGTAGGAGGTGCATGCTGCAGACGGCACGAATCGGTGGACGCACCTCCTGTAGATTCCGTCGGTTTAGAATGACAGAAGTTATGTCTCCACTCGTATTTTTCAAATTATATCGATATCTTATCTTAAAATAATTTGAATTTTTGTAATCATTGTAAACCTCAAATGTTTATTAATAATATGCGTCAACCACCATTTCAAGCTGATCATCATTTAAATAAATATAATTAACAGAGAATACACCTAAGATTCAGTGACTGCATTTTACAATGAATTTGAAAGTAGGAGGTGCGTGCGGCAGACGGATCGAATCGGTGCACGCACTTCCTATAGAATCCGTCGCTTTAGACTGAGAGAGGTTATGTTTTCCATTCGTATTTTTCAAATTTTTTTAAAATTTAGCAAATTATTAAATTTTTTATTTATTATTCAATAAATATGTTTATTAATAATATGCTTCGACCACCATTTCAAGCTGACAATAATTTAAATAAATGTAATTAAACAAATAATACACCTAAGATTCAGTGTCTGGATATTACAATGTATTTGAAAGTAGCAGGTCCGTGCGGCAGACGGATCGAATCGGTGCACGCACCTCCTATAGATTCCGTCACTTTAGACTGGAGAGGTTATGTTTTCCATTCGTATTTTTCAAATCTTTAGAAAATGTAGCACATTTTTAAATTTTTTATTTATTATACAATAAAAATATTTATTAATAATATTCTTCGACCACAATTTCAAGCTAACAATAATTTAAATAATTGTAATAAATTAAATAATACACCCAAGATTCAGTGTCTGCATATTACAATGTATTTGAAAGTAGGAGGTGCGTGCGGCAGACGGCTAGCATCGGTACAAGCACCACCCATAGAATCCGTCGCTTTAGACTGAGAGAGGTTATACTTCCACACGTATTTTTCAAATTTTATCGATATATTAACATAAATTGAAATTTTGTAATTGTTATGAACTTCAAATGTTTATTAATAGTATGCCTCAACCACCATTTCAAGCTGATCATCATTTAAATAAATATAATTAACAAATAATACACCCAAGATTCAGTGTCTGCATATTACAATGTATTTGAAAGTAGGAGGTGCGTGCTGCAGACGGCTCGAATTGGTGCACGCACCCCCTATAGAATCCGTCGCTTTAGACTGAGAGAGGATATGTTTTCCAATCGTATTTTTCAAATTTTTAGAAAATTTAGCACATTTTTCAATTTTTTATTTATTATACAATAAAAATTTTATTAATAATATGCTTCGACCACCATTTCAAGCTGACAATAATTTAAATAAATGTTATTAAACAAATAATACACCCAAGATTCAGTGTCTGCATATTACAATATATTTGAAAGTAGCAGGTCCGTACGGCAGACGGCTCGCATCGGTGCAAGCACCTGCCATAGAATCCGTCGCTGTAGTCTGAGAAAGATTATGTTTCCATTCGTATTTTTAAAATTTTATCGACATATTAAAATAAATTAAAAATTTTGTAAGCGTTGTAAACCTTAAGTTTATTAATAATATACCTCTACTTCGTTTTCAAGTTGCCATAAATCAAATAATTGTATTTAAACAAATAATACACCCACAATTCCGGGTCTGCATATAACAAAGTATTTGAAATGTGGAGGTGCGTGCTGCAGACGGCTCGAATCGGTGCACCATGAATGCACGCACCCCCCTATAGTATCCGTCGCTTTTATGACTGAGAGAGGAACTGTTTCCACACGTATTTTTCAAATTTTATTGATATATCAACATAAATGAATTTTATAATGTTATGCACTTCAAAATGATTATAATAATATGCATCAACCACCATTTCAAGCTGATCTTCATTTAAATAATAAATTTAATAGATAATACACGTAATATTAGGTGCCGCATATTACAATGTATTTGAAAGTAGGAGGTGCGTGCGGCAGAAGGATCGAATCGGTGCACGCACCTCTATAGAATCCGTAGCTTTAGACTGACGGAGGTTATGTTTTCCATTCGTTTTTTTTCAAATTTTTATAATTAGCACATTTTAAATTTTTTAATTCTTATACAATAAAAATATTTATTAATAATATGCCTTAACCACCATTTCAAGTTGATCATCATTAATAAATCTAATTAACAGATAATACACCAAAGATTCAGTGACTGCATATTACAATGTATTTGAAAGTAGCAGGTCCGTGCGGCAGACAGCTCGCATCGGAACAAGCACCCCCCATAGAATCCGTCACTTTAGTCTGAGAAAGATTATGTTTCCACACGTATTTTTTACATTTTTAGAAAATTCAGCACATTGTTAAATTTTTTAATTATTATACAATAAAAATGTTTATTAATAATATGCTTCGACCACCACTTCAAGCTGACAATAATTTAAATAAATGTAATTAAACAAATAATACACCTAAGATTCAGTGTCTGGATATTACAATGTATTTGAAAGTAGCAGGTCCGTGCGGCAGACGGATCGAATCGGTGCACGCACCTCCTATAGATTCCGTCACTTTAGACTGGAGAGGTTATGTTTTCCATTGTATTTTTCAAATCTTTAGAAAATGTAGCACATTTTTAAATTTTTTATTTATTATACAATAAAAATATTTATTAATAATATTCTTCGACCACAATTTCAAGCTAACAATAATTTAAATAATTGTAATAAATTAAATAATACACCCAAGTTTCAGTGTCTGCATATTACAATGTATTTGAAAGTAGTAGGTGCGTGCGGCAGACGGCTAGCATCGGTACAAGCACCACCCATAGAATCCGTCGCTTTAGACTGAGAGAGGTTATACTTCCACACGTATTTTTCAAATTTTATCGATATATTAACATAAATTGAAATTTTGTAATTGTTATGAACTTCAAATGTTATTAATAATATGCTGCAGCCACCATTTCGAGCTGATCATAATGTAAATAAATATAATTAACAAATAATACACCCAAGATTCGGTGTTTGCATATTACAATTTATTTGAAAGTAGCAGGTCCGTGCGACAGGCGGCTCGCATCGGTGCAAGCACCCCCTATAGAATCCGTCGCTTTAGACTGAGAGAGGATATGTTTTCCAATCGTATTTTTCAAATTTTTAGAAAATTTAGCACATTTTTCAATTTTTTATTTATTATACAATAAAATTATTTATTAATAATATGCTTCGACCACCATTTCAAGCTGACAATAATTTAAATAAATGTTATTAAACAAATAATACACCCAAGATTCAGTGTCTGCATATTACAATATATTTGAAAGTAGCAGGTCCGTACGGCAGACGGCTCGCATCGGTGCAAGCACCTGCCATAGAATCCGTCGCTGTAGTCTGAGAAAGATTATGTTTCCATTCGTATTTTTAAAATTTTATCGACATATTAAAATAAATTAAAAATTTTGTAAGCGTTGTAAACCTTAAATGTTTATTAATAATATACCTCTACTTCGTTTTCAAGTTGCCAATAAATCAAATAATTGTATTAAACAAATAATACACCCACAATTCCGGGTCTGCATATAACAAAGTATTTGAAATGTGGAGGTGCGTGCTGCAGACGGCTCGAATCGGTGCACCATGAATGCACGCACCCCCTATAGTATCCGTCGCTTTTGACTGAGAGAGGAACTGTTTCCACACGTATTTTTCAAATTTTATCGATATATCAACAAAATTGAAATTTTATAATTGTTATGCACTTCAAATGATTATTAATAATATGCATCAACCACCATTTCAAGCTGATCTTCATTTAAATAAATAAATTTAACAGATAATACACGTAATATTAGGTGCCAGCATATTACAATGTATTTGAAAGTAGGAGGTGCGTGCGGCAGAAGGATCGAATCGGTGCACGCACCTCCTATAGAATCCGTGGCTTTAGACTGACGGAGGTTATGTTTTCCATTCGTTTTTTTCAAATTTTTTTATAATTTAGCACATTTTTAAATTTTTTAATTCTTATACAATAAAAATATTTATTAATAATATGCCTTAACCACCATTTCAAGTTGATCATCATTTAAATAAATCTAATTAACAGATAATACACCAAAGATTCAGTGACTGCATATTACAATGTATTTGTAAGTAGGAGGTGCGTGCGGCAGACGGATCGAATGGGTGCACCCACCTCCTATAGAATCCGTCGCTTTCGACTGAGAGAGGTTATGTTTTCCATTCGTATTTTTTAATTTTTAGAAATTTAGCACATTGTTAAATTTTTAATTATTATACAATAAACATATTTATTAATAATATGCATCGACCACCATTTCAAGCTGACAGTAATTTAAATAATTGTAATTAATTAAACAATGCACCCAAGATTCAGTGTCTGTATATTACAATGTATTTGAAAGTAGGAGGTGCATGAGGCGAGGCAGTCGGCTCGAATCCGTGCACATTCCGCCTATAGAATCCGATGCTTTAGACTGAAAGAGGTTATGTTTCCTCACGCATTATTTAAATTTTTAGAGAATTTAATAGGTTTTTAAATTTTTTAATTATTATACAATAAAAATGTTTATTAATAATATGCTTCAACCACCACTTCAAGCTGACAATAATTTACATAATTGTATTTAATTAAATAAAACAAACAAAATTCAGGGTCTGCATGTCACAATGTATTTGAAAGTAGGAGGTGCATGCTGCAGACGGCACGAATCGGTGGACGCACCTCCTGTAGATTCCGTCGGTTTAGAATGACAGAAGTTATGTCTCCACTCGTATTTTTCAAATTATATCGATATCTTATCTTAAAATAATTTGAATTTTTGTAATCATTGTAAACCTCAAATGTTTATTAATAATATGCGTCAACCACCATTTCAAGCTGATCATCATTTAAATAAATATAATTAACAGAGAATACACCTAAGATTCAGTGACTGCATTTTACAATGAATTTGAAAGTAGGAGGTGCGTGCGGCAGACGGATCGAATCGGTGCACGCACTTCCTATAGAATCCGTCGCTTTAGACTGAGAGAGGTTATGTTTTCCATTCGTATTTTTCAAATTTTTTTAAAATTTAGCAAATTATTAAATTTTTTATTTATTATTCAATAAATATATTTGTTAATAATATGCTTTGACCACCATTTCAAGCTGACAATAATTTAAATAAATGTTATTAAACAAATAATACACCAAAGATTCAGTGACTGCATATTACAATATATTTGAAATTAGCAGGTCCGTGCGGCAGACGGCTCGCATCGGTGCAAGCACCTGCCATAGAATCCGTCGCTGTAGTCTGAGAAAGATTATGTTTCCATTCGTATTTTTAAAATTTTATCGATATATTAAAATAAATTAAAAATTTTGTAAGCGTTGTAAACCTTAAATGTTTATTAATAATATACCTCTACTTCGTTTTCAAGTTGCCAATAAATCAAATAATTGTATTAAACAAATAATACACCCACAATTCCGGGTCTGCATATAACAAAGTATTTGAAATGTGGAGGTGCGTGCTGCAGACGGCTCGAATCGGTGCACCATGAATGCACGCACCCCCTATAGTATCCGTCGCTTTTGACTGAGAGAGGTACTGTTTCCATACGTATTTTTCTAATTTTATCGATATATCAACAAAAAATTAAAATTTTATAATTGTTATGCACTTCAAATGTTTATTAATAGTATGCCTCAACCACCATTTCAAGCTGATCTTCATTTAAATACATAAATTTAACAGATAATACACGTAAGATTCGGTGACAGCATATTACAATGTATTTGAAAGTAGGAGGTGCGTGCGGCAGAAGGATCGAATCGGTGCACGCACCTCCTATAGAATCCGTGGCTTTAGACTGACGGAGGTTATGTTTTTCATTCGTTTTTTTCAAATTTTTTTATGATTTAGCACATTTTTAAATTTTTTAATTCTTATACAATAAAAATATTTATTAATAATATGCCATAACCACCATTTCAAGTTGATCATCATTTAAATAAATCTAATTAACAGATAATACACCAAAGATTCAGTGACTGCATATTACAATGTATTTGTAAGTAGGAGGTGCGTGCGGCAGACGGATCTAATGGGTGCACCCACCTCCTATAGAATCCGTCGCTTTCGACTGAGAGAGGTTATGTTTTCCATTCGTATTTTTTTAATTTTTAGAAAATTTAGCACATTTTTAAATTTTTTAATTATTATACAATAAAAATATTTATTAATAATATGCATCGACCACCATTTCAAGCTGACAGTAATTTAAATAATTGTAATTAATTAAACACTGCACCCAAGATTCAGTGACTGCATATTACAATGGATTTGAAAGTAGGAGGTGCGTGCGGCAGACGGATCGAATTGGTGCACGCACCCCCTATAGTATCCGTCGCTTTAGACTGAAAGACGATATGTTTTCCACACGTATTTTTCAAATTTTATTGATATATTAACATAAATTGAAATTTTGTAATTGTAATGAACTTCATATGTTTATTAATAATATGCCTCAACTACCATTTGAAGCTGATCATAATTTAAATTAATATAATTAACAGATAATACACCTAAGATTCAGTGACTGCATATTACAATGTATTTGAAAGTAGGAGGTGCGTGCGGCAGAGTGCTCGAATCCGTGCACGCACCTCCTAAAGAGTCCGTCGCTTTAGACTGAGAGAGGTTATGTTTTCCATTCGTATTTTTCTAATTTTTAGAAAACTTAGTACATTTTTAAATTTTTTAATTATTATACAATAAAAATATTTAGTAATAATATACTTCGACCACCATTCCAAGCTGATCATCATTTAAATAAATATAATTAACAAATAATACACCCAAGATTCAGTGTCTGCATATTACAATGTATTTGAACGTAGCAGGTCCGTGCGTCAGAGGGCTCGCATCGGTGCACGCACCTCCTGTAGATTCCGTCGGTTTAGAATGACAGAGGTTATGTTTCCACTCGTATTTTTCAAATTTTATTGATATCTTAAAATAATTTGAATTATTGTAATCATTGTAAACCTCAAATGTTTATTAATAATATGCCTCGACCACCATTTCAAGCTGATCATCATTTAAATAAATATAATTAACAGAGAATACACCTAAGATTCAGTGACTGCATATTACAAAAGTATTTGAAAGTAGGAGGTGCGTGCTGCAGACGGCTCGAATTGGTGCACGCACCCCCTATAGAATCCGTCGCTTTAGACTGAAAGACGATATGTTTTCCATTCGTATATTTCAAATTTTTAGAAAATTTAGCACATTTTTAAATTTTTTAATTATTATACATTAAAAATATTGATTAATAATATGCTTCGACCACCATTTCAAGCTGACAATAATTTAAATATTTGTAGTAAATTAAATAATACGCCCAAGTTTCAGTGCCTGCATATTTCAATGTATTTGAAAGTAGGAGGTGCGTGAGGCAGATGGATCGAATTGGTGCACGCACCTCCTATAGAATCCGTCGCTTTAGACTGAGAGAGGTTATGTTTTCCATTCGTATTTTTCTAATTTTTAGAAAATTTAGCACATTTTTAAATTTTTTAATTATTATACAATAAAAATATTTATTAATAATATGCATCGACCACCATTTCAAGTTGACAGTAATTTAATAATTGTAATTAATTAAACAATGCACCCAAGATTCAGTGTCTGTATATTACAATGTATTTGAAAGTAGGAGGTGTGTGCGGCAGACGGCTCGAATCCGTGCACGCACCCCCTATAGTATCCCTATAGTATAGTAGATTTTGGAACATAAAAAGAGCGACGTCATAATAATAACAAAAAAAAAAGTTATCAAATTGTTAAAAACTTTAAGTTGTGACACATATTTGATTTTTAGATTTATTATGAATATTTTCAACTATATTAAAAAGATCTACAATATCTTCAATTAATGTATTTTTATAATTAATTGTACTTACTGTCAATTCTACGCGTACTAAATTTTTATTAAATTAATATTTATTTATAATATTTTCTTCAGAATCTTTTCGATCTATTTTATGCACTGAATTTCTACATTCTTCAATGTTGATTGTTTTATTCTATTAGACATAATTCTGGATTTAGTGTTACTTATTACTAAGTAAGCTTTAACTAAACAAAGTTTTTGTTGCATAAAAATTTTAACCCATGAAAAACTAGGCAAAACGTGGCAGAGATATAGAGAAATGAACTGTGGCATCTTTTGAATAACCAAAAACGAAAGTACGCGTGTTTTTTGTTTTGTCGATTACAATTGTTTATAACAATTCATTTAGACAAATAACCCAAAATGTCGTAATTTTGCAAAACCGAATGCGGATATCTATTCTACGGGTAAAAACACGACGAAAACCTATGTAACGTTATTTTTGTCAGAGTTCAATTTGTTTGTGTATAATACCTATAAGCAATCGTGCGCAAAGTAGTAAAAAGTTTCAGTAAGTTTCCGAGTTATGAAATAATTATGGCTCTTTGTCATGATTTTTGTGTTTTCTGCATATAAGTTTCCAATATTTCGTACAGAACCATTCAGTGCTCGTCGATCACGTACCTATCCCGCATTTTTTCACACTTCCTTGCTTCGTGTAATAATTTTCAGGCTTTCCCTTTTCCCTGGGAATACGTATTTATAATAGCTTCTGAATGTAATATTCACAAACTTCTTGGATGGAGTTTATTGTAAATCACCGTAGCGTTCGCTAAAGGTGCTTGAATAAGTCGTATAAAAAGGCACCATGTCCATTTTTTACCTCTTATCGAAGGCTTCAGAGCATTACATTGTTGATCGTGCAGATCGACAGCACCCATGTGTTGATTGTATATGAAAAAATAATGAGAGAAAAGAATGGAATTTTCCGACGATTCCTGACATCTTTGCATTGCCACTTTCGGTTCTTCCCCATATTTAGTTGAGAGAATCGTTACGGGTTTGGAATCCATTATCGTAATGAAATTCAACCTTGGATTTGATTCATGCTTAGAAATAGTGGTTCCTTTTACAGCTTTATTTGGCTTTTCGACCTTCTTTTTCACGCGATTCTGCTGGACAGTGCCTGTTGGTGATAAACCATTCTTCTTCAAATGTGTCATTATATCAGGATTAGAGAAAGAGTTGTCAAAGTACACGTGGTACTTACTCAATTTTCTTTTTCGGTTCTTTTTAACAAAGTAGAAAGTAATTGTATTACTACTCTTGAACCCAATCCAACAGAAGCAAAAACATTTTGTGTATTATTCACTGATTTACCTGTATAAATATCGAGGTCATCTATGTATCCATCAGAAGAGGAAATTGCCCACATCTTTATTCCAAACCTGATAGGTTTATTCCTGATAAACTGCTTGATACAAAATCTACCGAAATATTTCATCATTACCTCATCTACCGATAGGTTGTAGTCGAAGAAACTGAATTGCATGCGACTCTCACGGAACATGTTATACATTGTTCTTAGTTTCCAAACTTTGCTAGTTGTATTTTTATCTTGATGTTTGTAAAATCGAATATTCTTCTTGATGGTAACAAATTTATTTCTCGCTATAAGATCGGTAACGATTAAACACTCAAGGATTCGTTTTGTTGACCGATAATCGTAAAGACGTTTTTTAGAATTAAAAATAGTAATCATTATGACTACAATAAATCTTTCTAGTTCATTTTTAGACAAATCGAAATGATTCTCAGTCGTAGCTTTCAGAACATGATTCTTCATCTAATCCGAAAAAAATAACTCAAATAATTCTAAGGGATTTAAAAAAAACAATGGTCAAATAGCTGACAAAATTGGAGTTGTTCTAGATATCAGGAGATATATTATCATCTTTCCAATCGTAAATATGATTCGGTTCCAACATTTTTTGAGTACTTGTGTAAGTACATTTCACATGTTTGTAAAAACCTGTAGGAAAATCATGACATGTTATATCTTCTGCTAGATAAACATCCGAATCTCCATCTAAACTTTCATGATCAGCAGGAACAAATGCTATATCGACATATTGATCTTCGTCAATGTGAGAATCTTTAACTAAATCTGGTAGATGAGTGCCGCGGTGGCTCATGGGTAGAGCTCCCGACTCTCACACCGAGGGTCGTGGGTTCGATCCCAGACGTGTACCTCTGAAAAATATTTTCATGTGCATTTTTCGAACACCGCGACTCAGTGGCTCGGTGTGTCACTATAATGTGACGCCAGTTCAGGTGCGCGTGCGTTTCGTGCACTTGTCAGTGCATGAGAGGCACGGGCATCTGAACTATAGGGAACGTTAGGGACGCGAAGATGTAAAGAGGATCGCAGTGGTTCCATCGGGAGGACAGGAAACTGTAATTATTAGACTAATTATAGTGACCGATGATATCTTCCGATGGACACAAGCACCACTGTTTCAACTACATGTGCTTTGTTTACAGACACACCGTTCACCTCCGTCGCTGATTAGCCCTGGCAGCATAAATAGAGCGACGTTAAATAAAAAAAAAAAAAAAAAAAAAGAAATCTGGTAGATCCCTAACTTTTTGTCTCGACACATAATAATGTAATCTATTTTTATGAAATTCTATTCCTAAAGTCTCATTTCTAAAGATAATTTTTTTTCAATTGATCAAATGTGATCTCTAATACGGAAGGTTTTGAAAAAAAAATAAGCTTATCCAATTGTAGGATGCAACACTACGGTACTTCGCAGGTCTACATCTAAGACGGATGAGAAGGATGATTTACATGTGAAAAGTTTGTTTCTATTTTAAACTAACAAATTGAACTCTGATAAAAAATGTTCCATAGGTTTTTGTCGTGTTTTTGCCCGTAGAGTCGATATTCTCATTCAGTTTTGCAAAATTACTAAATTTTGGGTTATTTGTTTGAATAATTTGTTATAAACAATTGTAATCGACAAAAGAAAAACACGGATATTTTTTTTTGTTATGAAGAGGATGACATAGTTCGTTTCTCAATATCTCTGCTAGGTTTTGCCTGGTTTTTAATGGGTTCATACATAATATTCCATCATACGGATTTGGTAAATATTTTGGAGCAACATGAAACTCAAAATTTATTTTATTTATTGGTAAATTAATAGTTCCTAAAGTTTTATTAATGTTGTCTTTTATACCAGTTATTAATATTATTTTTTTAATATTAATTATATAACTTAGAATATCATCTTTTTCTAAAGGACTTAACTTACTGCAGTTAAAATTTTTACAAAATGTATTAAAATAATAATCGCGATATTAAAATAAACATCCGTGCGGCAACCAATCTGTTACATGAGGCCCAACGTGGGGCCCGAACCCACGACCCTGAGATTAAGAGTCTCATGCTCTACCGACTGAGCTAGCCGGGCCCAAATATATTAGGATTTTATTATAAATAGAAGTGAATCTAATTTAATTTAATTGATTTTTGTTGTTATCAATTTATTTTAAATTTAATTTTTTTAAGTACGTGTGGATTTTACGTGTAGTTTTTTATTATATACTAGTTACGTTAATTAGTATATTTATTATTACCGGTAGTTAGATTAATCGGTTTGCGATTAATTCTAACCTTTAAATTATTGTATTTCGACAATAATTTATAAGTTTGAACCGGATTTTCTTTTATTGTTGTTTGGTTTGGTTAAAAGAAATCCGACTAGGAATCGCTCTAGAATTAGAAGATACGGACGAGCGAGAGGAAGATGGGCAGTCGGACACCTCCGACCGAGAAACCGACAAGGAGGAATGGATAACTTTGGTATTCGGTATTGGCGCTCAGTTCGAGATACCAAAGAATTTTGCTTCGATGTTAGCGGAGCAAATAAGTAAGATATCCACCTTGATGGAACGAGTTAAGGAGCTGGAAGTACAGATGCACACCGTCAACAGCAAGTTGGACTTGCCAAGCGGTGCACAAGCTTCCAGCACAAACAAAACCCGGGAGCCAACCCAACATGTCCAGTTTCAGGACACCTATACGTGTTACACCCTTGACGAGACGGACATCAGACCACAACACGTGCAGGTAGAGCCCGAGGGGTCTCAAGCACCTCATGCAGATGCTGGAGGATCTTGGGGGAGGGGTGACACACGGAGACCGAGACAGCATCCATGTTCAAGCTCTCTCTACCCTAATCTGAAGGACTTTTGCGAGTCCGGCCAATCAGCGTCCAGATCGGCCGGGACACCGCGCGATGTTGGTGCGGTGGTTCGTCAGTGGGGAGTCCGATTCTGTGGCGACAAAAGCCAGAGTATCGATGCCTTCCTTGCGAGAGTCGAAGACTGGGATTCTCACCAACCTCAGCGAGGACGAGGTGTTGCCGTCCTTGTCCGAACTTCTCACTGGAACCGCAGCTACGTGGTACCGGAATGAGAAGGACAAATGGCACTCGTGGCAAGATTTTGTGAAATCTGCCAAGAAATGGTACGGTATGAGTCAAAGCTTTCAGCAAAGGCTCATCGAGGAGTCCAATGCTCTGACACAGGGTGAGGATGAGCCGGTGAGAGATTACATCACCTGCTCAATCGCAATCATGTGAAAACTCAACCCGAGCGAGCGTAGGCAATTGGACCATCTCTACCGTAACATGCTACCTCAGCTTCAGCGGTTGTTTAAGAGAGCTGAAGCCAAATCGGTTGAAGATTTATTGGAACTGGCGATGGACGCCGAGCAAACGCTCGAGCGGTAAAAGTTATATGGACCGCCTCCGGCAGAGGAAGATTCAATGCTGCCGGAACTTGCTTACAAGGCAAAGTCCAAAAAGCGGCCGACCACCAAGCCCAAGGTAGCAAGCGTGGCTAAGGAGGTGAGTGAGTTGAGTTGGGAAGATCCGATTGAACGTCTCACAAAAGTCCTGGAAGAAAGCCTTAGGACCATGCGAACGAGTAGCCAGACAGCTGGGGTTAAGGTGGATAAAGATACGCCACCTAGGAAAAAAACCCACAAGTACACCCTTGACGAGACGGACATCAGACCACAACACGTGCAGGTAGAGCCCGAGGGGTCTCAAGCACCTCATGCAGATGCTGGAGGATCTTGGGGGAGGGGTGACACACGGAGACCGAGACAGCATCCATGTTCAAGCTCTCTCTACCCTAATCTGAAGGACTTTTGCGAGTCCGGCCAATCAGCGTCCAGATCGGCCGGGACACCGCGCGATGTTGGTGCGGTGGTTCGTCAGTGGGGAGTCCGATTCTGTGGCGACAAAAGCCAGAGTATCGATGCCTTCCTTGCGAGAGTCGAAGACTGGGATTCTCACCAACCTCAGCGAGGACGAGGTGTTGCCGTCCTTGTCCGAACTTCTCACTGGAACCGCAGCTACGTGGTACCGGAATGAGAAGGACAAATGGCACTCGTGGCAAGATTTTGTGAAATCTGCCAAGAAATGGTACGGTATGAGTCAAAGCTTTCAGCAAAGGCTCATCGAGGAGTCCAATGCTCTGACACAGGGTGAGGATGAGCCGGTGAGAGATTACATCACCTGCTCAATCGCAATCATGTGAAAACTCAACCCGAGCGAGCGTAGGCAATTGGACCATCTCTACCGTAACATGCTACCTCAGCTTCAGCGGTTGTTTAAGAGAGCTGAAGCCAAATCGGTTGAAGATTTATTGGAACTGGCGATGGACGCCGAGCAAACGCTCGAGCGGTAAAAGTTATATGGACCGCCTCCGGCAGAGGAAGATTCAATGCTGCCGGAACTTGCTTACAAGGCAAAGTCCAAAAAGCGGCCGACCACCAAGCCCAAGGTAGCAAGCGTGGCTAAGGAGGTGAGTGAGTTGAGTTGGGAAGATCCGATTGAACGTCTCACAAAAGTCCTGGAAGAAAGCCTTAGGACCATGCGAACGAGTAGCCAGACAGCTGGGGTTAAGGTGGATAAAGATACGCCACCTAGGAAAAAAACCCACAAGTCTCCTCCTCAGTTTAGAAGGAGGAAGGAGACACGTAAAAGTCCCGATCAACGGTCATCGAGTGGTTCATCCTCGAAGCTTGGGGAATCGTCGGATTCTAGAAAGAAGATCAAGAGAAAAGAAGACTTCCCCAAGCCGATCAAGTGCCACACTTGTGGTAAGTTGAGGTACACCGTTAGGACGTGCCCTAACTGCGCAAAAAATGCGCGGGGAAGCGGTTAGAGGGGACAATCGCATACCCCAAAGTACAGGGAGTTCCCAAGGAGGACAAAGGTCTGACTTCCGATTACCGAGATAGTCCAGCTGCAGTTAAGCAGAAAAGGAAAGGACTGATTCCTGACAGATCCCAGGAAGTCGGAATGGATTCGGAGACCAGCGATGTCCTAAAGTTAGTGACATCGAGCACTAGCCGAAGAAGTTATCGTCCCGAGGACGAGACGCGCTGGTGGTGTCAGCTTGACGAAGGTGGATTCCGGATTCGTGCGTTGTTCGACCCAAGTACATCGACCACCGTAATGAGTCCGAGCGGTTTGCAGTGAGCAACCGCTCTAGGCAGGTCGCTTCTCGAGTCACGAGCTGGCAATGCCGAGCTCGCTGATGGTAGTACTCATCCGTTGTGTGGTCACATGATGCTACCATTTACCATCGGTAAAGAGACTCGAGAAATACGTGTGGCGATCATGCCGAACCTGGATGCTGAATGCTACATCGGAGTAAATTTTATCCGAACATTCCGAGCCGTCCTAGACCCAGAGTCCGACCGTTTATTCCTAAAGGGAACGGATCAAGTCCTACAGCTGGAAGTGGCAAGTATGGAAAGTGGCAACGCTTCATTATCGTCAGCAGGTGTCGCTGACGTAACAGAAGTAGAGCGCACGCAATTGCGCGAACTTCTAGACCGAGTGTTGTCCACAACCTTGCCAAAGATCGGCCGTTCTTACGATGTCGAACATATAATCGACGTCGGATCAGCCAGGTCGAGCAAACAGAGGTACTACCCCGTCTCTGATAAGATTCAAGAGGAAATGCAACGTCAAGTTCGCGAGATGCTCGAGACTGGCGTTATAGAACCCTCGAAAAGCGGTTGGTCCAGCCCCGTGGTGATGGCGAAGAAGGGTGAGAATGCTAGGCGTTTTTGTATCGATTTTAGGAAAGTCAACGCTTTGACGAAACCTGATGCATATCCTTTGCCATATATGAAGGATATCCTGCGCAAATTCAAAAAAAGCCCGATACATCTCCACGATCGACATGAACTGTGCGTACCACCAGATACCTCTACAGGTGGAGTCGCGCCCGATAACGGCTCTTACGGTACCTGGAATGGGTTTGTTCCAGTTTACTCGTATGCCGTATGGATTGGCAAATGCTGGCGCGACATTCCAGCGCATGATCGATCAGGTGATTGGACCCGAACTCGAACCGGTTGCTTATGCATATCTCGACGATATCATTATTGTCACTGAGACGTTTGAAGAGCATAAGCAACTGTTGATCGAGGTGTTAACTCGCTTGGCAGAAGCCGGTTTATCTGTTAACCGGGAGAAGCGTGTATTCTGCCAGCCCGAAGTAAGATATTTGGGTGTGCGAGTTAACCGAGACGGGATACCACCTGACCCAGCTAAAACGGAGCCGATTAAAGAATATCCGGCTCCCAAGAATTTGAAGCAGCTGCGACTGTTCCTCGGTATGGCATCTTGGCACAGACGCTTCATGCACGACTATGCTATCATAGCTGAGCCGCTAACACGTCTGACCAAGAAAGACCAGAAGTATCTTTGGCTGGAAGAACAAGAGAGCGCTTTCCAGCAGCTTAAAGCTCTGTTGATGACAGCACCCGTTCTGCAAACTCCCGATGAGAATTGTGAGTATGTGGTCCAGACTGACGCTAGCGACACTGGTATCGGTGCAGTGTTGCTACAGGTTGTCGGCGGAGAAGAAAGAGTCCTGGAGTTCGCTAGTAGAATCCTCTCGCCCGCCGACCGCAATTACTGCGTCACAGAACGGGAATGCCTGGTCGTGGTATGGGCGATTAAGAAGTTTAGACCATACATCGAAGGTTACCAGTTTAAAGTTGTCACTGACCATAGTAGTCTTCGTTGGTTATGCAATATACGCAATCCAGTGAGCCGGCTTGCCAGATGGGCGTTAGAACTCCAGGCTCATAACTTTACTATTGAGCACAGGAAACGAGCTCTAAACTACGTTACTGATGCACTTTCTCGTATGTATGAGGAAGACGAGCCGGCCTTATCCTCCGTCTCTTGGAGCCAGACTACTAAGGACCCCTGGTACCATTCGTGGACCAAAGACGTAAGTGAGCGGCCGAGAGAATTTCCTGATTGGATGATCCAACGTGGAAACCTATATTTGTATCGGCTGGATACTGAATTGGATGACGCCATGAAAGATCAAGACGCTTGGAAGTTGGTCGTACTCGAAGAGCATAGACAGACCATCCTCAGAGAATGTCATGATGATCCGGCAGCTGGCCATCTAGGTAGAGAAAAGACATTTGCTCGCGTGGCAAAGTTATATTATTGGCCACGTTACTATGCCGAAGTTGGCGAGTATGTACGCAAATGTCAGGTGTGCCAGCAATGCAAGCTGAAGCAACGCCCTCCCATGGGTTTGATGGGTAGGCGAGTGGTTGAAAAGCCATGGCAAGTGGTAGCAGGAGATGTTACTGGACCACTTCCCCGCTCCATACACGGATATGAATATATTTTGATCTTCCAAGACTTGTTCACACGCTGGATTGAAGCAGTACCGATCCGGAAAGCTAACGCTAAGACGATCGTGAAAGAGTTACACGAACGAGTCATCATGCGTTTTGGCACACCGGAAGTATTTTTATCCGACAACGGCACTGAGTTCAACAACAAGCTCGTAGATGATTATCTCGTGGAACGAGGGATATTTCATACAATTATTCCTCCGTACCTCGCTCAGGCCAATCCCGTCGAACGTGCTAATCGGACGCTGAAAACGATGGTAGCGTCTTACATTACCGAGAAGCACAACACTTGGGACGAGAAGTTACCAGACCTTGTGTTTGCTTTAAATACGGCGGTACAGAGTTCGACAGGATGGAGCCCGGCCATGTTAAATTACGACCGGCAGCCTGAGCCACCCGGCACTGCTCGTCGAGTTCAAGACGAGCTGACTCAGCAACGTTTGAAATACCAACGTTTGCTTGAATGGAGTGATCGGCTATCACGACTTCCTGAGCTTCACAAGAAAGCTTCAGCAAGAGCTAATAAATCTCAGGATAGGCAAGCCTGTTACTATAATGCTGGAAGACGAGCGGCTTCTTTTGAAGTCGATGACTTGGTATGGAAGAAGAACCGAGTCCTCTCATCCAGCGCGCAAGGCGTCTCGGCCAAGTTAGCTCCAAAATACGTCGGTCCTTATTTGATCGTCCACAGCTACGGCCCAAATACTGTTAAGATCCAGGATACTGAGGGACATGAGGAGAAATGCCATGTCCAGTACCTCAAACCATACTTATCGGATGACCATGGCGCTGAGTGCGGCCAAGAAGACAACATCGAGACCGATCTAGCTACGAGGGAAGAGGAACCCGAACGCGACACGGTTCCTACTAGCGAAGACGTCTCACGTGGCAAGACGCAAGCGAGCGCCGTTCCACGCGAGGAACGAGATAACGCGAATGTCGTGCCCCCCGTTAAACGAAGTAGAGGTAGGCCGCGTAAAAACGCGAGGGTCGTCGCCAGACCGCGGAATCGGTCGACGGTAATTCCGACCGCTAGCCACCGCGGGCTAGCCAAACGAGGTAGAGGCATACCACGACGGAACTGCAGTTAGTGTCCGGATTTTTGGACCAGGTTTTTTTTGTTGTACCTGTGTAGCCACTTCCCATCCCAAATTCGTCAGGGATGCAGAAACCACATCACGGTTATGTGGAATCTGGAAGGGGAGTGTAACGGTAAGGTATTGTTTACCTTACCGTTTGACGAATTCGAGCAACACGAGCGAACAGTACCATAATGTTCGCATCGGCTCGAGCCGGCGAGATTCGGCTCGGCTCGGTTCGTCGTGGCTACACGGGCGAGATCGACTTCGCGCGCGAAAGATTCGCGCACGCACCTCATTAGAGAGCTGAGGAAGAGATTCGCGCGCGCTGCGAAGAGAGGTAGCCGCCTTCTTACGTGACAGTTATAATCTCCCCGCGTCCCGTGTTTAGTTTCGCCGTGCTCTGATTTGCCGTGCGTTTTGTGTGTGCGTTTCGACTGCAGGCCGATCCTGCATTTGCCGTGAGTGGTGCAACACCGTGCATCTGCCTGCAGCCACACAACCCCGGTGGACGGGCGAGCGGTCAATCCGTCCTTCACCGCAGCGAGAGTGTGTGTGTGTGAGAGAGAGAGAGAGAGAGAGAGAGAGAGAGAGAGAGCAACCGATCGGCTGGTCGTTGTTTACCAACGACTACAGCAGCGTATAAAGTAAGTGGTACCACTTCACGCGATCGTGTTTTTATTCGCACTTAATAAATAATCGTGTTGCTTTATACCAGTCCCGTTGACTGGGTATACTATTTTAGTTCGCGATATTTTTCCTCCTCTCTCTACAAGTCGGCCGTTTACCGACTTGTAATAAAAGCGTAGACCTCGGCGACAATCAGATATTTTATTAGTTATTTATCTTTATTTTTATTTCAATAAACTCAGTTTATTATTAAAATTCAATCCGGTATTCAAGTATTTGAATTTATCTCACGTACGATTCCTTCCGTAATCCTAAGAGCTCGTATATTTCTGGTTGACAAGTGCTCGATGCGATATCCCTGTTTCGCGGTCAATTTCAGATTTGAATTTTACCTGGTTGTTATCTGAAACAGTAATTCGGTTTCAGACTGACACTTAACAGATTTGGTAGAGCGGACAGGTAACCGCCGCCGCAACGCGGGAAAAATACGTTTATTTAAATACGGTAAGTTTAACAGTACCGCTGAGCAGCCGCGATATTAAAATAAACATCCGTGCGGCAACCAAACTGTTACAACCTTTAAAATTTAAAAATTGGCGTTTCGATCACAGCACTCTAGCTTTGGTCTCCTCAGTAAGAAGCTAGAGGCCTTCCTTAGACGCCCGTCTCAGATGGAAAGCGACGACAAATGAAAGAAATGCGGCTATATATATGCCTTGTTATCGATTGTTTCTCTAGCGAGTAGAGAGAACAGTCGTATCCTCCTGGTGGTAAGAACTCCCACCAACCAAGAGCGCGACGTGGATTCACACGGAGTCGCGAGTTTTTAGAAAAACGAAAATTTTAACGTTCGCTACAGGTTATTTACAATATAAATTAGGAGTGTAACGGTAAGGTATTGTTTACCTTACCGTTTGACGAATTCGAGCACACGAGCGAACAGTACCTAATGTTCGCATCGGCTCGAGCCGGCGAGATTCGGCTCGGCTCGGTTCGTCGTGGCTACACGGGCGAGATCGACTTCGCGCGCGAAAGATTCGCGCACGCACCTCATTAGAGAGCTGAGGAAGAGATTCGCGCGCGCTGCGAAGAGAGGTAGCCGCCTTCTTACGTGACAGTTATAATCTCCCCGCGTCCCGTGTTTAGTTTCGCCGTGCTCTGATTTGCCGTGCGTTTTGTGTGTGCGTTTCGACTGCAGGCCGATCCTGCATTTGCCGTGAGTGGTGCAACACCGTGCATCTGCCTGCAGCCACACAACCCCGGTGGACGGGCGAGCGGTCAATCCGTCCTTCACCGCAGCGAGAGTGTGTGTGTGTGAGAGAGAGGAGAGAGAGAGAGAGAGAGAGAGAGAGAGAGCAACCGATCGGCTGGTCGTTGTTTACCAACGACTACAGCAGCGTATAAAGTAAGTGGTACCACTTCACGCGATCGTGTTTTTATTCGCACTTAATAAATAATCGTGTTGCTTTATACCAGTCCCGTTGACTGGGTATACTATTTTAGTTCGCGATATTTTTCCTCCTCTCTCTACAAGTCGGCCGTTTACCGACTTGTAATAAAAGCGTAGACCTCGGCGACAATCAGATATTTTATTAGTTATTTATCTTTATTTTTATTTCAATAAACTCAGTTTATTATTAAAATTCAATCCGGTATTCAAGTATTTGAATTTATCTCACGTACGATTCCTTCCGTAATCCTAAGAGCTCGTATATTTCTGGTTGACAAGTGCTCGATGCGATATCCCTGTTTCGCGGTCAATTTCAGATTTGAATTTTACCTGGTTGTTATCTGAAACAGTAATTCGGTTTCAGACTGACACTTAACAGATTTGGTAGAGCGGACAGGTAACCGCCGCCGCAACGCGGGAAAAATACGTTTATTTAAATACGGTAAGTTTAACAGTACCGCTGAGCAGCCGCGATATTAAAATAAACATCCGTGCGGCAACCAAACTGTTACAACCTTTAAAATTTAAAAATTGGCGTTTCGATCACAGCACTCTAGCTTTGGTCTCCTCAGTAAGAAGCTAGAGGCCTTCCTTAGACGCCCGTCTCAGATGGAAAGCGACGACAAATGAAAGAAATGCGGCTATATATATGCCTTGTTATCGATTGTTTCTCTAGCGAGTAGAGAGAACAGTCGTATCCTCCTGGTGGTAAGAACTCCCACCAACCAAGAGCGCGACGTGGATTCACACGGAGTCGCGAGTTTTTAGAAAAACGAAAATTTTAACGTTCGCTACAGGTTATTTACAATATAAAATTTATCGGGCTTTGCGACCCAATATGCTTTATTAAGCGAGGCTTTTACGCTTTTTCGCTAGAGAAACAGTCGATAACAAGGCATATATATAGCCGCATTTCTTTCATTTATCGTCGCTTTCCATCTGCGACGGGCGTCTAAGGAAGGCCTCTAGCTCCTTACTGAGGAGACCAAAGCTAGAGTGCTGTGGTCGAAACGCCAATTTTTAAATTTTAAAGGTTTACTCTGGGACTTCCACCAACCATAGTGGACGAAGAGTAAAAGTCGCGCTTAATAAAGCATATTGGTTCGCAAAGCCCGATAAATTTTATACTATTATATTATTGTTGAAAGTTCATTAATTTTGATCTAGTAATAAACTTTCCTTGTTTAATATCCCTTGGATATTAGTATAATCTTTTAATAAAATATTACTTATGTCGACTGTAGTATAACTAAATTAATTAATATTTTTATCGGTCTTACAGTCAATTATATGGGCAATCAGATTGCCCCTACTTATAATCACCCCCGAAGAATCTATAAAAATAAAAATAAAAAATATAAAATATAAAAAATAAAAACACTAACTAAACATAACAACAAATTATTAATAAAGCAATCTGACTGCCCCCCTGCACCAAAAATCTACTAACCCCAAATATGATGTCCGACGTTTCGAGCTCGCTGCTGCTCCTCATCAGGGACTGAAATGAAAATCTATTCTACACGATATTTAAACCCTCAAAAAAAGCCTCCCCACTCCAAGGACCCACCCTAAATAAATTCACACCAATAAACTAAGCTAAGTTAAGATAGGATGATAAATCTTATTTAATTTACTTGACTCTAACATTAAATTAACATTCTTATCATTCTTAAATATATGAATATTTTTAAGACTTTCTCTTTTAAATTTATTCATAATATTTTGTTCTAAGTAGATTTTTGGTGCAGGGGGGCAGTCAGATTGCTTTATTAATAATTTGTTTTTATGTTTAGTTAGTGTTTTTATTTTTTATATTTTATATTTTTTATTTTTATTTTTATAGATTCTTCGGGGATGATTATAAGTAGGGGCAATCTGATTGCCCATATAATTGACTGTAAGACCGATAAAAATATTAATTAATTTAGTATAATCTTTTGTTTTAATTGAATCCCAATTTAATTCAATTCCTGAATCCTTGTACAAACTAGAATTTTGTGTCGAGTCTCTAGATGTTGATGGTTAGGATATATTAACTATATCATTTCCTTCAATATTGTTTATTCATTTTTCATTTACTGATTTCCTACTCAAAATTAACTAATTTTAATGGTGAAGATCTTATAATTTTCGAGATTTTTTAAGTGGATCTATTCTTTGTTTCTTTAAAATAGGATTTTCTTTCATTGAGCCCATAGTTAAAGGATTGTTTTTATCTTTATTTGAAATTGGTTTAAAACATTATTTTTAAGCATTTCTCTTATTTCTTAATATTTTTTTTATATTTTATTTAAAAAAATTGAGAATCGCCGAAGCCGTAAACATACTTTCTTGACGGCTATATTAAAATTGAGTATCGGCGGATCTCGCCCGCGCGCGACGGTGAGGAGATCGACGCGCGATCGCGATCGCGTACGCGTGCGAGAGACAATGCGAGTAACCCCGGTTGTTACACTTCATCGCGAGACCTCACGCGGCCTTTTTATTCTTTTGTTATTTATCTACTTTTAATGTTCCTTGTTAAACCTGTTTCCTCTTTTAAGTAATAAAGAAATTTTATTCGTGATTAATAATCGTGTGCGAGTTTGGTTATTAATACCGGCATCTATTATTCCTGTTATTCCCAACACCGCCTTCTCTGTTTCAGGAGCGGCTGACGTAAGTTTACCGCAGATTTATCGCCTTTTATTCGCAGTTGTTTTCAGCTCGCGACGCTTGCAGTTGAACAAATACGCGAGATCGGCAAGTGATCTCGTGATTGTGACGGACATCGCAACGGTTGGTCGTGCACGGAATCTACTGATTTGAATCCGCCGCGCACTTTCGGTGTACCGCCTAGGGAGTATAACTAGGCAGTACCGTAGCAACCGCTCCCTCTAACCTTACCTACGGAATAAAGTATACCTTGTTACAATATATATATATTGTATCGATAAACGGACCGCGATAAGCTAAATAATACTAATCTGGCGAGTGTACCGTAAAAGACGAGTAACGCGCATGCGCGAGCGTACCGGAGGACCGGCTACATAATTATCTTAAAAAATTTCGAAAGTATTTTCATCGTTTTTCCACATTTAATAAAACAATTTGCTCTAATAACTCCTGGCATTCATATAACCGACTTTTAAACAAAGAAGCATTCGTGCTCACTCTTAATTCAGACGGTAAACTATACCAGACATCCATAGCTTGAATGGTTACGGATTTTTTATATGTGTTTGTGGAAACAACTCGCCTATCAAATGAGGACTGATTCGTTCGCTCAGAGCACCGTATATCAGGGCTTAACGTGGGGAACATATACATATATTTCTGGCAGTTAGTACCTGATAAGTTAGCACACCCATAAAATAAGATCGACACTTGTTTACCGGCAACCAATTCAATTTCTCATAAAAAACATCTAATTTAGCATCTTTTCGAAGACGAAAGATAAAACAAACGTACCCATTTATAAGACGCTGTAGCTTCACGTTTAAATAAACAGGAATATCACTATATACGAGACATGCATAATCGAAGCACGATATCACTAGGGATGAGACTCACCTCTTTTTCAACGTGATGGACGAAAAGCTGCCTCGGCTCTGCAACTTATGAAGTATTCCATGATCTCTAGAAATAATGCTGGAAATGTGCGTGTTCCATCGCAAATTTTCATCGAACATACCTCCAAGATTTCTTATCGATTTAACTAACTCTATCACGTAGCCATTCACTAAAATAGGTGATAAGGATTCTCTATCTATGAATCTAAGTAGCTGAACTGAGCTAATTAAGATTGCCTTCATTTTGCTAAAATTTATATCAATTTTATGCTCACGTGCCGAATTTGATACTCTAGAGAGAGATAGAGAGATTGATTGATTGATTGATTATTTATTTCGGTGTTTTGGGGAAATCTCTGTATACACCGCAGTTACATAAGAGCATATGACATTAAACAATAGAAAAATATAACATAAGAATACTGAAATAACGGTAAAATAATAAAATATAGCGAAATAATATAACAGAATAATATAACAAAATGATATAACAAAAATAATATAGCAATAAATAAAATGTAACTGACGAATACAATGTAAAATAAAACAAAGTAAAATGATAACAATCATAAAGATTAATATATATATATATATATATATAATATAAAAATATAATAAAATAGAATAAAATAAAATAAAATAAAATAAAATAGATTAACTTAACAACTAAAAAGAAAACAGATTAAAAACGTGGTCGTATACAGAGTAAAATAAAATAAAAGCGTAGAAACATAATAAAACGCATGAAACATGGTAAATAAAATATAAAAAGAATATAACGCCGCACGCAAAAGTAAGATACATAATTAAATAAATAAATACATAAAAAGGACGAAGTACAATAAATAAATCGTGACTAGAAAAATGGAATACTGACTAAATATCGAGCATGGGCAAGGGAGGGCACTCTAAACCTTCATCCACCACTCTCGACTCCCTCGAGAGAGAGAGAGAGAGAGAGAGGGGGGGAATGAGGAAACGCGAGAAACCAAAGCCTACTTATTTTGGAACGCGATCCGCGATCGGCATCGGGATACGCGCGGTACCCCGACGTATTAACGTGATAGCGCGAGAGGTTAGTTACTCTCGCCGCGTCTCTCTCTTCCACGTGAACACGCTTCTCACTCCGGCATCACCTTACCTGCGTTTCATTGTTTGCGAGGCCAGGTAATCCGTACGTGGCGAATCATCCGCGTCCCCCGAGTGGACCCAGATAGCGCTTCTCGAGCGTTCTTTGCGGTGAGCGCATATTTGTAATATGTTGTTGTTGTTTTAATCTTGTTATTTTCATTTACCTCGGTCTAATGACTAGCATTGCCTTGGCCCGATATAATTACGGACATTATGTTTTTCTACGTTATATTAATACACTATTATCCTAATAAATTGCGCTTATTAGTTGGTTAAACCCGCAATCAAATCCTATTCTAAAGGTGGATACCGTCATGTCCCGTGAGTGTCGTGCATTGCACTTCGCACGACATACATCTGAGTAGACCAGCACGGCTATCGGCAAAGAGTATTTTCCACATTCAGTAAGTGTTTATTACTAAAAGTGCACACGTTGTACGCAGGTTGAACAACATCGTGCAGAGCTTGAGAATAGCTCCGGCAGCATCGACGGACGACAGCGGCGAAGTGATCAGCTGCTTTGTAACGCAACTGATCATATTAACGTGAATTTTCCTATGCACTGAGGATATGTACTTGATAAATAAAACCCAACCCAAAGAAAATCCCATAAGGTATGCAAATATCCCGAAACACTTTCGAAATTCCAGAAATGACCAAAATAACCAGTTATTCATGAAAGTATCTAGGAAATCCCAAATAGTCCCGTAATTAATGCAAATAACCTGGAATTTCCAAAATTCCATCCCATATAGCACATAATGTTTTTAAAATGTTTTTAAAAGGTTTATAAGGAATGTTTGGAAACTTTTAAAAACATTTTAATAAATGTTTTTAAGATTAATCTATGTCCACTTATTGTACGCTTAAAATCATTCTTCAATAACATTTGTAAAAGGTATCTGTAAATGTTTTAAGAAATGTTTTAAAAACGTAATAACAACATTATGTTCAAGGAATGGGTATCTTTTAAAAACTTATTTTATCCTTTTATAAACGTTGCAGAAATATTTCATAGAAACTTTTTAAAAATGGTTCAAAGACATTGTTTATAAACTTTATAAAATGTTGCTATGTCCGCTTATAGTACGCTTAAAAACATCCTTTAAAATGTATTTAAAAGGTTTTTTTGAAATATTATAAGCAATGTTTTGACGACGATATTAATAATTGCACTTTATAAATGTTTCTGAGATGTTTTTAAGAAATTTTCGTAAAAATATCCTCTTAATATTACTTTAAACCTTTTGAAAATATTATACTTCCACTTATTGAAAGCCTAAAAATATTCCTCAAAAACGTATTTAAAAGGATTATCATAATATTTCAAGAAATATATGTTATAATTCGGTCTCACCGAACGAAAAACTTTACTTTAGAATAAAGCAGGCCTCTGCGGCTATATATATAGAAAAGAAACGACGATCTCTCCAACGAGTGTAGAGAGATAGTCGTCTCCATCTGGTGGTGGGAAAAATATTATATACACATATAGATGTTTACGAACGATCAATTCATTTTATTTCAAATAACTTGCGACTCGGACTAATACGTCGCACTCTGGCTGGTGGTTTTTCCCACCAGCAGATGGAGACGACTATCTCTCTACACTCGTTGGAGAGATCGTCGTCTCTTTTCTATATATATAGCCGCAGAACATCTTGCTGGCGTCGCGGTTCATCTTGCGACAGGCGTCTAAGGTAAGATCTCCAGTTCCTTACAGAGGAGTCCAAGCTGGAGATCAAGGACAAAACGCCTTTAATAATTTTTTTAAAAATGGCCGTGCTCTGGAAAATTCTACCAACCATAATGGAAAAAGACTACAATATGCCTGCTTTATTCTAAAGTAAAATATTCGTTTAGTGAGACCGAATTCTATACACATATAGATACTTACGAACGATCAATTCATTTTGTTTCATTTCAAGAAATGTTTTAAGAATGTAATTAATATGTTTTGTGCCAGCTTCAGGTGTATAACATACATCTAATTTATTCGTTTAAAAATATTCCTGAGATGTTTTTTAGAAACTGTCTGAAAAATATCGTATGAATATTAATTTAAACCTTTTGAAAATATTTATTCCCACACTTTTTGGATGCCTACAAACATTCGTAAAAAACCTATTTAATAGGTTTTTTGTAATATTTTAAAGAATGTTTTAAGATTGTTATAAATACGTTTTGTTTATGGTTACCTACTTCTTTAAACTTGTTTAAAATTGTTATATAAAAGTATTTATGTAAAGCTATTTATAACATACAATTTAAAAGATTGTTAAATATTTATTGTTTAAATGAATTTATCGTTCGTCCAAGTAATCTTTAGTAAGAAAGTGTCTTTATTGATCGTCACGAACCAATATACATAATTGCCGACGTTTCGGACGTTTTTTCGCCGTCCCTTCTCAAGGCTAAAAATTAGTAAATTACAGTATATATAGATAAATACAAGCAATGAAACATTTAAATCGATGTCACAAAACAATTCATACACTCACCAAATTTAAACAAAACTCAAAAAAACAACATATCACTCGTGTGGTTTGATCTCGCAAAAGCCACTCTCTTCGGTATATTATTACATATCAAATCTATAAAAATTCAACAAACCACGTTTAATTCTCGCATTAAAACAATAATTTTTAATAATACAATTTAAAAAAACCTTTCAACTAGTTTTTACTACCTACGCTGTCGTCTTCAGAACAAATTGTTTAAAAATATATATATATATATATATATATCTGTATGTATGTGTACTTATGCAGACTCAAAATTTTTACCAATAACCCAATACCCTATAACCCTATTTTTCATGTAAAAAATTTTTTTTGTGTCCGCATAAGTAGTAATAGAATAATTTTTTTCGAGTAAAATTATGCGGACGTCCGCATAAGTCCATCAAAGTCTGCATAAGTCGGGTTACAGTACTAAAGTAGTCAGCACAACTCTAGATGTACATAAATATATATATATATATATATATATATATACATAGGACCTCCCCGAAGGGAGTGCTAAGTCACAATTAATCTTCATAATGCCCACAGACCCGTGCCTAACCCCTTACCAATACATTTAACAATATACACATATATATATATACACACACACACACATATATATATATATACTAGGGGGGCTTCGCCCCCCTGCGCGCTTCGCGCGCCAACCCCCTCTCCTTTCAAAATGAAATATATATATATATATAATATAAAAGAAATGTAACCGACAAGGTGGCGGAGTGGCGGAGAAGCACTTCGGCCGGTCACGGAAGTTAAGCAGCACTGAGTGCGGTTCGCACTTGGATGGGTTTCGCTTTCGTGGCGGGTTAGGTGTTTTTTCACACTTCACAACGTGAGCGGGAGGTGTGAAACATTCGGTTTCGGTGTCAAGGCCTACGCAATGTGACTTTGACACCCAAAAAGAATGTTTCGAATACACCGGCCATCTCGGGTGAGGTTTTCCCTGCTTCACAGGTTTCCCTCATCCACGGGCATAACCCCGGGCGAATGCGAGATGGTGGGGTTTTTAAGGGAGGGATAAAAGCACCCACACATAGGTGGTAGGTGAACACCGTTAAAGTCCCCCAGGGGATAAACGGTAGGAAGTGCCAGGAAAAAGAGAGCACAAATCAAGAATAAAAAAAAAAAAATATATAAAATGTATATATTATAAATATATTATCATCATATTATTATTAAATAGATTTCCACACCACCCTGGAGGTACTATTATGGCGCGTTGGGTTTTATACAAAAAATTTAGCATATTAAATTTAAAAAAAATTTATAAATAAAAGATTACCAAAATTTTAGTATAATGAAGTAAAAATGAAAATTATAAAATAAAGATAGATGTGTATTAAAAACATAACGAGGAAACCCATCGCCGTTAGCCATACACCACGTTATGTCAAAAAAATGATTTTAAACAAAATTCATACATATAAACTTTAACTGCAAATTTTATATGATATGAATTTTTTTAACTTATAATTTACATTATGTTAAATAATTATAAATTTAATCAAAATTTAACTTACCTAAAATAGTAAATTTAAATTTTTAAACTGATCTAAATAATACTTCACCTCCTAGAATTAATTTATGTAATGGCAAAGGATCATCTTCTAAAAGTTCTATATCCTCGATATTTTGTACTTTTAATGTAATAAAATTTTCTTCTAAAATAAATAAATTTTCGTATTAATGTGACAACTATTTAAAATATTTTAGTTACTTTCAAATAATAACCTGTATCTTCTATTTCCCCAATAATTCGTAATTTGCACCCTCTTTTAAAATTTGAATTTTGATTTATAATTATATCTATTTTATTTCTTCCGTTAGTTATGGAGCCCACATATTTATTTTGATTATTGTCAACAAATTCATTTCTTAAATAACCTTCTGTTTCTAATAAATAAATATTTGTTTATGTAAATTATTATTTTATATAAATATACATTTATTCTCACTTATATATCCATGCAATTTTGAAATTTCATCAAAGGCAATAACATTTAAATTTGATGTATTTTTTCGGATATCAAATTCTCCTAAATTAGTAATTTTTGAAAAGTTTTTCAAATGTAATTCATATGTCATATTTCCATTATTAAAATTTGAGGATTCCTTAGCCATTACTGTTTCTAAAAGAATTATCTACAAGAATACAATAATTTGGAATTATATTTAATTTTTAAATCATTGTATTTTATATCCATATTATATATTATATCTATAGAAAACTGTATGTTAGTATACTTGATTTATATTTATTTTATTTTCAAATAATTTTGCATCTCCATTCCAGGCATTACACTGAATTTTGGATCCGTCATTATTATTTAATACAAATTTAAAAATTTCATAACTTTTATCAGTATTTCTGGACGTAATTGTTTTTGTCTTATCTATTGATTCTACGTATCCAATAATCATTCTATACAAATAATTATTTTTAATTTAATTTTTATATTATATTACGTTAAACAAAGATAATACTTGTAATATTTGTATCATTTGATAAATACTTACACACTTTTATCACCAATATGAATTTTATTTTTTAAAAAATCATTATTTGTAAACTGAATTTCGGAAAAATCAATTTTTGTTTGTTTATTTTTAATACTTTCTTCATTACTATTAATTTGTTTTCTTTTGATTGACATGGCTATGTGAAAATAAAATCATTCGAAAATTTCTTTCCAGACGATATTTTCAATTTCATTTTGGTTTTCAGAGTTATTTTCAATATATAAATTATTTGGATTTTCACACCGAGAAAGAGCTACATATAATTGACAATGAGAAAATAGAGGTCTACGATAATATATTCCTAAACTATCAAAACTTTGTCCTTGTGATTTATTTATTGTTATTGCAAATGCTAATATTACAGGAAATTGTTTTCGATGTAAAATGAATGGTAATTTAGAAAATTCACCTGTGTCCAAAGTTATTCTTGGTATAAATGCAATTTCTCCCTTTTTATTTCCTGTTACAATCATAACTTTTATATTATATTTATATAACTCGATGATTTTTAAACGCGTCCCATTACACAAACCATCATTAATGCTTATATTTCTTATAAGCATTACAATCGCACCTATTTTTAAAATTAATTTATGGAATGGTAGTCCTGGAAGCTTAAGAGAATTTAAATATTCTATTGGATAATTTAATTGCATACTTTCATCATTCTGATCTACACCTTTAGCAGTTGCATAATCAATACTTAAATAAATTTTTTCTTTTGAATGAATTTTGTTTAATACTTTTTTATTTAAATTATATATATCTTCATTATGACACGCTAATATAGCTTTATTTGATAGATCATTTGTGTTTGTTATAATAGAACCATAAATTTTTTCGCAAATATCATCAGTTTTCCATGAATCTTTAATTTTTAATGAGGTTAGATTTCCTTCACCGATTTGTAATAGAAATTTTGAAAAACTTTTATCACACGATCTCATATTTTTATTTAATTTCAAAACAGTGAATTTTGGCCATACATTAGAATATTTTATGGATTCCTTTAGTATTGAATTTCGGCAACCGTTTTTAATGACAGGTAAAATTTGTCTAAAATCACCTCCCAAAATTATTAATTTTCCTGCGAATGGAATTTTTTCATTTGAACAACAATCTCTTAAAGTTTTATCTACTATTTCTAATGCTTTTTTAGGTATCATAGATGCTTCATCCCAAATTATTATGTCACATTCACGTAATTTTTTTTTATCTGATTTTAATTTTAAAAAAGTCGTTTCTATATTTGACAAATCTAACGGTAATTTAAAAGTTTTGTGACTCGTCATACCTTCTGGTAGTAAAATTGATGCAATACCAGTCCAAGCCATAGATATAACTTTTTTTCCTTGCCCTAAATAATAATAAATAATTGTTTTATAAAGAAAAGTTTTTCCTGTACCGCCAGGCCCGTCAATAAAAATCATGTTATTATTTGATTGTGTAATATAATTAAATATTTTATTTTGATCTTCATTAAGTTTATTTTTATGATCAATAAATAAATTCATATTTGCGTCCTTCATTAATTGTATAGCATTTAAATCTACTTCATTTTCATTATTAATAATTTCTGGTAATCCAAAATCGGAAATAGAAAGATTTTCTAAATTTAAAATTTTATTAATATGTTTTAAAGCATTACATTCCTTATTTTCTTTGAAATCTTCACATAAATTTTTTTTAAAATTATCCCATATTTTACAAGCTGAAGATGAAGTATCAGCAATTAAAAACCACGAAAAAAATTTTCTAAATTCTTTTGGCATCATAATACTTGCTGCTTCTTCAAAAATTTTTAAAATTTGTTCATCGGTTTCTACTAATCCCATGGCTATAGCTGCTTCTTTAAATGTTTTATATAAAATATTATCATTTGTTTTTAAGTCATTAAAAGATGTCACTCCTTTTTTATGATTTAGAATTAATTTTAAATGAAATCTTTCTGTATCTTTAATACTAACATTACATAATCTACCTAAAGCATTAGAAAAAACTTTTCTTTTAACCCACGTTTTTGTTGTTGTATTAAATAAATAAAATTTTGGTATATTTGAATATTTTATATTTTTTGCATTATCATCACATAAATTTAATCGAAACCATGCAGTAAGAGTTGTATTATTATTCTTTTCTAATGCTTCTTTTTCTTTATTTTCCTCAAAAATAATTTGCTGTTGATTTTCCGTATGTACTGCTAATCTAATTACTGTATGAGATCTTCCAGAAAGTGGTAATTCTTCAATTCTCCAAGCGGCTTCTATAGGACTTATATACCGCGCATCAATATAATCAGTAATTTCATCAAATATTTCATCTTTTTTTTTTTGTAAACCTATGTATGCTCTATCAGAACCTTTAAGTATATATTTATACAAATATTTAATACTCATTACAGAATACGAAATTTCGGTATTAATATGACAATTATATTTTTGTAAAAGAGTAGCATTATAAGGTACTACCATTGAATTATTTACTTTAATAATTTCTCCATTTACTTTCTTATTATATTCATAATTTTTATTACTATTATCTCTTCTTTTATAATGAGGAAAACCATTTTCATCAAAATATGTAAAATCAGTAAAGTTTTTTGGAAATTTTTTGGAACATTTATTATTTTTGTAATCGTAACAGGGTGTATTTTCTGAATGTGGTCCATGTAACATATGCTTAATGACTAATTCTCGTAGATTTTCGTCATCAGGTATTTCAGCACTAATAAATTTATCAATATCTTTCGGATTTAGAAGTTTATTTTTATAATCAAGAACAAACAATAAATGTGCATGAGGTAATCCTCTTTTTTGAAATTCAATAGTATATATATATGCAATAATATTTCCAAATATATTACCACTTAAAATATCACTCAAAATAGCACGAAATTTAATAAAAAATAAACGTGCTACTATATTAGGTATATCAATACATGTAGTACCTGAAGGAAATTTTACAAGAACTCTTTTTATTTCTGGCCAATTTGGATTGCAAGTTACAGTTATAAATAAATCTGGTCTACCAATTTCTCTATTAATTGTCATAGCATCTTGATACAATTGATGCATATGTCTGGGACTACCAATATGCGTTGCTGGCAAAATGAAAATATTACCTAACCTTTCATTATTTTCAAGGTTTACAGAATTATTTGAGGCACATTTTTCAACATGATCTATTAATCCTTGACGACATTCAATTCTTAATTGTTTTTGATTATAACGAAAGAAATTTAATCTATTATTTTCTATAATAATATAAGCATGTAAAAAATATTGTTGTGTTAAACGACCACAATATAATATAGGATCAAATTTAGAATTAATTCTATATGCAAGTCTGTAAGAATAATACTGTAGAGCTGATAATCTCTTACAAGTATTTGAATTTTGTTTCAAGATTGGACTCCAGCCTAAATCTCCTGAAGGAAATAAAATAACAAATACCATCGAATCAACATGGAATGATAATTTATTTAAAATCACGCTTTCATGATTATCTGGTGAATTTTTTGGATAAACACGTAAATCAGCAATTTCTGGAATTTCATTATTTTTCGAAACTATTAATGCTGCACATTCACCAGTCCTGGGTGTGTTATAAACATTTTTATTCGAATTTATGCAGCGTGTGAATATTAAATTATACTCATCAATTTCACCATTATTAGTTACGTCATACAAATGTTTATATTTTTTAGCATACGGATTTTCTTTTAATATTTCTGATATTATTTTCATATATTCTAGTTCTAACATATTATTATTTTGCATTCGAATTTTATTAGCCGTATCATTATCATATATATAAATCTGACTGTATTGTGGATCAATTCCCTCTTTTGCTAAAATATTATTAGGACTACTATGACATACTTGACCATGAATTTTTAAATTATAAATTCCTTTTTTATAATCATTAAGAATATTTGCATTAAAACTTGCAAAAGCAAATTTATTATTATAATATCGTATAAGATTTCTAAATTTGGTATCATATAAAAGATTTTTTAATTCATTATTATAATCACTTAAAGGTGGAAGTACAATTTTACCATAATGACAACAACTTTTTTTTGAAAATTCTTCTAACCAAAAAGCTGCAGAACAATAAGGACATATAAAAGTCATATCACCGATATCAGTATAATCAACAATCGTTTTAGAAAATTTTGAAATTTTTTGATTTATCCTTCGTTTATTAATTCGATTATTTGGCATATTTAAAACAACATCTTTTCTTCTCTTCTTATCCAATCTTTTTTCAGTCATACCTTCGACTATATCTTTACTCCTCTTCTTTTCCAATCTATCTTCAGTCATACCTTCGACTATATCTTTACTCCTCTTCTTTTCCAATCTTTCTTCAGTCATTGTTTTGACCATATCTTTATTCCTCTTTTTTTCCAATCTTTTTTCAGTCATACCTTCGACTATATCTTTACTCCTCTTCTTTTCCAATCTTTCTTCATTCATACCTTCGACTATATCTTTACTCCTCTTCTTTTCTAATCTTTTTTCAGTCATACCTTCGACTATATCTTTACTCCTCTTCTTTTCCAATCTTTCTTCAGTCATTGCTTTGACCATATCTTTATTCCTCTTTTTTTCCAATCTTTTTTCAGTCATACCTTCGACTATATCTTTACTCCTCTTCTTTTCCAATCTTTCTTCATTCATACCTTCGACTATATCTTTACTCCTCTTCTTTTCTAATCTTTTTTCAGTCATACCTTCGACTATATCTTTACTCCTCTTCTTTTCCAATCTTTCTTCAGTCATTCCTTCGACTATATCTTTACTCCTTTTCTTTTCCAATCTTTCTTCAGTCATTCCTTCGACTATATCTTTATTCCTTTTTTTTTCTAATCTTTCTTCAGTCATTCCTTCGACTATATCTTTATTCCTTTTTTTTTCTAATCTTTCTTCAGTCATACCTTCGACTATATCTTTACTCCTCTTCTTTTCCAATCTTTCTTCAGTCATTCCTTCGACTATATCTTTCCTCCTTTTCTTTACCAACCTATTTTCGGTCATATTTTTAACTATATCTTTGTTCCTCTTCTTTTCTAACCTTTCTTCAGTCATATTTATTACTTTATCATTTTGTCTTTTACGAAATAATTTTAATTCATTTAAATTTTGAACATGTTTTCCCGTATTAATAATTTCTTTATTTTTATTATAATAAGATTTATGGTAAAAATTTTTATGATCTTGTTTAAAATGATCATTATTACATTCCAAAATGTCATAATGACCACTATCTATGGTACCAGATAAGAAAAGTATTAATTTATTTCTATTGTCATTTTGACCATACGATAACGGAGAGAAATCATTTTGATAAATAACAATATTTATATTATATAATGAAAGAAACGCTTGAATTTCTACATGGCCACCAAATGTTCCATCTTTTGACATTGTTTGTTTGTAATTATCTTTTTTTATTGATTCATCTCCGAGAATAAATAATCCAAAAAAAGACCAATTCTTTAAAACTTCATTAACTATTTTCAAACGTATACGTCTATGTTTCTCTTGGTCATTATATAAAAATTGTGCAAAACTGCGGAATAAACAATTACCGTCACCTTTAATATGGATTTTCACTTGCTTATCCATTGATAAAATAAAAAAATAAATAATAATGTTATAAATAAATTTATATATTGAAAATAACAATTATTTAATTCTTATTAATTTCTTCTTTGTACCTAAAAATATGAATAATTTCATAAAGTCTTAATATTAAAAAAATTATGAAGTATGTAGTATTAAATCCACCAGTTGAAAGAATCCTCAATGAAGAGTAAAATAATGGTAATTGATATACATACTTGACAATTATTATAAAAATTATTATTTTTTATACAAAAATTAACTACATATCAGTAATTTCCCAAAACTTGTAATAAATTTTACTATAAATCATTAATAAATTTTACTATAAAACATAATAATTTTTATAATTGTCAAGACTACCTCTCGATTGTAATCGAGTGTTTTTTTATAATTGATTTATAATTGAGTATACTCAATAAAACAAATTTAGATATTCGTTGGTCACAAATATTCCTTTCTATCAGTCTGCGTATACACAAAATAAAAATTCTACATTTTGCTATCAAACATTGTAAAACGCAATAAACAGTTGCCTTGCGGTAGCGACAAATTAACAAATAAATAATAATTCTTTGCCTAGGTTATTTGTTTATTTGTTTATTTGGTCATTTGTTTATTTGTTTATTTAGTTATTTGTTTATATGTTTATTTGTTTATATGTTTATTTAATTATTTATATACTTATTTATTCATTTATTTATTCATTTATTTATTCATTTATTTATTCATTCATTCATTCATTCATTCATTCATTTATTTATTCATTCATTCATTCATTCGTTCATTCATTCATTTATTTATTTATTTATTTATTTATTTATAAGTTTGTTTCTTTCTTTCTTTGTTTCTTTGTTTTTTTGTTTATTAGGGTATTTGTTTGTTTGTTTATTTGGTTATTTGTTTATTAGTTTCTTTGGTTATTTGTTTATCTGGTTATTTGTTTATTCGCTTATTTGGTTATTTGTTTATTTGTTTATATGTTAATATGTTTATTTATTTATATGTTAATATGTTTGTATGTTTATTTACTTATTTATTTATTTATTTATTTATTTATTTATATACTTATTTATTTATTTATTCATTCATTCTTTCATTCATTTATTCATTCATTCATTCATACATTCATTCATTCATTCATTCAATCACTCATTCATTCATTCATTCATTGTTTATTTATTACATTTATTAATTTATTTATTTATTTATTAATTGTTTCTTTCTTTGTTTGTTTCTTTGTTATTTATTTTTGTTTGGTTATTTGTTTATCTTGTTATTTGTTTATTTGTTTATTTGGTTATTTGTTTATTTGTTTCTTTGTATTTTGTTTAATTGTTTATTAGGTTATTTGTTTTTTTGCTTCTTTATTTATTTGTTTATTAGGTTATTTGTTTATTTGTTTATTTGTTTATTTGTTTCTTTGGTTATTTGTTTATTTGTTTATTTGTTTATTTATGTATATGTTAATATGTTTGTATGTTTATTTATTTATTTATTTATTTATTTATTTATTTATTCATTTATATACTTATTTATTTATTCATTCATTCATTCATTCATTCAATCACTCATTCATTCATTCATTCATTGTTTATTTATTACATTTATTAATTTATTTATTTATTTATTAATTTGTTTCTTTCTTTGTTTGTTTCTTTGTTATTTATTTTTGTTTGGTTATTTGTTTATCTTGTTATTTGTTTATTTGCTTATTTGGTTATTTGTTTATTTGTTTCTTTGTATTTTGTTTAATTGTTTATTAGGTTATTTATTTATTTATTTTTTTGTTTATTAGGGTATTTGTTTGTTTGTTTATTTGGTTATTTGTTTATTAGTTTCTTTGGTTATTTGTTTATTTGGTTATTTGTTTATTTGTTTATATGTTTATTTATTTATATGTTAATATGTTTGTATGTTTATTTACTTATTTATTTATTTATTTATTTATTTATATACTTATTTATTTATTTATTCATTCATTCTTTCATTCATTTATTCATTCATTCATTCATACATTCATTCATTCATTCAATCACTCATTCATTCATTCATTCATTGTTTATTTATTACATTTATTAATTTATTTATTTATTTATTAATTTGTTTCTTTCTTTGTTTGTTTCTTTGTTATTTATTTTTGTTTGGTTATTTGTTTATCTTGTTATTTGTTTATTTGTTTCTTTGTATTTTGTTTAATTGTTTATTAGGTTATTTATTTATATTTATTCATTTATATACTTATTTATTTATTCATTCATTCATTCATTCGTTCTTTCATTCTTTCATTCATTCATTCATTCATTCAATCATTCATTCATTCATTCATTCAATCACTCATTCAATCATTCATTCGTTCATTCATTCAATCACTCATTCATTCATTCATACATTCATTCATTCATTAATTAATTAATTCATTCATTCATTCATTCATTCATTCATTCATTCATTTATTCATACATTAATTCATTCATTAATTCATTAATTAATTCATTCATTCATTCATTCATTCATTCATTAATTAATTCATTCACTCATTCATTCATTCATTCATTCATTCATTCATTCATTCATTCATTCATTCATTCATTCATTCATTCATTCATTCATTCATTCATTCATTCATTCATTCATTAATCTTTCATTAATTCATTCATTCATTCCTTCATTTTAATTAATTAATTAATTCATTCATTCATTCATTCATTCGTTCATTCATTCATTCATTCATTCATTCATTCATTCATTCATTCATTCATTATATATATAATGTTATAAATAGATAAACTTTCTGACTTACCGACGGAATAGAAGTGATAAGAATCCCAAGTCAACAAATAAAATCTTTTAAAATAATCCTTTGTAGGTAGATGTAATATTTATATATATCTATCTGTATCTATATCTGTATATATAAACTTCTTGTAAAGGTTATAATAAAGGTTATAATCAAATTCTGTAGATTTTTAAAAAATATTGTTACTTTCAATATTTTAATTCTTTTAATTAAAAAAATACTGAATATTAAACTCAATTAACACAATTAACATACAACACAACTAAATTGATATTAACTTTTATATTTTTAAAACGAAAATTTCAATAACGACACGTAGTGCATGTGAGATAAGAAATATTTAAACTAATAGTCAACAGATATGTGAACAAATTCACACTATTTTCACGCGCTAGTGTTTTATTTTTGGCGCGAAAATTTTGAAATGTGAATTTGTTCACTTATCACTACTACTACGGCAGCGGCGGCGAAATATATTTTATATTATATAGAGATATGTACTATATTTATTTAAAATATTATTTTATATAAATATACGTAATCTTCCTACTTATATATCCATACAATTTTTAAATTTTGATTTAAATAATATTTAAATTAAATGCTACTAAATTAATAATTTTCGAAAAACTTTTCAAATGTAATTCGTATATTGCCACAATTGAAATTTGAATTTTCTTTTGCCATTACTGTTTATAATAGAATTATCTTATAAATGCAATAATTAATGTATTTAATTTTTAACTTATTGTATATTTCACATATAGATATTTAGAAAAGTGTATGTTATACTTGATTAATATTTATTTTATCTTCGAAAAATTGTGCATATTTCATTAATATAAAACATTACATTAAATTTTAGGTCCGTTTTTATTTTATGAGTTTTATCAGGAATAAGTAAACTAATACACATTCTAAGTAAGTAAACTAATACAAAATACATATATTATCTATTCTTGAAAAAACAAATTTAAAATATATACACACACACACGCACGCTCGCGCACATACACTTAATATTTATATATTATAGAGAGATATATAACATATATATATAAAACATATATATGACATATATATATGACATATATATATAAAACATATATATATATGTTGAATTCTGAATTCTTAGACACGGCGGCGGCGGCGGCGGCGGCGGCGAAATATTTATATATTATAGAGAGATATATAAACACCAGTATCGGTCCTTATGGTGACACTTCGTGTTATCTTGGTGTTTTGAGGTTATAAAACATATGTAACGACTCAGATATAAGGGGGAGAATATTAATTGACAGAATAATGCATAAAAAACCAATAACCCAAATACCTAAATACCCCTCACCGGTAAAAAAGCACACTTTGACCTTATAATCTTCTCACAAAGAAGGGGCTCACAAAGATAATTTTCCGATTTTTTGTGTGTCGGCATAAGTACGGATACATGGTTGAATTTTCGGTGGAATTATGCTGACGTCGGCATAATTACCCCAAAGTAAGCACAATTCCCATTTCCCGTAAGAATTTGTCGGCATAAGTACCGATTGATCAATTTATACATATACATACATACATACATATATTCGCCCCATACATCAATAAATCTATCCAAAAAAGGAGGGGAACATTCTGTATTACGAGGCTAAGTCGAGTCGTGTGCTCCCGCGTATCAGGCGAACATGCGCCGCGGAGAAGTGGCACGCCGCGTCAATCTTAATACAGCTGGGATTCCCCGGAGCGCTCCGATACTTAAGGGGATGCCACACAGTATAAATTGCCGAATTGATTTTTCAAATTAAATGTTGAGTTTTTCGTTTATCACGATTTTGCGATCATAGGTACATTCTGCACGATTAACAGATTGTTCGTCAACTTGCAGAATCTTATAATTCAATACATTTCCTTATCTAAATGAAAAATTGTAATGTACTAAAATTTGTAACTGTTTGCCGACATTGCAGTTTTTACAAACTATTTTTCATTTAATTAAATGAATATGTCGAATTTTAAGAATTGTGCGAGTTGACACACAATCTGCAAATCATGTAGAATGTATCGATGCACGCACAATTGGAATAAAAGGTAAACTGAAGATTTAATTTGAAAAATCAAATATGTCGGTAATACGGCATCCCCTTAATGCGAGTCGCCCAACCTCCTCACCACACATAGTACGCTAATACCAAGAGGCAGTTGTTCTCAAGTCAACAACGCAATGGAGAGTATAAAACACATTTATAACAAATATACAATATTAATTACAATATAGTTTCACAGTATTTAACGTTTCTTTATACATATTCTTCAAAAAATTAACATCTTCTATACGGTTAAGTGTGTTATCATGTGTATAAATATTCAGCATCTCCGAAAACATTCGTTTTTTCGTATTACTTTCGATATCAATGATAGATACCTTATTAAAATCAATGCTGTGGCTAGTATCTCTCTTATGGACCGCTAATGCAGATCTTTCACTTTCATTGCGTACATCATTCTTATGTTCTCGAATTCGTGATTTTAATTTACGTTTACTCGTGCCAATGTATTGCACTGTGCAGTCTTTACAAGGTATTTTATAAACAATATTGCACATCTCGTGTTTTTCATTTTTATCCTTGCCTAATTTTATAATATTACTAAATTTATTGATCGTGCGATTTATTGGTAGAAAATCACACTTTTTTATGAATACATTCAGGCACGGAGTTAAATCTTTAATAAAAGCTAAAACAACCTTTGGTCTCAAAATTAAATTTCTTTTTATAATAATATTATTAATTAAGCCATTACTGGCATTATCTAAATGTGACAATCGTTTATTTATGAATTTATTAATGAAATCAAATGGATAATTGTTATTAAGTAAAAAGTTTCTAACTAACACAATATTGCCATCATGAAAAATCGAATCCGATAACAAAACAGCCTTGTCAACCAAATTATAAACCATTGCTATTTTTTGGGAACGTGGGTGATGTGAAAAATAATTAAGATAACGTCCAGAGGCTGTGTTTTTACGGTACCAATTTGTCTTGCAAATAGCATCATCAAATCTATGTATTTTTAAATCAAGAAACGGTAATTCTTTATTTCAGTTTCCACTGTAAATTTTATAGGTTCACAAAAGTTATTAAAAGCGTTTAATATCAAATCGATCTTCTCATGATTGACAATTAATAGCGTGGCGTCTACATATCTTTTGTACAAAACAATATCCTTTTTGAAATCTTTTAAGCAACAATTTTCTAAATCTTCTAATACCATGTCCGCAAACCAAGGACTTGTGCAAAAACCCATAGGAGCTCCCATACATTGTTTGTAAATTTTTTTATTAAATTGTAAGAAAGTTGAGTCCAAAAGCTGCTCTATCCCCTCCAAAAATTCATCTTTAACAATAGGAATACTACTCTTTATAAATTTCCATTTTTTTGATACTGCTCGCATAATTAAATCCCTCGGTAAATTTGAAAGAAGAGAGACAACGTCAAACGGTACTAATCTGTAATTTTCAGGTACAATCAGTTTGTCAATGATCTTTTTAAATTCTATACTATTTTTTATATTTGATGCTGGTTTTGGAACGTACTTATTAAATAATTTACTAATTGCTTTATCAAAGGCATACGTAGGGCTATTTATAGCTGAAACAATGATCCGTATAGGTAAATCCGCTTTATGTATTTTAATAAACCCATACGCTTTCGGAATGTTTGTATTGTCTAATTTTTGTTTAACGTTGTCAAAGCAGTTTTCTTTTTCAAAAACTCCCTTTTCCTCCCAATCTCTTATTAAAAGTTGTATTTTAATTTGTAATTGTCTTAGCGGGCATTTTTCAATAACTTTACAATATTTTTTATCATTTAAAGATGTCTCCATTTTCTCATTATATTTTTCTTTTTCTATGATAACGCAAACCGCACCTTTATCTGCTTTCGTAAACATCACGTATCGGTTATTTTTGAAAAATTTACATGTATTTTTATAATTTTGTAAAATAATTCTATCCGTATAATCAATGTGTCTCTTTCTTTTTATAAATTTATTTATATTTTCAATTAGCTCAGTTTTCAATTTTTCATTGCATGAGGACGTTGCTTCAATGTTCCTATTATCAAATGTATTATCATTATTATCATTCTGAGTCTGGATGTGAAATTCTATGTCTTTAAGTATTTCAAAAGCAGTAAATTTATTAATATTAGAAGTAAAATTAAATTTTTCGCCAAGACGTAATGTATCGCGGACCGCAAGAGCGATCTCCTTGTCTGTGGTATTTACCACCCATTTTTCTCTAATATCCACATTGTCATCCACATTCTCATTAACATTAGTATTTTTGTAAAACATTCCTTCAAAACGCACATCTCTGTTTTTTAGATTATTAATCTTTCGGAGCTTTATGTTCATTTGTTTCTTATGAAAAATATCCAAAATGTATGAATAGTACCTTTCAAATTTTTTTACAAGTACATTACCTATTCTATTTTCTATAATGTTAATCATACTTTTTATTTCTTTATCTAAATATTTAAGATGAACATTAAAATCTCTAATCTCAAAATTAAGAATCTTTTTAGTAATGAAAGTTGATAGATTATTCGATTTTTTTTAATTAATCTAGAGTGAAACGAAATATTTTTCATAAAAAACTCAAACCTTTTTATATGATCGCGGCGTGCCACTTCTCCGCGGCGCTTGTTCGCCTGATACGCACACGACTTAGCCTCCTAATACAGAATGTTCCCCTCCTTTTTTGGATAGATTTATTGATGTATGGGGCGAATATATGTATGTATGTATGTATATGTATATATATATATATATATATATATATATATATATATATATATATATATATATATATATATATATATATGTGTATATTGTTAAGTGTATTGGTAAGGGGTTAGGCACGGGTCTGTGGGCATTATGAAGATTAATTGTGACTTAGGACTCCCTTCGGGGAGGTCCTATGTATATATATATATATATATATATATATATATATATATATGGGTGGTTCTCTGTGACATCGAAGATGAAAAAAATAAATATTGCTATAACTGTGGGGATATGTTTTAGAGGTATCCAGTAGTTCTCCTGAATATTTTCAAATTTTTTCTGGACCATTATTTTAAGTTACAGAGAGTCAAAGTTGACATTTTAGCACTTTTTTGCATTATATGCCCATTTTCATGAATTTTTAGCTCCCAGGGCATGCATTTTTCACTAAATACATAAATATGACTTTTTTGTAAAATTTTCTGAATTTTACATTAAAAATACTTTTAAAGACATAAATGTATGCTGTCACACTCTTATAAGCCATTTAAACTTTAAATAGTGAAAATCAGCAATTCTGCTCCGGACTCTGGTAACCTAATACTGTCTAAAAGATGTCTTTTTATAGTCAGAAACTGCCTAAAAATTTCCAGAGTGGGTCTAAATCATTAAGATCACTTATGGTCAAAATATCCGGGAAAAGTGCCCGAAATATTAATAGAAATGTATATTTGTTGCCTTATAACGATGAATCTATTAGCATGATCATTGCAAAAAAATTTGTGCACTTACCTTGGAGTGGTAGAAAAGTATCTTCACTTGTTTCAGTATCCATCTAATCCCCTGTAAGCTGCTAAAAATATAAATATTATTATACAAATGTAAAAAATTAATTTTTAAACATTTATAATGCTGAATTTTTAGTTTTACATCCCTTACAAGAAGTATAATACTAATCTCAAGGATTACTATAAATATATAAACATCATTATTACAATAACTGAATATACGTATTTAATACAAAAGATATATAAATAAATCGGATATATAATTATAATGAATAATATGATAACGTGACAGTGACAAGTTTGTGAAATCTAAACAATGTATTGCTGAATAATAATAATAATAATGTTGATACTTTTGTAGTAATCCTTCAGATTAGTATTATAATTCTTGTAAGGGATGTAAAACTAAAAATCCAGCATTATAAATGTTTAAAAATTAATTTTTTACATTTGTATAATAATATTTATATTTTTAGCAGCTTACAGGGGATTGGATAGATACTGAAACAAGTGAAGATACTTTTCTACCACTCCAAGGTAAGTGCACAAATTTTTTTGCAATAATCATGCTAATAGATTCATCGTTATAAGGCAACAAATATACATTTCTATTAATATTTCGGGCACTTTTCCCGGATTTTTTGACCATAAGTGATCTTAATGATTTAGACCCACTCTGGAAATTTTTAGGCAGTTTCTGACTATAAAAAGACATCTTTTAGACAGTATTAGGTTACCAGAGTCCGGAGCAGAATTGCTGATTTTCACTATTTAAGGTTTAAATGGCTTACAAGAGTGTGACAGCATACATTTATGTCTTTAAAAGTATTTTTTATGAAAAGTTCGGAAAATTTTACAAAAAAAGTCATACGTATGTTTTTAGTGAAAAATGTATCCCCTGGGAGCTAAAAATTCATGAAAATGGGCATATAATGCAAAAAAGTGCTAAAATGTCAACTTTGACTCTCTGTAACTTAAAATAATGGCCCAGAAAAAATCTGAAAAAATTCAGGAGAACTACTGGATACCTCTAAAACATATTCCCACAGTTATAGCAATATTTATTTTTTTCATCTTCGATGTCACAGAGAACCACCCATATATATATATTTTTAAACAATTTGTTCTGAAGACGACAGCGTAGGTAGTATAAACTAGTTGAAAGGTTTTTTTAAATTGTATTATTAAAAATTATTGTTTTAATGCGAGAATTAAACGTGATTTGTTGAATTTTTATAGATTTGATATGTAATAATATACCGAAGAGAGTGGCTTTTGCGAGATCAAACCACACGAGTGATATGTTGTTTTTTTGAGTTTTGTTTAAATTTGGTGAGTGTATGAATTGTTTTGTGACATCGATTTAAATGTTTTATTGCTTGTATTTATCTATATATACTGTAATTTACTAATTTTTAGCCTTGAGAAGGGACGGCGAAAAAACGTCCGAAACGTCGGCAATTATGTAAGTTAACATCTATTAACACCTATTGGTTCGTGACGATCAATAAAGACACTTTCTTACTAAAAATTGTTAAATATTTGTTTAAAAAGTTTACTGAAAATAATTGATTATTGTATATATTTACTAATTATTATTAATTTTCAATAAAGTATAATATACAACAATATAAAATAAAACTTATTTGACTAGTGAGTAGTGCATAAACCATCTTAAAACATTATTTTAAGTTTATATAAACTCTATACAAATTACAATGTTGTTTAACTGTTTGGCAAACTTGATAAATGATAAAAATTACCATTTTTATAGGAAAGCTTAACAGAACATAATTAATAGATATCTAGTTAATTTTACTATAAAAAATAGTAATTTTTATCATTTGTCAACTCTGTCTCTCAATTAACAAACAATATTGCAATTTTTACTCGAACTTTTTTCTCCGTATGTAATTGTATGTGAACCTATCTAAACGGTATGAATCATTTTTTATTCAAGTTCGATAATTAGGTTAGTTTATTTTCTTTTCACATTGTGCACATAATAATGAGTAAAAATTAACAAATAATTAAATTACATGTTTTTTTGTATAAGGTTAAGCTGTTTATTCATTGATATGCATGTCAATTCGGTAGTAGTTTTACATTTTTTACATTTTTACATTTTTTAATTAATGAAGATTAATTACATTAAAAAAATTATATTATTTTGGAAGCAACAGAAAGTATAGTTCTATTAAGGGGTTTAATACCCAAATTACAGAGACCTACTTAAAAAATCCCAAAAAATTAAAAAAACTATTAACACTAAAAATCTGAAAAAAATCACAATACTGTTAAAAGCAAATACAATAGCGTTAAAAAGCGATTTTTTTTCAAAACAATTAATTTAAAATAAATTATATAGAAATAACCATTTTTTGGTCGGTAATAGATAGCTATAAAACAATGGTCCTCGGCTGCTCAAAAATCTCGTTAATTTATCCTAAAAAAATTTGAAAAAATTCATAGACTATCTTCAATACAAATACAATACAGTTACAGAACGTTTTTTTCGATGAAGTACACTGTTTGCTTAAAAAGAAAAGAAATAGTGTTACTATTTTAATGGGTTTACATATCCTTAAAAGCATTTCTTTTTTAGATAATTAATTTGTTAAAATATTTGATTCTCACAAAAGAATAGTACATTACGGTACAAGTGACGAAAGTTGAAGTTCCGCCACGGTGTGAAGTTGGCGCCCGAGGCTAAGCCGAGGGTGTCATATCACACAGTGGCGGGCCTTGAACATTCGTCCCGTGTACCGTATACTATTTTTCTTGATGCCCGGTCGAAAGAACATTTTTAGTTTGGACCGATAATGATAAGTACATAAAAATTGCTCTAAGCTTCTCGCACATTATACCGACCTTTAAAATATCCTAATCTCGATTTGGACGATAATCTCGAGTGGTTGGTTTCGATGCCCGGCGCGACATTTGCGGCACGAGCGAAGCGAGTGTTGCTGGTCGTGGTGATGGGCATCGAAAATATCACGAGCATTATTTTGAATGTCAAAGTAAAATATAAAAAAGAACAAGTATAAGACTGTCAAAGTGACTTGTTATGCTATGTGTAGTTTTAATAAAAATCATGATTATAATTTTTTCAGTTTCGTCATTTCAGGAATATTCATTTATTTTTTTTGAATTTTTAAATGATAATATAAATAACATTGAAAGTTTATAGAAATGAAGATTCTATTATTGGTACCTATCGCTCTTGCATTTTTAATTACAGATTAAACGAATGTTAAGATTTAAATGATTAAAGAACTAATTAATCTCAATAATAAATCTCAGTCGGTAATTTACTCGCATGGTAAATATTCACTTTGATGTACAGTATAGACGATTTTTATAAATTGTCATTAGTGTTTTTTGAGTGCGAAAACTTGCATTTATATATATTTAATACTTATCTTCAGATTCATGAGATTAGGATAGGTTAATTTTATTGAATAATATTTTATGTATTTCGAAAATTGAGGGTTATTACATTCGAATAAGATGTCAAGTGCATTAATAGTGTGTGCAGTTGCTTAGTTACCAGCTAATAGCAAAAGAAATACTAGAGGCTAAGTGTCATTCTTTCGCCATCGGAAACAGTGGCGAAACTACGTACTTTCGACCAGGGCATCAAGAAAAAACTTTTTCTTGAAGGTTTTCCAAAACGTTTCGGTTAATGAATTTCTAGTACATCTTTTTTTTTTATATTATTTTAACATCGCTCCTTTTATGCTCCCAAATCGGTGCTAATCAGCGATGTCTTGGTGAAGAAAGCACTTGTTGAAAATACATTCGCCAGTGGTGCTTGTATCAATCGGCCGGAGCCGGTAATCGAACCTGGGACCTCCAGGTTACGAGCCCGACGCCCTACCGACCGAGCCATCGCAGACCTCGTTCTAATACATCTAGTTGACTTTCTTGGAATGTATTACTGGATGATTTAACTATTAAGAAATATAGCACAGTTAAATATTTTTAAAACATTCCAAAAACATTTTAAGCAATATTTGCTTAATCCCTTTAATAAGGTTTTGGTCGATTTTAAGCCAGATGATTTTCCAACATTTTAGTAATTTTTGGAAAAAAGTTTTGTGTCGCAAATATACATCGAAAAAATGATAATGAGATATTTAAAAAACCTTTTGAAAAACTTTTTCTTCAAGGTTTCCCTATACTTTTCTTGTAAGGTGTATTATAATGTATAATTTTGTTTAATAAGTTAATGCACACTTTTGTGCACATATGTCTGCATAATATTGTACACAAAAAGTGAACAATCTTTTGCATAGATATATCCATACAATTATGCATGATTTTATAAATTGATGCACATTTTTATGCACACATTTTGCAGACTTTTTTTGTAAGGGATTATAGTTATATATGTATAAGGATTATAAATGTTTCTGTGAGAGATTATTTCTGTCGAAAAAACAAATGTGGAAATGGTACTAAAACTTTATTAAATCATTTTGAAAAATATTTTCGTAAATGTTTTTGGAGATTCAAGGATATATTGTAGCCAATGTTTATAGGATGATTTGAAAACTTTTAACCTAGAGTTATATACCTCCACTTTTAAGTTTTACAAAAACATCTTAAGGGGATGCAGTAGCTCTGTTTTACCGGCTTTATTTTCTTGACGAGTTTTCTCGAAAACGGCTAAAACGAATGAAAAATCTCTTTGGGGGTGGATTAAGGGGAGTGAAAGGAAGGGTGCTCAGGTCGTGGTTGGACATAATTCGTCAATAAAATAAATGCCATGCTAAACGAAAAATAGCTGTATCATTTAAATGTTATGGCTGCCATGCGGCTGTTGCTATGTTAGAGAGGTAACCAAATCCGAGCCGAGCCGAGCGAAGCAATTCGCATCGTTCACGGAAAGCACCGTTCATCGACGATGTTCGAACTTTGTAGAAACGTGTGTATATATATATATATATATATATTATAACGGGTACGGATTTCGAGTGTCGGCGCAGGTTAGGTCCCTGAATTATCGGCGACGTTCGTCGATAGGACCAAGTCGACTAGCCGGGATAATTGCGAATGGTAGCGCAGTGGTGAGGCTTCTGCCTCGCGCTCCCGGGATCGTGGGTTCGCGCCCCGATACCTTCGTTGATTTTTTTATTCCTTATATTCAATCCGTACCCCGTTACAAATGGCGCCCAACTCAAAAACCCACTTGCCAGAAGAGACGAAGTAGTTTATCTTCGCCTGGCTCATCTTGGACCGAAGTCGGTCACAAACTCCCATCCCCACCACCACAGTCCCGGTGGATTTCCCCGCGAGAACGTCAAAAGTGCGGAGGTACGACTGTAGGAGAAAAGCCTGTGTTTCTCCGTCCACAGTGTGTATACATATACGCAGTACACCTCCAAAGTTGGCACTAGACGTAGGGGAGCTTGAGTTTCTGGGATCTCAAGCGTGGTGGTGCAAACGCACGGCTATCCCTAACGAGGCTCCCGGTGCTCAGAAAATGGTCTTCTTGACACCGGTCGAGCAGGGACAACCTTCGCCTCTCTAGCCCAGGTGATCGAAGTGATCAAACGGCTCCCCGAGGGCGTAGGTCGCGTTTGGGTGGGGGATATAACGGGTACGGATTTCGAGTGTCGGCGCAGGTTAGGTCCCTGAATTATCGGCGACGTTCGTCGATAGGACCAAGTCGACTAGCCGGGATAATTGCGAATGGTAGCGCAGTGGTGAGGCTTCTGCCTCGCGCTCCCGGGATCGTGGGTTCGCGCCCCGATACCTTCGTTGATTTTTTTATTCCTTATATTCAATCCGTACCCCGTTACAATATATATATATATATATATATATATATATATATATAAAACACGTATGACTATGTGCATGTGTGAATGCAGTTTCTCGCGTAATATATATATATATATATATACTAGGGAGGCTTCGCCCCCCTGCGCGCTTCGCGCGCCAACCCCCTATTTTTAATTTCGAAAAAGGTTTTTCGTAATTAATTTATTTAAAATAATGTTTTAAATTGTATTATTTTTTCACTACCATGGGCACCTTAAAAATTAAATAGATTCACACAACACCTTGGAGGTATTGCTATAGTTATTATAATTTATGAATAAAAGTTTACCAAAATTTAGTGTAATGAAATCAGAATAAAAATAATAAAAAAAATAGAGACATATTAAATGTTAACTGTATATATCATATGGATATTTGGAAAAGTGTATGTTATACTTGATTAATATTTATTTAATCTTCAAACAATTTTGCATCTGTATTTAAAGCATTACATTAAATTTTAGATCCGTTATTATTATTGAGTATACCTTTAAAAATTTTATGAGTTTTATCATGAATGAGTAAACTAATACACATTCTTTCGAGTTATATTCACAATTTCTTAATTTTAAAATCTCGAAGAGATAGAACACCCGGACATATTGAATATCAAAAAAAAGGCTACCACACCACAATCGATTTTAATCTAACACATCTCAAAAGTTCACATTTTTCGCGAGCTTTCGACTGGCTTGGGTTAGATTATTGGCCAAAACCGCTGGTGTAAGTTATGCCTCATAAACCTCATAAAATCACTAATTTTCACGTATTTTAGGACATAAATTACACCAGCGGTGTAATATATATAATATATATATGTGTTAATGAAAAATTAACTTACCAAAAATAGTAAAGTGCATATACTTAATTGTAGTATTTAGTAAAAACCTATTAAAATTTTAGATTGTTTTAAACGGATCTAAATAGAACTTTACCTCCTAAAATTAATTTAGTTAAGTCATCGCCAAGAGTTCTATATGTCATTAATATTTTGTACTTTTAGAGTAATAAAACTTTCTTCTCAATTAACTTAATTTTTGTATTAGTTTTAAAGAATTATTTATAACATTTTAGCGGTATATAAATAAAAACCTGTTTCTTCCATTTCTCCCGTAATTCGTAATTTGCACCCTCTTTCAAAATTTGCGTTTTAATCCATAATTATATCCAATTTATTTTTCCCTTTAGTTACAGAGCCCATATATTTATTTTAATTATTATAAGCAAAGGCATTCCTTAAATAACCTTTTGTTTCTAATAAATACATACTTGTTTATTTAAAATATTGTTTTATATAAATATACGTAATCTACTTACTTATATATCCATACAATTTTTAAATTTTGATTTAAATAATATTTAAAATAAATACTACTAAAATAATAATTTTCGAAAAACTTTTGAAATGTAATTCGTATTTTATATAGTCACTGTTAAAATTTGAATTTTCTTTTGCCATTACTGTTTATAATAGAATTATCTTAAAAATGCAATAATTAATGTATATAATTTTTAACTTATTGTATATTTCACATACAGATATTTGGAAAAGTGTATGTTATACTTGATTAATATTTATTTTATCTTCGAAAAATTGTGCATTTTTTTTAAAAACATTACATTAAATTTTAGGTCCGTTTTTATTTTATGAGTTTTATCAGGAATAAGTAAACTAATACACATTCTTTCAAGTTATATTCACAACTTTTTTTTGCGCACGGAAAAAATACATATATTATCTATACTTGAAAAAACAAATTTAAAATATATATATATATATGGGCTATTTCGCGTCAAGTGGTACGATGAAAATTTTAAATCGCTCCAAAATTTGAGAACAGGCTGAAATATCTTCCAGAAGATAGAAAAAAATTTGTAGGTTTTAAAAATAATTTGCTTAAGAGTTATTCGATCATGAAAAGTGGAAATTTTTCAAATTTTTAGAAAAATTATTATATTTAAAGCCATTTATCTCAAAATCTATTGATTTTTTTGAAAAAACATTATAAAAAACTTTTGTTCAAAATAATCTTTAGAACTTATCTATCTGGGTTACAATTGTTAATTTTAAAATCTCGAAGAGATAGGGCACTCGAAAATATTGAATATCAAAAAAAGGACCACGCCACAATCGATTTTGATCTAACACCGCTTAAAAGATCACATTTTTCGAGAGCTTTCGAATGGCGGTGGTTAGCTTATTGGCCAAGACCGCTGTTGTAAGTTATGCCTCATAAACATCATAAAATCACTAATTTTCATGTATTTTAGGGAATAACACATAAACAAACACACTCACGCACGCACACGCGCGCACGCACGCACGCACGCACACACGCACACACACACACACACACACACACACACGCACGCACGCACGCACGCACACACACACACGTATATATGACACATATATATAACATAGATATATGACATATATATAACATATATATTTAACATAGATATATGACATATATATAACATATATATATATAACATATATATATATAACATATATATATATATATAACATATATATATATAACATATATATATATATAACATATATATATATGTTGAATCCTGAATTCTTAGACACGGCGGCGGCGGCGAAATATTTATATATTATAGAGAGATATAACATATATATGACATATATATATAAAACATATATATGACATATATATATATAACATATATATGACATATGTATATAAAACATATATATATATGTTGAATCCCGAATTCTTAGACACGGCGGCGGCGGCGAAATATTTATGTATTATAGAGAGTATGACATATAGATATAACATATATATAACATATATATATAACATATATATATATGACATATATATATATATAACATATATATGACATATATATATAACATATATATACATAAACATATATATAACATATATACGACATATATATATAAAACATATATATATATATGTTGAATCCTGAATTCTTAGACACGGCGGCGGCGGCGGCGGCGGCGAAATATTTATATATTATAGAGAGATATATATAGTGGCATGAGACTTTTAAGTGCTGAATAAAAAATGAAACGGGCGTCGGGTCTTGAACCCGAGCCCTTTCGGATCCAAAGGCGTTCACGCTAACCACTGCGCTACGCCCGCACTGGTCGTAGCGCCTGCTTATTGCTCTTATATGCTACCGATACCGCGCCGTCTCGATGTGTCGGTAATGCTGGCATCTATATGACAAGTGGATTAAATCCACCTTGTCACAATATATATATATTAATAAAAATTCACAAAAATTAACATGGTAATTCCCATTTAAATTTTTAAACAAATTTCGTGTTTCTTTAAATTATTATAACTTTTTATAGAATTAATGGCCATAAAAATGCTACAGATCATTTGAAACGTATTGCTCCAAGCTTTCTTTTAGACTTATGGATAAAAAAATCAATTGTGCGCAATTACACTATTTTTAAATTGAATATTGACATGTAGTTTATGTAACACTAACCTTGAGATTAGAAATTCTAACCCAGAAGGATAAATTCTAGACACAATTAGTAGCGAATGTTATATATAATGTTTTATAGTAGAAGTTGATAGATTTTGAGTTAAATAGCGGTAAACCCAGCTGGTGTTGGAAAAATTAGAAAAAATTCACTTTTTGAGGTTAGAATAACTTTCGAGCAAATAGATTCCAGTACCTAAACATTTTTTGCTGTATTCTGAAAAACATTTGCCGTGTGTACCCAAAATTTGGTGCATTTTAAAATTTTGATCAGACCACTTCACGTGGAATATCCCATATATATATATATATATACAGGGTGTCCCAAAAGTATGGACACACCGGAATATCTCGGAAAATAAGGGTGCTAGGAAAAAAACTTTCAATATAAAAGCTTTAGGAAATCAAACGATGCATCTGATGGTGACCTTCAATTTGACCATAAGCTTGACCTTCAAGGTTATTTGAAGGTCAAAGAGATTTTTTTAAATGGGAACCCCTATTTTTGACACCGAATTCAGAAAGAGCGAAAAATTTTACGTCCAAAGCGATGGTTTTCAATTTGTTAGAATGACCTTCAAAAGGTAAAATGAAGGTTAAATATTGAAAAATCGTAAACAAGCTATTTTCTTTGAACTTTTTCGGATTTGTGGGCGAATAAATGTCAGAGTAGATTTTGGGATTAACAACCTTGAGTATCTCGACCTTGGAGTTAATTTTCAAGGTCATTCAAAGGTCAAAGTAAATTTTTTATGGACAGCCTTATTTCTGACACCGGATTCAAAGAGAGCGGAAAACGTAATACCAGAAATGATATTTTACAGTTTTTCGTTGTGAACATGAGAAAGTTAATTGAAGGTTAAATTTCATAAACACTTAGAAACTATTGTCGTAAATTTACTAACCTTACTTTTAGCGCTACCCAGAAACAACGACGTGGACGTAGTAAGTTCTGTTTCCTTTGGGGTGCTTGATTAACGTGAGTCCCCTTGCCTCTCACGATGGGGAGCTTGCTTAACGTGAGTCCCCTTGTCTCTCACGATTGATGTGATGTCTAGCCGGTGAAGGCAAGACAGGCTGATGTCCGGCCGGTGAAGGCAAGACAGGCTGGTGTCCGGCCGTTAAAGGCAAGACAGGCTGGTGTCTGGCCTGTGAAGGCAAGATGAAAATTCTTTCAGAAATCGTCAGTTACCATTTAAAGTTCTTGCTCGAAATGCCCTCCATTTTTTAGTTGACAATGCCCCATGCGATCATAAAATGATGAAACTGCTCTTTGAATCATTTCATTTGGGATTGCCTGTATCGTGTCAATAATACGTTGTCGTAATTCCTCCAAGTTTGCAGGTTTAGTAGCATACACTTTGTTTTTGACGTAGCCCCATAAAAAATAATCTAGTGGCGACATGTCAGGGGAACGAGGTGGCCACTCAATAGTTCCTCTACGCCCAATTACTCGTCCTGGAAATGTTTCATCTAAATAATTGCGCACGTTTATTGCATAATGAGGGGCCGCACCATCTTGTTGAAAGTAAGTGATGTTAAAATTGTCACCGACAATCTCATTAACCGCAGGTACGATTTCATTCCTTAACATGTTTAGATACTTTTTTCCTGTCAAATTACCTTCTATAAAAAACGGCCCTACTATGCTATTGTTCATGATACCTGCCCAAACATTTAGTTTTTGTGGATGTTGTGTATGTGATTCCAAAAACCAGTGTGGATTCTCTGATGCCCAGAACCTACAATTGTGACGATTAACGTTGCCATCTAACTGAAAAGTACATTCATCGGAAAATACTATTTCGTTTAAAAAATTTTGCCGCGCATCTATACGGTTCATCATTAATTCGGCAAATTCCAGTCTTCGATCAAAATCATCCTCATTTAATTCTTGTACCAATTTGATTTTATATGGATGAAATTTCAACAGTTTCATAATTCTATGAACGGAAGTCCTACAAACATTTGCTTCCCGAGATACTTGCCTGATAGAGGTTCCAGGATTTTCAATGAATGATAATGCCACATTCAAAGAAGTTTCTTCATCAGTCGCAATCTTAGGCCTCCCACTTTTGGGGCAATCTTTGACACTACCAGTTTGCTCAAAACGAGAAATAATTTTTCCAACTGTTTTTTGTGAAATTCCTGGTTGCAACGGTAAACGGTATTCTGCATTAAATAAAGCCGCAACTCGACGATATGACCTGACCATGTTACCCCATCCTCTCATCATGAGAATGGTTATTCGTTCACGTTCTGAAAGACGATTCATATTCAAATGAATAAAAGAAATAAAGAATAAGTTGAAAATTGTAAAACAAAACTAATAATTGAAAACAGAATGAATGCTTTAATAGACCAAATTCAAACTTGTTCGTTGAAATTTTCAGAGTCACTGAAAACACTACCCACGAGGTTTTCGGGGTTGTTGTACACGAATATGGGCTCTGAATTTTAACTGGGTACCCCAGGTGTAACTCTTAAATGTTTGAATATCTGCACATTATTGCATATTTAAACATTTTCTCAAATTTGCAATCTTGCTATTTTTTATAAATTTGCTAGAATTAGTCGAGTTTATCTATTCCTTAAAACTGACGAAATCTTATTAGTTATACTCTTATTATAATAATGACACTAGCATTCAAAAAAGTGGTCTATTCTGGGAACGAGACCTATGTATTCTTATGTATTTGACGTGCTGAATCCGAATCCAACGTAGCTTTTACTCAGGCATCCCCAAAAATATACCTGCCCAAACATTTAGTTTTTGTGGATGTTGTGTATGTGATTCCAAAACCAGTGTGGATTCTCTGATGCCCAGAACCTACAATTGTGACGATTAACGTTGCCATCTAACTGAAAAGTACATTCATCGGAAAATACTATTTCGTTTAAAAAATTTTGCCGCGCATCTATACGGTTCATCATTAATTCGGCAAATTCCAGTCTTCGATCAAAATCATCCTCATTTAATTCTTGTACCAATTTGATTTTATATGGATGAAATTTCAACAGTTTCATAATTCTATGAACGGAAGTCCTACAAACATTTGCTTCCCGAGATACTTGCCTGATAGAGGTTCCAGGATTTTCAATGAATGATAATGCCACATTCAAAGAAGTTTCTTCATCAGTCGCAATCTTAGGCCTCCCACTTTTGGGGCAATCTTTGACACTACCAGTTTGCTCAAAACGAGAAATAATTTTTCCAACTGTTTTTTGTGAAATTCCTGGTTGCAACGGTAAACGGTATTCTGCATTAAATAAAGCCGCAACTCGACGATATGACCTGACCATGTTACCCCATCCTCTCATCATGAGAATGGTTATTCGTTCACGTTCTGAAAGACGATTCATATTCAAATGAATAAAAGAAATAAAGAATAAGTTGAAAATTGTAAAACAAAACTAATAATTGAAAACAGAATGAATGCTTTAATAGACCAAATTCAAACTTGTTCGTTGAAATTTTCAGAGTCACTGAAAACACTACCCACGAGGTTTTCGGGGTTGTTGTACACGAATATGGGCTCTGAATTTTAACTGGGTACCCCAGGTGTAACTCTTAAATGTTTGAATATCTGCACATTATTGCATATTTAAACATTTTCTCAAATTTGCAATCTTGCTATTTTTTTATAAATTTGCTAGAATTAGTCGAGTTTATCTATTCCTTAAAACTGACGAAATCTTATTAGTTATACTCTTATTATAATAATGACACTAGCATTCAAAAAAGTGGTCTATTCTGGGAACGAGACCTATGTATTCTTATGTATTTGACGTGCTGAATCCGAATCCAACGTAGCTTTTACTCAGGCATCCCCAAAAATTTTTTAAAGTTATAAAAAACCGTGAAAAAGGTGAATAAAATCCATATTAAAATGGTAAGATTCGAAGTAAAACAGTTTTTTTATGAGTGTACGTGGTTTTTGTGTATTTTGACTTGCTAAACCCAAATCCAGGGCTTATTTTACCCGGTTGGATCAGACTGTCTTGCCTTCACCGGCAGGACACCAGCCTATCTTGCATTGTTGCAAATTTTTCATTTTTGCAAATTTTTTAATTTTGCAAATTTTTCATTTTTGCAAATTTTTCAATTTTGCAAATTTTTCAATTTTGCAAATTTTTCATTTTTGCAAATTTTTGAATTTTGCAAATTTTTTATTTTTGCAAATTTTCCAATTTTGCAAATTTTTTATTTTTACTTTTTTACTTAAGCATTCCATCGTGAGAGACAAAGGAGAATCACGTTAAGCAAGCATTCCATCGTGAGAGGCAAGGCGACTCATTTCTGGCATTACATTTTCCGCTCTCTTTGAATCCGGTGTCAGAAATAAGGCTGTCCATAAAAAATTTACTTTGACCTTTGAATGACCTTGAAAATTAACTCCAAGGTCGAGATACTCAAGGTTGTTAATCCCAAAATCTACTCTGACATTTATTCGCCCACAAATCCGAAAAAGTTCAAAGAAAATAGCTTGTTTACGATTTTTCAATATTTAACCTTCATTTTACCTTTTGAAGGTCATTCTAACAAATTGAAAACCATCGCTTTGGACGTAAAATTTTTCGCTCTTTCTGAATTCGGTGTCAAAAATAGGGGTTCCCGTTTAAAAAAATCTCTTTGACCTTCAAATAACCTTGAAGGTCAAGCTTAAGGTCAAATTGAAGGTCACCATCAGATGCATCGTTTAATTTCCTAAAGCTTTTATATTGAAAGTTTTTTTCCTAGCACCCTTATTTTCCGAGATATTCCGGTGTGTCCATACTTTTGGGACACCCTGTATATACGCGAGAATGGTTATATATACCGCATTCGAATACCTTTTGTGGATGCTTTAGTGTATACATGCAAAAAATGAGTCTTCGTTTCGTTTATTTGCCTCCCACGAAGCCATATATAGCCAATCAGCCGCTACTGTACACAAATATTTAGCACGTTTAAGGGGATGTCGGATAGTCCTGAAAATACCTACCTTACCGGTATAGTCGGTAATTTTGACTTTTTATTTTTTAAATAAGAATTGAGGTATTCTTTTAAAAAAGTGCGAACGTCAAGCTCTTCAGTTTTTTATGAGGAAGCGCTAAATACATTTCGAATCAGTAAAAATAAATATTTTTAATATAATTCTTTGGTTTGAAATTTTGAACCCAAACACCGCACCTTTAATACATATAAAATTTAACGAAAATTTAGCTAAACCATCACCACAATTTATGTGATGGCTTGACGTTCTTAATTTTTGAAAAAAATAAAAAAAACAATAAAGAAATCTACTATTACCTTCCCCCACTCCACTAAGATTTTTCAGAATTGTCGGGTTCACGAAATGTCTTCACAAATGTCATTGAAACATTTAATTCATATTATTTATATGAAACATGAGTTTAGTTAATTAGTATGATTACTTAATCTTAATAAAAATATACTTTTGCAATGTGGACGCTAGTTAAAATATAATATAAAATTTGTTGCGAGAGATGGCGCCACCAACGCTTTCCGGAAAGTAAAATACATTGTAGCTTTATACATTGAAAATTATATACATATTTCATGGTATATAATCACGTTTATAATTTATTTTTTTACTATTTTCAAGAATCATAGAGCTGGTCGTCGTATACTTAGAGCTTGTAATTGGTTGCCATGTCTAATTTACATAATTTTAAATTTGTTTCTTTATATGACTCTCTGTTCGGGTGCATTTCTTGTCACCGTCTAGCAAATTTTCAATTATTTTATTAAAAAGATACACACAAACCCGAATTACAAAAAATACGAGAGACAAGAATTAATAATTGTGAAATAATTACAATCTCCTACTGCGGTAGGTCTACGGGGACCGTGCAAGGGTTACAGTAATCGTGCGCTCGGTCCCCGTAGACTATCGAAGCAATATTGTGCGTTTCATATCGATTTAAAATTCCGGGAAAAATCAGATGCATTGTTTAGTAGAGGCGTATATTGTATTAAACGGTATTTAGAGACTGAATATTTTTTAACGACAGAATTAACAATTCAGTTAAATTTTACTAAATAGTAAATCTCTGTGCGGGTGCATTTCTTGTCTACGACTAACTAAGAAACTCCTGAAAATACCTACCTTACCGGTATAGTCGGTAATTTTGACTTTTTATTGTTAAATAAGAATTGAGGTATTATTTTGAAAAATTGCGAACGTCAAGCCCTTCAGTTTTTTATGAGGAAGCTCTAAATACATTTCTGATGGATCTCAGGAGGAGGTGAAGGTGCAATAAACAGCCCAATATATATAAATAACTAATAAAAGGTTTATTAGATTAAAGGTAGTATGTAGCAAACGAACCGCTCTCGGTGGTAGTCGAAACTGTACTGAGTCAAGAGGGGGAAGAGAGACTAAGCGACGCCGATTGACATGGCGACACTAGCGCTATACACTAACACTCCCTCTCAATCTAGTCGCTTACATATAATAATTTAAATAAAAACGCAACAATAGATGTACATTATCTCTTAATGTTAACAATTAAATTTATAATCTTTATGATAGGCAGATGATTTCTACAGTGGAAATTTACACTCTTTCTGTTCAGTTCACGGTATCATTCGTCCCAGTTTTCTTCCTCAGGCGAATCTAAAATTATAAAATACACATATATTAGTACATCTGTAAGCATCTTTAAATCTACATATATATATGTATATATATATATATATATATATATATATTATTCAGAGTTTATATTTAATACAGATTTAGATAATCTTTCATGAATTAGAAATGATAAAGGCTTAGTGAATAAATCTGCTAGTTGTTCTTTTGAACTCGTCGCCTCCGAATAAAAACATTCTAACTCAGAAATCGCTTGGAAAATACGTTAACTCAGAATTCGCTTGGAGAACACGTTAACTCAGAAATTGCTTGGAGAACAAGTTAACTCAGAAATTGCTTGGAGAACACGTCAACTCAAAAATCGCTTGGAAAACACGTTAACTCAGAATTCGCTTGGAGAACACGTTAACTCAGAAATCGCTTGGAGAACATGTTAACTCAAAATTCGCTTGGACAACACGTTAACTCAAAAATCGCTTGGAGAAGACTTTAACTCAAAAGTTGCTTGGAGAACACGTTAATTCAGAGGATGATTTTTGGCGCCTCGATTTAAGTTGGCACCACTGCCAAAAATTTTTAACAGTTCAAGAATAAATAAAAAAACTTTCATATATTTATAAACCTATTTTTTTTTCTCTAAGCGTTCTTATTATACACTAATGCGTTCTCCTAAAAAAGGTGGAAAATTCTATAAATATTAGTACATAAATTTATTTCTACTATAAAATATAGTACACAGGTGTATATTCTCTCATATAAAAGTTATCGCCTCAGCATAAGCGAGGATAATAATATAATTCATTTGAGGGGATTATCGGATATTACTCCAGAAGTGTAAATAAAACTATTCACCCTGTTCGCTTTGATAATAGCTTACTTAATTATATGAATTTCTAAATTGATTCAATGCTGCTAAATTTTGTATTAATTAACTTAAATAATGAATTTAATTTTGACTTAATTATAATACTAGCCAAGATGCTCGCTTCGCTCGCAGTTAAATAGTATTGTTAACATAATAATTGAAGAATGATCATTTTTACTATTTATATCATTAACAATTTCTGTTACTCCCAATAATTAATTCTAATATTATTATTTACATTAATACCTGATAAACTTTATATAATTCATAATAGATCGATTCATATTAATAAATTATTAATTATAACATTCCAATTAGAATTTAAAATATCACATGTACTAGGATGACAAATATTAGAAGTTCAAATAGAAATAACGATTTGTTTTTACAATTTTTGATATATTGATTTGTTATATTATTTTTGATATATTGTTTACTTATATATATATATATATCCCCATTAAAAAATCTCACTGGAGATCTCAGATCATATCCCAGGTAAGATGTCATACCAAAAACTCATTTCAGCAATTTTTCGTTCATTACACGTTTTAAACCTTCTTATGTAGATTGATACCTTGTTTAAGTGGGTATCATACTCAATTACAAATACAAATTTCGCACCAGAAAATAGCAGACGAAAAAACAACTAATTTACTTATAACAATTAATAAAAACAAATTTACGCAAAAACAGGAGTTTGTTGCCCTCCGTTATGTAATTATCTATCATTTTACAAAGCTTCAAGTTACTATAACAACATGTCACCGAGAAAACCTTGAAAAATGCAATATTCTTATAATTTCTTGTTTGAAAAATAAAATTCAACTCTTCAGACATTTTCGAAATTTCAATGAAAACAGCTTCAGCCCGGATTTGAACCGGTACCTAGCTCTTACTCTCGCACTCTATTACTCTATTACTAACTTTCGTTTTCTCTCTATCTCTCATTCTCTCTATCTCTGATTCTCTCTATCTCTCATTCTCTCTATCTCTGATTCTCTCTATCTCTCATTCTCTCTATCTCTGATTCTCTCTATCTCTCATTCTCTCCATCTCTCATTCTCTCTATCTCTCATTCTCTCCAGCTCTCATTCTCTCCAACTCTCATTCTCTCCATCTCTCATTCTCTCCAACTCTCATTCTCTTTATCTCTCATTCTCTCCATCTCTCATTCTCTCTATCCCTCATTCTCTCTATCTCTCATTCTCTCTCTATCTCTCATTCTCTCTATCTTTCATTCTCCCTCTCATTCTCTCTCTCTCCCTCACACAGACTCTCATTCTTACTCATTCTCACTCTCGCACTCCTTCACTCTCCCTCATTCTTACTCGCTCTGTACCTCTCGTTCTCTGTCTCTATCTCTCATACTCTCTCTCATTCTCTCTCTCTCACTCTCTCTCATTCTCTCTCCCTCATTCTCTCTCTCGCTCTGTACCTCTCGTTCTCTGTCTCTATCTCTCATACTCTCTCTCATTCTCTCTCTCTCTCTCATTCTCTCTCTCTCTCTCTCATTCTCTCTCTCTCTCTCATTCTCTCTCCCTCATTCTATTAAAGTTTAACGCATGTGTAATACCGTTGTTAGATTTATTTTTCATCTAAAATGTGAGGTAGCATTGCAGCCTTTCTATGATCAGCTGAACTGGCTTCCATTAAATGTTCGACGGAAATATTTCCTTGGTCTTTTATGTATAAATTGTTGGCCACCCAAACACCTCAATATTTATTCGGTAAGCTGGCTTTTCTTGGCATTGAATTGCGTAGATCCAAACGAGTAAATACTGTTTCTAACCTACCTAATGTTAAGAATCTTGCGTGTAAATCTTCGTTTATTTATTTAGCAATGGAAACGTGGGATAATATCATATCTAGAATAAGAAAGTGCTCTAATGTAAATATTTTTAAAATGTATTATAAAAATTTCTCCATGAGGATGGATAGCGACTTATCCGATTTTATGTCCAATGCTTGCGACGTAGATTATTTAAATTTTAATTTAGCGTGAATTATTATTTTACATATGTATTATCGGTTATATTAATTCTACTTTAGTTGTCTAATTTATTTTATATGTTCTATTTTATATGATTAGAGCAATCCGGTTGTATCAAATTTGGCGCAAATAAATATAGTTATCAATCGATCGCTCATTCTCTCTCTCTCTCTCTCTCTACCTCTAATTCTCTCTATCACCTGGATATATAAGTTTAAGTTTAATCAGCATTGCTGTGTTATTTCATCTGTCATTTCTTCTGCATTTCATTGCGTCATTATATGTCATTTTTGTTACTATTTATTTATTTATTCATTGTATTCATTATATATATTCTTTTTTATTTTATATTGCGGTTGATATGCAAAGCTAACTATTTTGTTATTAAACTATTATATAATTTATTTTTAAGTTTTAATTTATTAATCTATTAATCAATTGTACATATATTTTATTTTGTTATTTTAATTCCTTACTCTGTCATGGTTTTTATTTTATATTTTTGATGTGCAATTTTATATTATTATCTAGTTTTAAAAAAGTTTTACTCTATGTTACAGTTCGCTTTAGTGCCTATGGGGTTTCTACTCCATAATTGGCCCAATAAATACATCAATCAATCAATCTCTCTCTCTCTCTCTCTATCTCTCATTCTCTCTCTCATTCTTTCACTCTCTCAACCTCTCCCTCACGCTCCCTCACAAACCCTCATTCATATTCACTCTCTCCATCTTACAGTCCCTCATTCTTACTCACTCTTACTCTCGCACTCCCTCACTCTCCCTCATTCTTACTCGCTCTCACTCTCGCACTATATCACTCTCTCCCTCTCACAGTCCCTCATTCTTACTCACTGTCACTCTCGCAATCCCTCACTCTCTCTCATTCTTACACGCTCTCACTCTCGCACTATATCACACTCTCCCTCATTCCCTCTCTCTCTGCCTCTCCCTCCTTCTCTCTCTCTCTCTCTCTCTCTCTCTCTCTCTCTCTATCACTCATTCTCTCTCACTATCTCTCATTATCTCTCTCTATCTCTCATTCTCTCTCTCTATCTCTCATTCTCTCTCTCTATCTCTCATTATCTCTCTCTATCTCTCATTCTCTCTCTATCTCTCATTCTCTCTCTCTATCTTTCATTATCTCTCTCTATCTCTCATTCTCTCTCTATCTCTCATTCTCTCTCCCATTCTCTCACTCTTTCCTTCACACTCCCTCACAATCCCTCATTCATATTCACACTCACCCTCTTACAGTCCCTCATTCTTACTCACTCTTACTCTCGGACACCCTCACTCTCTCTCATTCTTACTCGATCTCACTCTCGCGCTATATCACTCTCTCCCTCTCATAGTCCCTCATTCTTACTCGATCTCACTCTCGCGCTATATAACTCTCTCCCTCTCGTAGTCCCTCATTCTTACTCACTGTCACTCTCGCACTCCCTCACTCTCTCTCATTCTCTCTCACTTTATCTATATCATCATATCTATGTCATTCTCTCCATCTCAATCTCTTACACATTCTCTATCTCTCTCCCTCACTCTCTCTCTGTCTCCCTAACACTCCCTCTCTCTCCCTCACTCTCCCTCATTCTTCCTTACTCTCTCCCTCTCACAGTCCCTCATTATTACTCACTCTCACTCTCACACTCTCTCACTATCTTGCACTCTATCACTCACTCTCACTCTCGCACTCCCTCTCTATCTCGCACTCACTCTCTCTCTCTCTCATTCTCGCTCTCGCTCTCTATCCCCATTCACTCTTTCTTCTTCTCTCTTTCGCTCTCTCTATCTTTCATTCACTCTCTCTTATTCTCTCTCTTTCTCTCTATCTTTCATTCTCTCCCTTATTCTCTCTCTCTCTTTCTCTCTATCTTTCATTCTCTCTCTTATTCTCTCTATCTTTCATTCTCTCTCTTATTCTCTCTATCTTTCATTCTCTCTTTTTCTCTCGCTCTGACTCATTCTCTCTGACGCCAAGATGATGTTTGTCGGACGGACGGACGGACGGAGAATAAGAGAATGAGACAGAGCGAGAGAGACAGTGAGAGGAAGAGATAGAGAGACAGATAGAGAGAGAGAGAGAATGAGAGATAGCGAGAGGGAGAGAGAAAGAGAGAGAGAATAAGAGAGAATGAAAGATAAAGTGCGGGAGAGAATGAGGGATGGAGAGAGAGGGAGAGAATGAAAGATAGTGAGAAAGAGAGACAGAATAAGAGAGAATGAAAGATAAACTGCGGGAGAGAATGAGAGATAGAGAGAGAGAGAGAATGAAAGATAGAGAGGAAGAGAGAGAGAATAAGAGAGAGAATGATAGATAGAGAGAAAGAGAGAGAATATGAGAGAGTGAAAAAATGATAGAGAGAAAGGGAGAGAATATGAGATGGTGAATAAAAGATAGAGAGAAAGAGAGAGAGAATAAGAAAGAGTGAATGGGAGATAGAGAGTGAGAGCGAGAATGAGAGAGTAAGTGATAGGGTGCGAGAGTGGGAGCGAGTAATAATGAGGGACTGTGAGAGGGAGAGAGTGAGTAAGAATGAGGGAGTGTGAGGGAGAGAGAGGGAGAGTGAGGGAGAGAGGGAGAGTTAGGGAGACCGAGAGAGAGAATGGGTAATAGATTGAAAGGGCGAGAATGAGATAGATAAAGAGAGAGAATGAGAGATATAGAGAGAATGATAGATGGTGAGAGAGAGAGGGGGAGATAGAGAATGAGTGATAGAGAGAGGGGGGGGAGAGAGAATGAGTGACAAAGAGAGGGGGGGAGAGAATGTGTGGTAGAGAGAAAGAGAGAGAGAATAAGAGAGAGAATAAGAGAGAGAGAATAAGAGAGAGAATAAGAGAGAGAATGAAAGAAAGTGAATAAGGGAGAGTGAATGAAAGATAGAGAGAAAGAGAGAGAATAAGATAGAGTGAATTCAAAGATAGAAAGAATAAGAAAGAGTGAATGGGAGATAAAGAGCGAGAGCGAGAATGAGAGAGAGAAAGAGAGAGAGTGATAGAGTGCGAGAGTGGGAGCGAGTAAGATTGAGGGAGAGCGAGGACGTGCGAGAGTGAGAGTGAGTAATAATGAGGGACTGTGAGAGGGAGACAGTGAGTAAGAATGAGGGAGTGTGTGGGAGAGAGAGGGAGAGTTAGGGAGACAGAGTGAGAGAGTAGGGAGAGAGATAGAGAATGGGTAAGAGATTGAGAGGGAGAGAGTGAGATAATTAAAGAAAGAGAATGAGAGATAAAGAGCTAGAGAGAGAGAATGAGAGATCAAGAGATAGATAGAGAGAGAATGAGATAGATAAAGAGAGAGAATGAGTTATAAAGTGAGCGTGAGAGAGAGAGAGAGAGAGAACGAGATAGATAAAGAGAGAGAATGAGAGATAAAGAGAGAGAGAGTATAAGAAAGAGAGATAGAGAGATAGAGAGAGAATGATAGATGGAAGGAGAGATAGAGAGAGAATAATAAATGGAGAGAGGGAGTGAGAGAGTGGGAGCGAGTAAGATAAAGAGAGAGAATGAGAAATAAAAAGATAGAGAGTGAGAGAGAGGGAGAGAGAGAGAGAGAATGAGAGATAGAGAGAGGGAGAGAGATAGAAAGACTGAGAATGAAAGATAGAGAGAAAGAGAGAGAGAGAGAATAAGAGAGAGAGCATGAAAGATAGAGAGAAAGAGAGAGAATAAGAGAGAGTGAATGAAAGATAGAGAGAAAGAGAGAGAGAATAAGAAAGAGTGAATGGGAGATAGAGAGCGAGAGCGAGAATGAGAGAGAGAATGAGAGATAGAGAGAGAGAGAATGAGATAGATAAAGAGAGAGAATGAGAGATAAAGAATATCTCTCTCTCTCTATCTGTCGCCCTATCTCTTCCTCTCACTGTCTCTCTCACGCCAAGATAATGTTTGTCTGACGGACGGACGGACGGACATTATAATTTATCGGTTTTTGTTTTTTTATATCACTTACAAGGAGACCCTCATATGTTTGGGAAACGGATCGTGCCCAGCTTGTAGTATATGTTTTCTAATATAAAAATATGAAAAAAGCCAGAGCCGCAGAATCTAACAATCGTTTTTTCAAAAGTTATACGCTGTTAAAGCAAAATTTCCAAAAAAAAGAGACTTTCCTTTAAACGCTTATAACTTCTGACCTATCTAATATTGACATTCAAACCAAAGTTTACTGAAAAGCTGAGATAAAATAGATACATTTTAAAAAAAAGTACGTTCAAATCCATTAAAATGGAGCAGAGTTATAACCAAATTAAGAATTAGAAGCAATTTTAAACAAAAATTGAGCAGTACAAATTTTATTGATTTTTTTAAGCTAAATTTCTTTAAATTCTTAATTCGGCTATAACTCTGCTCCATTTTAACGGATTTGAACGTACTTTTTTTTAAAATGTATCTATTTTATCTCAGCTTTTCAGTAAACTTTGGTTTGAATGTCAATATTAGATAGGTCAGAAGTTATAAGCGTTTAAAGTGAAGTCTCTTTTCTTTGGAAATTTGCTTTAACAGCGTATAACTTTTGTAAAACGATTGTTAGAGTCTGCGGCTCTGGCTTTTTCATATTTTTATATTAGAAGACATATACTACAAGCTCGGCACGATCCGTTTCCCAAACATATGAGGGTCTCCTTGTTAGTAAAAGAGAATGAGAGATAGAGAGAGAGAGAATAAGAGAGAGAATAAGAGAGAGTGAATGAAAGATAGAGAGAAGAGAGAGAGAATAAGAGAGAGTGAATGAAAGATAGAGAGAAGAGAGAGAGAATAAGAGAGAGTGAATGAAAGATAGAGAGAAGAGAGAGAGAATAAGAGAGAGAGCATGAAAGATAGAGAGAAGAGAGAGAGAATAAGAGAGAGTGAATGAAAGATAGAGAGAAAGAGAGAGAGAATAAGAGAGAGTGAATGAAAGATAGAGAGAAAGAGAGAGAATAAGAGAGAGTGAATGAAAGATAGAGAGAAAGAGAGAGAATAAGAGAGAGTGAATGAAAGATAGAGAGAAGAGAGAGAGAATAAGAAAGAGTGAATGGGAGATAGAGAGCGAGAGCGAGAATGAGAGAGAGAAAGAGAGAGAGAGAGAGAGAATGAGAGATAGAGAGAGAGAGAATAAGAAAGAGTGAATGGGAGATAGAGAGCGAGAGCGAGAATGAGAGAGAGAATGAGAGATAGAGAGAGAGAGAATGAGAGATAGAGAGAGAGAGAATGAGAGATAGAGAGAGAGAGAATAAGAAAGAGTGAATGGGAGATAGAGAGCGAGAGCGAGAATGAGAGAGAGAATGAGAGATAGAGAGAGAGAGAATAAGAGAGAGTGAATGAAAGATAGAGAGAAAGAGAGAGAGAGAGAATGAGAGATAGAGAGAGAGAGAATGAGATAGATAAAGAGAGAGAATGAGATAGATAAAGAGAGAGAATGAGAGATAGAGAGAGAGAGAATGAGATAGATAAAGAGAGAGAATGAGAGATAGAGAGAGAGAGAATAAGAAAGAGTGAATGGGAGATAGAGAGCGAGAGCGAGAATGAGAGAGAGAATGAGAGATAGAGAGAGAGAGAATGAGAGATAGAGAGAGAGAGAATGAGAGATAGAGAGAGAGAGAATGAGAGATAGAGAGAGAGAGAATGAGAGATAGAGAGAGAGAGAATGAGAGATGTAATTATAAAATAATTTTTTGTCAGTAATAGATGCATTAACTTATGTTACACATATTTATCATAAAATATATATGTTTAAGTATTTTTCGCGCAAGAATAGGGGAGTTTTTACAAAATCGCTCAAAAAGATAACTTTAATATAATGTAGATATATATATATATATATATATATATATATGTGTGTGTGTGTGTGTGTGTATATATAAAGTATACTTTGCGTCGCAAGGGGGAATACAGTTGAACTTTCTCCCATACAAAATATTTTTTAGATAATCGCTAAAACTAAACAAAGCAAATTTTTTAATATTTATATTAAAAACAATATAATTATGAAATAATGCAATTTCATAAAAATAAAGTACCAACACATCACAATATCAATTCTTTCAAATATTTATTCTACGATTTATAGTAGAAATAAATTTATGTACTTTTACACATTTATGGAGAGCCCGTATACATATCGATTTCATAAAGTTATCGAAAACACTAATTTCTACGATTTTCTTAAATATTTAAAGAATTTTCCACCTTTTTTAGGAGAACGCATTAGTGTATAATAAGAATGCTTAGAGAAAATAAAAAAAAAATAGGTTTATAAATATATGAAAGTTTTTTTATTTATTCTTGAACTGTTAAAAATTTTTGGCAGTGGTGCCAACTTAAATCGAGGCGCCAAAAATCATCCTCTGAATTAACGTGTTCTCCAAGCAACTTTTGAGTTAAAGTCTTCTCCAAGCGATTTTTGAGTTAACGTGTTGTCCAAGCGAATTTTGAGTTAACATGTTCTCCAAGCGATTTCTGAGTTAACGTGTTCTCCAAGCGAATTCTGAGTTAACGTGTTTTCCAAGCGATTTTTGAGTTGACGTGTTCTCCAAGCAATATCTGAGTTAACTTGTTCTCCAAGCAATTTTTGAGTTAACGTGTTCTCCAAGCGAATTCTGAGTTAACGTATTTTCCAAGCGATTTCTGAGTTAGAATGTTTTTATTCGGAGGCGACGAACTTATCCAGATTATTTCTATATAACCCTTCATTACACATTCTTTTACATAACATTGTCGTCTCTCTACCATATGTCGCAATCTATTATTCCCACTAGTCTTGGCACAAGCTATCGCTGCCATGTTATCGCAAAATAATTGCATTGGAAACAATGAAGTATTTAATATAAATCTAATACAATTATGTATCGACATTAACTCTTGGCAAGTCTCGCTCATCGCAACATATTCCGATTGACAGGTTGACAAAGCAACGCTTGTTTGTTTGTGCGTTGTCCATGATGTGGAGTCTCCAATAATCTATTACGTACTGCAAGTTGTTTGTGAGTTCTTACAATCTGACAAACTTGCATCAGAATAAGCTTCCAGATAGTCTTTTTCACCTTTGTAAATTAATGAGTATCGAAGTTCCAGATAATATTTAAACGTCTTCTTCTCTATTTTTCCTATTTTTATTAGCTACTTGACTAGATACCATTGGAGTAGTCACAGATTTAGTCTTGTCAAAGCCAAATTTTTAAGCATTTCAATGATAAATTTTTCTTGATTAACTTTCAATATTTTATTCTCCAAGTCTCTTTCAATTTTAATTCCTAAGAATTCTTTTGGTTCTCCTAAGTCTTTAACCTTGAATTCTTTACTTAACGAATCTCGAACTTCATTCAAGTTCTCTATATTTTTACTACCAACTAATATGTCATCCACATACAATAATACTACTACAATGCCTGTAGTTGTCTGTTTAATGAATAAACAAGGATCTAAGTCGTGTGATAAGAAATCTAATGTAGTCATAATTTGAGTTAACGTGTTCTCCAAGCGAATTCTGAGTTAACGTATTTTCCAAGCGATTTCTGAGTTAGAATGTTTTTATTCGGAGGCGACGAACTTATCCAGATTATTTCTATATAACCCTTCATTACACATTCTTTTACATAACATTGTCGTCTCTCTACCATATGTCGCAATCTATTATTCCCACTAGTCTTGGCACAAGCTATCGCTGCCATGTTATCGCAAAATAATTGCATTGGAAACAATGAAGTATTTAATATAAATCTAATAAAATTATGTATCGACATTAACTCTTGGCAAGTCTCGCTCATCGCAACATATTCCGATTGACAGGTTGACAAAGCAACGCTTGTTTGTTTGTGCGTTGTCCATGATGTGGAGTCTCCAAATAATCTAATTACGTAACTGCAAGTTGTTTGTGAGTTCTTACAATCTGACAAACTTGCATCAGAATAAGCTTCCAGATAGTCTTTTTCACCTTTGTAAATTAATGAGTAATTCGAAGTTCCAGATAAATATTTAAAAACTCTTTTGACCATATTCCATTCGAATTCAGTTGGATTTACTTGATGTCTACTTAACACATTAGTTGCATACGCAATGTCAGGTCTAGTAGAATTAGATAGGTATAATAACGATCCTATTGCCTCTCTGTATAGTCTATTTGGTATATTTTCATAGGTATAATCGTCTTCTTCTCTATTTTTCCTATTTTTATTAGCTACTTGACTAGATACCATTGGAGTAGTCACAGATTTAGTCTTGTCAAAGCCAAATTTTTTAAGCATTTCAATGATAAATTTTTCTTGATTAACTTTCAATATTTTATTCTCCAAGTCTCTTTCAATTTTAATTCCTAAGAATTCTTTTGGTTCTCCTAAGTCTTTAACCTTGAATTCTTTACTTAACGAATCTCGAACTTCATTCAAGTTCTCTATATTTTTACTACCAACTAATATGTCATCCACATACAATAATACTACTACAATGCCTGTAGTTGTCTGTTTAATGAATAAACAAGGATCTAAGTCGTGTGATAAGAAATCTAATGTAGTCATAATTTGAGTAAACTTATCGTTCCACTTCTTTGGACTTATTTTCAATCCGTAAAGTGTTTTTTTCAGTTTCCATACAAAATCTTTTCTAATGTTTTGATTTATTTCCACTCCCTCTGGAATTTCCATGTATATGTCTTCATTTAATTCTCCGTAAAGAAACGCCGTCTCAATGTCTAATTGTTTCAACAATAAATTGTATTTATTAGCTATTGACAGTAAGGCTCTTACCAAGGAAAGACGCGATACTGGTGCATATGTTTCCCTAAGATCATAGACATTTTTGTCTTTAAAGCCTCTAATTACTAGTCTACCTTTATACTTGTTGTTTCCTAGTTCATCTACCTTTCTTTTAAAAACCCATCGTGAGTCTATTATATTGGGATTATTCCCATTATCTAACAAAGTTTTCCGTTCTACAATACTATACACATCTTTATTTTTGAGAGCATCTAGCTCGCTTTGAATTGCTTCAATCCAGTTACTTCTTTCGTTTGAATTCACTGCTTCTTTGTAAGTCTGTGGGTCTCCCATGATTTGAGCTAGCAGAGCGTGATATTTTACATCACTTTCTCTCTCATTATAATCTGTTGTATCATCGTTGTCCGATAACGTGAATAATATCGTTGCTTTTCTAGGTCTACCTCTCTTTTTCTTTTCTATGTTCGTACTGCATTCTCCCTCTATTTCATTAGTCTCTCCCTCTGATTCTATATTAACGTTTTCTTTTGAATTTTCATTGAAGTGTAAACTTACAATTTTCCTTTTGTTATAAATGTCCTTGTATGTCAAGTTTTCTATGAACTTCACATCTCTGCTCTCGTATGTTTTTCTTTCTTCCGGCACAAAAATTATATAACCAGTTTCTATGTATCCTACAAGGAAACCTCTCAACGCTTGTTCACTAAATTTGTTTCTAGTGTTTCTGTGTATTCTAAAATACACTACACTTCCAAACCTTCTCAAATGATCAATATTATTGCTTTTGTCTTCATTCAATTTTTTCAACGGATACTCCATTTCAATCGACTTATGTGGGGTTCTGTTGTAAATGTATACTGCAGCCTTTGCGGCCATGTCCCACATGCTTGTCGGTAAGCCTGAATCTAACATCATCGATCTGATTTTGGTGATAAGCGTTCTATTAAAACGTTCTGCAACTCCATTGTGTTGCGGCGTGTCCGGACATGCAAGTTGCATTTCTGCATTGTGTTTATTCAACACTCCAATAGTCTCTCCACTAGTAAATTCTGTACCTCGATCACATCGTAAGTAGCAGAATTTTTCATCTTTTCCGACTGTATTTCTAATGCTTTTAATAAAATCTTCAAGATGTTTACTAGCTTCATTTTGTCCCATAGAGTAAGCTAAAGCTGTTCTCGAATAATCATCTATATAAACCACTATGAATTTGCATCCTTTTGGGTGAGATAGTGGACTAATTGGTCCTATCGTATCTGCATGCACTACCTGTAATGGTCTTTTCGCTCTCGTTCTAACTTGACTAAATGGTAATCTGGTACTTTTAGTTAATAAGCATATTTCGCATTCTGTAATGCTGTCATCTTCATTTATTAGTTTAATACTTAAGTTTATCATATTAGCTTTAATCAATTTAATCAAATATGGCTTCGATACATGTCCTAATCTAACATGCCATAACTTACTTAAGCTCATTGACTTAGTCTTAGTATTACATTTCTCGTCGTTTACTAAATTCATGCTATTACAATCAAAACTATCTTTTAAATTATCATCTTTATTAATTTGTTCATCTACTATTTTAACGTTATTATCATCATCTAGTTTACATCTTTTATCATCGCAAATCTTATGAAAGCTTTGGTTTTTACTTTTAGTATTCTTGTTCCCAATTAGGGCAGTTGTTTGATTGAATTCATTAATGGGATTTCCTTTATTAGAAACCTTAAGCCTAATTTGCCAGAAAGGCTTTTCGTAAATACCTGTAATCAAACTCTCTTTCGACAATGGGTCGTATATATCTATTATTTTATTATTCAAGAAAATATTTAATCCTTTATCAACAAATTTCCTCAATGATAACAAGTTCTCGGCCAAATCGTTAGAATACAATACATTATCCAAAATAATCTCTTTACCATCTTTAGTCTTAACATTTATAATTCCCGAACCTGTAGTATTTAAGTTGCCTTCTTTATTAGCACAATTGATTTGATTAATTTTCGATTCATCTAATTCTTCAAGGATTAATTTAACATTACTGAGGTGCTCCGTAGCACCTGAGTCAGCAATGAATCGCTATTACAATATTTATTCAAATAATTAAAATCAAGATTACCTTTGTAATTCTGTGCTATAGATATAAGGGAGCTTCCGGCTGCGGCTTCCCTTTTCTCGTCACATGTTACTCTCGATCTTGTATGACCTCCTCTCCGAAATACTTGATTTCTGTCAAACTTTCGTTTCATCGCAGAGTTGAAGCCTCTTTTATTTTTCGAGAATGCCCTGGGCGCATTAAAGCGCATTCTTTTTGAGCTAGTTGGTTGGTCAGTCTCAGCTGGCAATTCCCTCTTCATTCTGCACTCAAAAGCTTTATGAGTTCCTAACTTTCGACATTTGTAGCAAAATACCAGGTTAGGATTCGGACAACTTCTGCTCATATGCCCATTCATACCACACTGATAGCAGTTTATCTTCTCTTTGGTAACAGAAGCATCACGTCTAACCTTGCCTCCAGTAAAGGTTTTAAAACCATGCGTAAACAACGCGGTTTTCGTTACATCTTTCTTACTGCAGACGGAGTCCTCCTGTAAAACATAATTTTTTAGTTGGGTATATGTTAACTCTTTTCCTGTTGTTTCACGACACACACAGTCTACTATATTTATGTTCGGATATGATTCAACAATTGCTTGAAAGAATACATCTCTTTTCTCTTTCTCATTCAGTTTCTCTACGCCTTGAATATTTTCAAGTATTCTTATTTTATTTTCGAATTTATCACAAAATTCAGTAATTTTGCATCTATTTGATTTAAATTTAAAAGTATAAAAGTCTCGTCTAGCTAATGTACTCGTGATTCTATTTTCAAGTCTCTTAATTTCTTTTAGTCTATTTAAAATTTCACGTGGTTCTTTTAAGTCTACTATTTTCGAATAATACTCTAAGTCTATGCGATTAATTATAATGTCTCTAACGTGATTTTTATCAGTCAATAGTTTACTTTCAGAAACATCTGTCTGATTTTCGATATTAAATAAGTAGTCTAGTTTCTTGGTTTTTAATTCGGACATTAAAAAGTCTTCAAACATGTCGAACTTATAATTTAAATCTAATTTATACAATCTATTTACATTTGCTTCTGGATTGATTAATTCAATACGAATTTTATTTGATAAATCTACTTTATTATTACAATTTTCAAAAATTCGTAAAGACTTTATCTTTTCATCAATTAAATTATTAATCATCTTTTCAGTCACGTTATTATTGTCAATATTATTATTAATAGTCTCAAAGTCTTTAGATTTAAACTTTTTAATCATTTTATTGGTAATACTTACATTTTTGGTTGACGTGTTTCTTACCAAATCAGTACCATTGTTTGAGCTATCGACAGCATCGAACTCGTCAATTTCACCATCTTCAAGAGATTCTGGTGAATTTTTCTCTGTATTTACCGTCTCAGTAACATTCTTGGCTTCACTTTCCTCTCCAAGCATCGGTAAATTTCTCATAAGAGTCCGCACAAATTCCTCGTCTGATATTTCCTCAGAGTTCTTTTTCGGTTTCGGAATAAACAACTGTTGTTTGATTACAATTTCTGGCTTCCTTTTTGGTTCTGCCACCGTCTCTTGCTGAGTGGTACACTCCGGTTCAGGCTGTTCCTCAATCTCAGTAATTACCGTATTAGTTTCGGTATCTTCCAGTCTCCGGTCTTCAATCGGCTTTACATTTTGATTTAATATTGTTTTGGATTGATTTGTCAAAATCCTCTCCATTCCCAACAACATTTTCTCAACCAGCTGAGTATTTTGAATTGACTGTAATTCTAAAAACTCTTTCTGTGCTGACATCAATCCAGTCAGTATTTTACTTTCATGCTCCGCCATAGTTTTGTCCAATGTTGACTTGTATTTGCCTCTACTAAACACTGCATCTGAATACATACGAAGCAGCTCTTCTTTTTTTTTAATAAAAAACTTTAGCTCTGGCGCAGGTGGAGGCGAGCAGGGACCATAACCTGATGGATCTCAGGAGGAGGTGAAGGTGCAATAAACAGCCCAATATATATAAATAACTAATAAAAGGTTTATTAGATTAAAGGTAGTATGTAGCAAACGAACCGCTGTCGGTGGTAGTCGAAACTGTACTGAGTCAAGAGGGGGAAGAGAGACTAAGCGACGCCGATTGACATGGCGACACTAGCGCTATACACTAACAATTTCGAATCAGTAAAAATAAATATTTTTAATTAAATTCTTTGGTTTGAAAATTTTGAACCCAAACATCGCACCTTTAATACATATAAAATTTAACGAAAATTTAGCTAAACCATCACCACAATTTATGTGAGGGCTTGACGTTCTTACTTTTTGAAAAAAATAAAAAAAGCAATAAAGAAACCTACTATTATCTTCCCCCACTCCAGTAAGATTTTTGAGAATTGGCGGGTTCACGATATATCTTAACAAAGGTCATCGAAACATTTTATTCACATTATTTTTATGAAACATGAATTTATTTAATAAGTATAATTACTTAATCTTAATAAAAATATACTTTTGCAGGGTGGACGCTAGTTAAAATTGTAACGTGGTCCTCACTTTCGTGGCCCGTAAACCACGCTACTCGGTTCCACTTTATTTAATATATATATATTACCTTTTAATCTGGTAAAGACCGTATTTAATATTTCACTGGGCGCCAGGTCTTACCAAACAATAAATAGCTTCCCGGTTCGACTCCTCAGGACGTGGCTCCAACGCCAATACGGAGGTGGCGAAACCAACGACGAATTTTATCTCCTCCGAAAATGCGTGGCGGTAAATTATCAAGGTATATGTCAATAAGTCAAAAATAACTCAATGCTTCAATTGAACTAGATTATAATTTAATTTAGTTTATTCCTTCAAAATTCCCAATTTCCGATCACTACGGGTGATCACCGTTACAATTTTTATCGACGAAGTAAATTCGACCAGTTAAATTTCCGCGAACTAGCCCGATCTTCCAATCACCAATAACCACGTAGTGTTAATTAATTAGCCCGATATTCACGTCTTATAAGCTCCGGTAATAAATAATAAACCGTTTCCCAACCCTTAAAACGGACAAACTCGAATTCGCGGCACGTGCTAAAATGGCGGCGCGGCTCGCAGGAGGTCTATACGCGACGCGCAAGAAATCCCCGGCGATTCTTTCAATTAATAAATTAATTGATGGCCGTGCAGCCCACTTACCGCAACGAAAAGCAATCTTCTTCAAAATAAAACAACTCAACTATATAATAACGATAACTACTAATTCTACTTCCAATTAACTTCTCCGATTCAGATATCCCAACTTAAGGTTGCGCACGGTGTACTATCAATTAGACTATCCGGCTACGAATGACGATCGGGACTCGTAGCATCCCGCTCGTCCTCGTAGTTCGTTAAAACGCGGCGCTGATTGTCTTCTTCTTCCTTATTTTTCAACCAATGATATCCTCCTGATTAATTAGATGGCTGAATATTGCCGCCGTCCGCGCCATCTATTCCCGTACCAATCTTCTTTTCCTCAGTGACGCAATAACGAAATAACCCGTATTCCGTTGAGGAACTGACTTGCGCCTCCACCAATGCAACAGGTGTGTCTTCTTTCTCTCTCGTACACACACGCTGTAGATAGCTACTTCCCGCTCATTCCGTCGTTCCCCTCCTCGGTGCGCCGCCATGTGCCGCGGCGTGCATGTGCGAGAGCAGCGAGCGCCGCCCCCCTCTCTGCCGCGCTGACCCTAGTACACGAGCAGCCGGCCGAGTCCGTTGCACGCGAGTCGGGCGTCGTTTGTTTACACGACGGCGAACGTTCCTGGGTCGTCGTCTTCGTGGCTGCCTTCGTTCTCCATCACCAGGTCGTCGGGAGATGATATTGGATCTACGTGGGAACATGGTTGGACGTCGGTGGCGGTATGGTTGTATCATTCCTTCTTTATTATTAAACTCCTTCCTTTCTCCAATCCTCCGATTTCCTCAACAAATCAATAAAAACCCTATTAATTCCTTTCCTTTACGTACTAAAATATCGGTGACGAGAATGGCTCGGGCCAGGATTCGTAGCCGGTGTTTACTTCCTTCCTAACCTCTATCCCCATATCCTATATATACTATCCTATACACATACATAACTTCCTTATTATAACTAACTCTATCCTTCTATAAATCCTTCTATCCTAACCTTATATGTATTCTAGTTTTACTTATTATCAACATTTCAGGTATCCAACGCTACCAAGGAGCGGACCCAGGACCAAAAGGTTCACCCAGGACTCATCGCCTCGAGGGAAAATGGAATCACCATGGGCAGTACCCAGGACTCATCGCCTCCAAGGACAGGACTCACAGGGATAGCATCGTTGGATCACCCAGGACTCATCGTCTCAAAGGTATGATATTGTATTATAATCTTATTTAACTTATATCTATTTCCTCTACGCTAACCTTATAACTAACTATATACACTAATAACTCTTTTTCTTATTTCAGGTATGTCCCTTCGACCAGGCTTCCCTCCAATAACAAATTATAAAATAATAATGGTGTGAGGTTTACCTCACAAACAATAATATAAAATTTGTTGCGAGAGATGGCGCCACCAATGCTTTCCGGAATGTAAAATACATTGTAGCTTTATACATTGAAAATTATATACATATATCATGGTATATGTAATCACGTTTATAATTTATTTTTTTACTATTTTCAAGAATCATAGAGTTGGTCGTCGTATACTTAGAGCTTGTAATTGGTTGCCATGTCTAATTTACATAATTTTAAATTTGTTTCTTTATACGAATCTTTGTTCGGGTGCATTTCTTGTCACCGTCTAGCAAATTTTCAATTATTTTATTAAAAAGATACACACGAACCCGAATTACAAAAAATACGAGAGACAAGAATTAATAATTGTGAAATATTTACAATCTCCTACTGCGGTAGGTCTACGGGGACCGTGCAAGGGTTACGGTAATCGTGCGCTCGGTCCCCGTAGACTATCGAAGCAATATTGTGCGTTTCATATCGATTTAAAATTCCGGGAAAAATCAGATGCATTGTTTAGTAGAGGCATATATTGTATTTAACGGTATTTAGAGACTGAAAATTTTTTTACGACAGAATTAACAATTCAGCTAAATTTTACTAAATAGTAAATCTCTGTGCGGGTGCATTTCTTGTCTACGACTAACTATGAAACTCCTAAAAATACCTACCTTGCCGGTATAGTCGGTAATTTTGACTTTTTATTTTTAAATAAGAATTGAGGTATTATTTTGAAAAATTGCAAACGTCAAGTTCTTCAGTTTTTTATGAGGAAGCTCTAAATACATTTCGAATCAGTAAATATAAATATTTTTAACATGATTCTTTGATTTGAAAATTTTGAACCCAAACATCGCACCTTTAATACATATAAAATTTAACGAAAATTTAGCTAAACCATTACCACAATTTATGTGAGGGCTTAACGTTCTTACTTTTTGAAAAAAATAAAAAAAGCAATAAAGAAATCTACTATTTCCTTCCCCCATTCCACTAAGTTTTTTGAGAATTGGCGGGTTCACGACATATCTTAACAAAGGTCATCGAAACATTCTATTCACATTGTTTTTATGAAACATGAAGTTACTTAATAAGTATAATTACTTAATCTTAATAATAAATATACTTTCGCAGGGTGGACGCTAGTTAAAAAATAATATAAAATTTGTTGCGAGAGATGGCGCGACCAACGCTTCCCGAAAAGTAAAATGCATTGTAGTTTTATACATTGAAATTTATATACATATTTCATGTTGTATGTAATCACGTTTATAATTTATTTTTTTACTATTTGCAAGAATCATAGAGCTGGTCGTCATATACTTAGAGCTTGTAACTGGTTGCCATGTCTAATTTACATAATTTTAAATTTGTTTCTTTATATGAATCTCTGTTCGGGTGCATTTCTTGTCACCGTCTAGCAAATTTTCAATCATTTTATTAAAAACATACGCACTAACCCGATTTACAAAAAATCTGAGAGACATGAATTAATAATTGTGAAATATTTACAATCTTCTACTGCGGTAGGTCTACGAGGACCCTGCAAGGATTACGGTAATCGTGCGCACGGTCCCCGTCGACTATCGAAGCAATATTCTGCGTTTCGTATCGATTTAAAATTCTGGGAAAAATCAGATGCATTGTTTAGTAGAGGCAAATATTCTATAAAACGGTATTTGGAGACTGAAAATTTGTTTGCATCAAAATTAACAATTCTACTAAATTTCACTAATTAGGAAATCTCTTTTCGCGTGAATTTCTTGTCATCAACTAGCAATTTTCAATTATTTTATTAAAAAGATACACGCAAACCCGATTTGCAAAAAATCTGAGAGACAATAATTAATAAATGTTAAATACTCATAATTTTCTTTTATTTTAAATTGTACAAAAAAGTACAAAAATTAATTTAAAAGTGTATAATAGAAATTCACAGATTTATTGAAATCGCCTTGCAAAATAACCTTCTGCATAGCTCCAACGAACGATTATTTTCCAATCTGTATATTTTTATTAACAGTTCCTTTGTTTATTTTAAAATAAAAACGCGATTCATATCCAAAAATATAGGTTATAAAATGCTAGTGAATACAAATATTAGTAATTACGAAAAGGCTTGAAGGAAATCTAAAATCATCGTTATAAATGTTAAAAAAATCATATGCATTAAACAAAAATCAAGTTTCCCGTTTCCAAGTCTACGGGCGGGGATCACGCTCGCGCTTCCGTGCGAATCCCCGCCCGTAGAGTACTGAACGCGCGCTGCATCGATTATTTCTTTTCATCTGTTTGGAATGGTAAACTCCTAGCGGAATCACCTTCTCCATAGCTCCAGCGAACGATTATTTACTATCTAGCAATAAATGGAGGATAAATGAAGAGTGATTATCATATCGTTATTCACCGTAACCAAAAACCTCATCTTATTTTTTTTAGAATAAAAAAGAATGGTCGTCATATTCTAATTCATATATACCGATAACCTCTATAAAATATTTAAAAAATGTTCTAATTTTACCCCCCCCCCCCACATGACTCCTCCTGCACCTATCATTAGATGTGAGATAAATGATGTGTGGTTGTTGTATTCAGCGTTAACCCTTCCACTTCACAGATACGTTTAATTCTTGTAACTTTTGGTATACAGGACACCGGAGAACGGATGAATTTTGATATATATGAGAGATTCCACAGAACTTTTGACTTTAAGGTCAAAAAAAATTGAACATTTATTTTAAAGGCACATCTTTGAAACTTATCGAACCATTTCTAAATAACAGTAGTAGCATAAAAAACAAGGGGCCCCTTATTTTTTTAAAAAATTTTTTTTTAAAAAATCAAAAACAGTTATTTTAATGTAAAACATACTACTTTTCATCAAAAAAATAAAATTTTACATTTTTCTTTCAAATTTAAGGTAAAATGTTAAAAAATTTGATAAAATATGTAGCATAATATGTGTTGGAAAGAAAAATTTTGTAACACAAAAATATCATTATAATAAAATTTTATTTTAAGCAGTTAATAATTTTTCAAACAAAAGAAATGTAACAAAATATATAATATATACAAACATTGTAACTAATACAAAGATTTTTTTAATTATAATCCCTACCTTTAATTTAAGTTCCATTAATGTGTGTGTATTTGTGTTTAAGTATTACAATTACAAATATTTACTATAAGATGATTTAATACTTTATTTTCTCGGAAAGTAAGAATTTCATTTTGTTACATTTTTCGTAAGTTCATTTCAGGCAAACAAAGAAGAATTTTATGTAAAGTATTTTAAAACATGTTTTTTAAAAGGTTAATAAAAAAGAGCAATTACTTTTATAACCATTGATAACATACTATCGATGTGCTGACGAAAAGTACGATTTTTTTGCGAGGGTACAATTTTTTTCTGTAAGAAGCACACTTACAAACCAAACGCGATTTTATTTGTCTGCTCAATAAGTGTCATTTTCCATGAAGAAAATTTATGAGAATAATTTATTTTTTTTTTTAAGAGCTAAAAGTAAAATAAATTAGTTTTTTTTAAATAGTGGTTACGGATATTCATAAAATAAATTAATCTATGTAGGTTGAAGCACACCTCTAAAACTTTTACATTATATTCTGTGATATGTGAAGATTATATAAAAAATTATCCAAACCATTTTTAATAAAAGTTTTTTTTTATATAAACCTAATAAAGCAAAAAAGTAGAGTGAGTAACACAAAGAATTAATTAAAATGCGATAAATTATAATTTTTTTAAGTAATATATTATATATTATTAATATAATAAATAACGGTTACTATACTTTGTGACTTTTTTCTACAAGGAATGATTTTTTTAATATGATGAAAATCATCAAATAGCATTGAAAAGTGAAAGTACCAAGAAAGTTAAAAGTTCTGTGGAATCTCCCATATATATAGATGATAAATCAAAAATAAAATTTTAATTTTTTTATCCACCTTTCTCACTCATTTTACACATTTGTAATAGAGTATGATAAAAAATGTGTAAAAACGTATATTTAACTGTGATAAAAAAACAGAACGAATCATCAAATAAAATATATATTACATTAAAATATATTATTTAAGTTATTAAAAATTATTAGACTAACAGTACTGCTTCAGTCTATGTTAGTATTACTGTGACTACTTTATTTTTACATTAATTATGTATGTAGTGACTATTATATATTATTAATTACTTATAATATTACTTATAGGTATGTTCTTAATATAATAATTTAATTTGGTACAAAAATATACAAACATTGGAGTACTGGCAAAAGTGCTTACACACTTTTTTAATATTTTATCCCGTAATTAGTGGAGTTATCCCGGAATACCTCACGAATTCCCGAAATATCGAGGAAATCCCGTAATTAGTGAAGTATCCCGAAATATCCAGGAATCTCGTAATTAGTGAAGTTATCCCGGAATACTTAAGAAAATCCTGAAACATCCAGGAAAACCCTAAATTAGTGAAGATTTCCTGGCATATCTAAGAAATTACCGAATTATTTAGAAAATCCCGAAATTAGTGGAGTTATTCCGGAGTACCTCAAAAATTTCCGAAATATCCTGGAAATCCCGTATTTAGTGGAGTTATCCCGAAATAATTCAGAAATTCCCGAAATATCAGTGTTAATCCTTCCACTCCACACATACTCTTCATTCTTACAACAGGCGACCAGACACCGCCGCGGGACACCGGACACCACCGCCGGACACCGGAGAACGGATGAATTTTAATATAATATAGATTTTGGTTATAACAAATTATTTTATATTGTATTTCTTATAAGAAATATTAAATTGAAATCCTTATAAATTAATGAAATAAGTTTACAACATGTAATATATTAAATGTATATTCGATCCTTGATTTAAAAATAAAGAATGTCACTCAGAATGTCACTCTCCTTTGCATAAAACAATAATATTTTACTTACAAATTTCTATTGCAAAATATAACCATAATCTACAAGATCCTATGTATATGCTAATTAAATAATTCGTATTTTATTGGATTTAAAATGTATAATGGTTAACAAAAAATTTAATAGCAAAAAAATACTCACTCGCTTACGCTCGCTATTTTTTTATTTTTTTATTTTTTGCTATTATTTGATTAGTGGTGTATTAAATAATATGAACCGTATTCTGTCTATTAAAATGTAGTTCAGTATATAGATGAAAAACAAATAGTAATATTGTTAGAGTACCAATTTAATATAATAAAATATATATTGTAGGATTCTGTACGAAGTATTACATTAAATAAGTAAATATACAGTAAATGTATGAGGCTCAATATGTTGACTCCCAAAAATATTAAGTCCCAAAAGTTTCAACAGAAAAATCAAAGACTAAAATTTTTAAGATCCAAAATATTGAGTCCCAAAAATATTAAGTCCCATATATTTTTATTTACCGGTTTTTTGTTTATTTTAATATAAAAACGCGATTGATATCATAAAATTTAGGTTATAAAATACTAGTGAATACAACTATTAGTAATTGCGAAAAGACTCGAAGAAAATCTTGGATAATCATTATAAATGTTAACAAAACTCTTCTGCTTTAGTCAAAAATCAAGTTTCCCGTTTCGAAGTCTACGGGAGGGGATCACGCTCGCGCTTTCGTGCGAATCCCCGCCCGTAGGGTACTGAACGCGCGCTGCGTCGATTATTTCGTTTCACCTGTTTGGGATGGTAAAATCGCCTTGCGAAATCACCTTCTGCATAGCTCCAACAAACGATGATTTTCCAATCTATTTATATTTTTATTTACAGTTCCTTTGTTTATTTTAATATAAAAACGCGATTTATATCATAAAATATATGTGTATGTATTATAAAATGCTAGTGAATACATCTATTAGTAATTACGAAAAAGCTTGAAGAAAATCTAAAATCATCGTTATAAATGTTAAAAAAAATCATATGCTTTAAACAAAAATCAAGTTTCCCGTTTCCAAGTATACGGGAGGGGATCACGCTCGCGCTATCTTCCGAATCCCCGCCCGTAGGGTACTGAACGCGCGCTGCGTCGATTATTTCTTTTCATCTGTTTGTAATGGTAAAAACGCCTAGCGAAATCACCTTCTCCATAGCTCCAGCGAACGAATATTTTCTACTCTATTTATATTTTTATTTACAGTTTTTTTTGTTTATTTTAATATAAAAACGCGATTCATATTCCAAAATATAAGTTATAAAATGCTAGTGAATACAACTATTAGTAATTGCGAAAAGACTCGAAGAAAATCTTGGATAATCATTATAAATGTTAACAAAACTCTTCTGCTTTAGTCAAAAATCAAGTTTCCCGTTTCGAAGTCTACGGGAGGGGATCACGCTCGCGCTTTCGTGCGAATCCCCGCCCGTAGGGTACTGAACGCGCGCTGCGTCGATTATTTCGTTTCACCTGTTTGGGATGGTAAAATCGCCTTGCGAAATCACCTTCTGCATAGCTCCAACAAACGATGATTTTCCAATCTATTTATATTTTTATTTACAGTTCCTTTGTTTATTTTAATATAAAAACGCGATTTATATCATAAAATATATGTGTATGTATTATAAAATGCTAGTGAATACATCTATTAGTAATTACGAAAAAGCTTGAAGAAAATCTAAAATCATCGTTATAAATGTTAAAAAAAATCATATGCTTTAAACAAAAATCAAGTTTCCCGTTTCCAAGTATACGGGAGGGGATCACGCTCGCGCTATCTTCCGAATCCCCGCCCGTAGGGTACTGAACGCGCGCTGCGTCGATTATTTCTTTTCATCTGTTTGTAATGGTAAAAACGCCTAGCGAAATCACCTTCTCCATAGCTCCAGCGAACGAATATTTTCTACTCTATTTATATTTTTATTTACAGTTTTTTTTGTTTATTTTAATATAAAAACGCGATTCATATTCCAAAATATAAGTTATAAAATGCTAGTGAATACAGATATTAGTAATTGCGAAAAAACTTGAGGTAAATCTTGATGAATCATTATAAATTTTATACAAAACTCTTCTGCTTTAGACAAAAATCGGGTTTCCCGTTTCGAAGTCTACGGGAGGGGAACACGTTCGCGCTATCTTCCGAATCCCCGCCCGTAGGTTACTGAACGCGCGCTGCGTCGATTATTTCGTTTCACCTGTTTGGGATGGTAAAATCGCCTTGCGAAATCACCTTCTGCATAGCTCCAACAAACGATGATTTTCCAATCTATTTATATTTTTATTTACAGTTCCTTTGTTTATTTTAATATAAAAACGCGATTTATATCATAAAATATATGTTATATTATAAAATGCTAGTGAATACATCTATTAGTAATTACGAAAAAGCTTGAAGAAAATCTAAAATCATCGTTATAAATGTTAAAAAAAATCATATGCTTTAAACAAAAATCAAGTTTCCCGTTTCCAAGTATACGGGAGGGGATCACGCTCGCGCTATCTTCCGAATCCCCGCCCGTAGGGTACTGAACGCGCGCTGCGTCGATTATTTCTTTTCATCTGTTTGTAATGGTAAAAACGCCTAGCGAAATCACCTTCTCCATAGCTCCAGCGAACGAATATTTTCTACTCTATTGATCACGCTCGCGCTTTCGTGCGAATCCCCGCCCGTAGGGTACTGAACGCGCGCTGCGTCGATTATTTCGTTTCACCTGTTTGGGATGGTAAAATCGCCTTGCGAAATCACCTTCTGCATAGCTCCAACAAACGATGATTTTCCAATCTATTTATATTTTTATTTACAGTTCCTTTGTTTATTTTAATATAAAAACGCGATTTATATCATAAAATATATGTGTATGTATTATAAAATGCTAGTGAATACATCTATTAGTAATTACGAAAAAGCTTGAAGAAAATCTAAAATCATCGTTATAAATGTTAAAAAAAATCATATGCTTTAAACAAAAATCAAGTTTCCCGTTTCCAAGTATACGGGAGGGGATCACGCTCGCGCTATCTTCCGAATCCCCGCCCGTAGGGTACTGAACGCGCGCTGCGTCGATTATTTCTTTTCATCTGTTTGTAATGGTAAAAACGCCTAGCGAAATCACCTTCTCCATAGCTCCAGCGAACGAATATTTTCTACTCTATTTATTTTTATTTACAGTTTTTTTTGTTTATTTTAATATAAAAACGCGATTCATATTCCAAAATATAAGTTATAAAATGCTAGTGAATACAGATATTAGTAATTGCGAAAAAACTTGAGGTAAATCTTGATGAATCATTATAAATTTTATACAAAACTCTTCTGCTTTAGACAAAAATCGGGTTTCCCGTTTCGAAGTCTACGGGAGGGGAACACGTTCGCGCTATCTTCCGAATCCCCGCCCGTAGGTTACTGAACGCGCGCTGCGTCGATTATTTCGTTTCACCTGTTTGGGATGGTAAAATCGCCTTGCGAAATCACCTTCTGCATAGCTCCAACAAACGATGATTTTCCAATCTATTTATATTTTTATTTACAGTTCCTTTGTTTATTTTAATATAAAAACGCGATTTATATCATAAAATATATGTTATAAAATGCTAGTGAATACATCTATTAGTAATTACGAAAAAACATGAAGAAAATCTAAAATCATCGTTATAAATGTTAAAAAAAATCATATGCTTTAAACAAAAATCAAGTTTCCCGTTTCCAAGTATACGGGAGGGGATCACGCTCGCGCTATCTTCCGAATCCCCGCCCGTAGGGTACTGAACGCGCGCTGCGTCGATTATTTCTTTTCATCTGTTTGTAATGGTAAAAACGCCTAGCGAAATCACCTTCTCCATAGCTCCAGCGAACGAATATTTTCTACTCTATTTATATTTTTATTTACAGTTTTTTTTGTTTATTTTAATATAAAAACGCGATTCATATTCCAAAATATAAGTTATAAAATGCTAGTGAATACAGATATTAGTAATTGCGAAAAAACTTGAGGTAAATCTTGATGAATCATTATAAATTTTATACAAAACTCTTCTGCTTTAGACAAAAATCGGGTTTCCCGTTTCGAAGTCTACGGGAGGGGAACACGTTCGCGCTATCTTCCGAATCCCCGCCCGTAGGTTACTGAACGCGCGCTGCGTCGATTATTTCGTTTCACCTGTTTGGGATGGTAAAATCGCCTTGCGAAATCACCTTCTGCATAGCTCCAACAAACGATGATTTTCCAATCTATTTATATTTTTATTTACAGTTCCTTTGTTTATTTTAATATAAAAACGCGATTTATATCATAAAATATATGTTATAAAATGCTAGTGAATACATCTATTAGTAATTACGAAAAAACATGAAGAAAATCTAAAATCATCGTTATAAATGTTAAAAAAAATCTTATCCTTTAAACAAAAATCAAGTTTCCCGTTTCCAAGTATACGGGAGGGGATCACGCTCGCGCTATCTTCCGAATCCCCGCCCGTAGGGTACTGAACGCGCGCTGCGTCGATTATTTCTTTTCATCTGTTTGTAATGGTAAAAACGCCTAGCGAAATCACCTTCTCCATAGCTCGAGCGAACGAATATTTTCTACTCTATTTATATTTTTATTTACAGTTGCTTTGTTTATTTTAATATAAAAACGTGATTTATATCATAAAATGTAGGTTATTATATTCTAGTGAATACAAATATTAGTAATTACGAAAAGGCTTTAAGAAAATCTAAAATCATCGTTATAAATGTTAAAAAAAAGTCTTATGCTTTAAACAAAAATCATGTTTCCCGTTTCCAAGTCTACGGGTGGGGATCACTCTCGCGCTATAATGTAAACGTATTTAGTAAATATTTTTATTTGGACCGGGCCGCATATCCATATATATATATACATGTATATTGTGTATCGGCGGTCACCTTGTCGTCGTGTCATCGTGCCGGCCGCGACTCGCAAGTGATGTACTGTTCGATTTCCTATATAGTAAAGTTGGTCCTACATATAGAGTATGTACTAATATATGTATTAGTAATGTCGAGATTAACGATATATAGCGATATTCTTGAACGTTCATATTATATTACTAGTGGATTTGTGCGCGCTACGCGTGCCGATGTTTTGTTTTCCATTGATTTTCGAGTTTTTTCATGTTCGAGATCGAGATTCGAGATCTTCGATTCGAGCGCTTACTCAATTTTACAATAGGATAGACTAGATCATCGAGGCCACCGTTTACTGTTTTGTTTGATTTTTTAAACCTCTAACCTACATAAAATGTCTACTTAAAATATTTGAGATGCCTTTTCGAGAGGATCGCGGGATTATTTAGTATATAAGATATAAATATATATATATTAACTGCCTCTAAAGTCGGGAACATACAGTATGCAACGTTCGCCGGAGAGGAGTTGACCTACATGACTATCACTGCAGTATGTTGATGCCTTCAATTAGATGTAAGAAATGGACATGGGTTATTTTTCTAAGATTGATTCAAGCATCTATAGCCAATGCTACAGTGCTGAAAAATATGGTACGCAACGAAACTAAAAAATTAGGGACTAAAGATATTGCATAGAAGTAGCCCGTAAGTATGTAAAGAAAAACTCTACTAAAAATCCAAGACCACATAAAACTGCACTGTCAGAAAAGAAAAAAAATTGTACAAACTTTTCGAAGTGTTCTGTCAGAACTCAGAAAATTTGTACTTCTTGTAATATTCACATTTGTGCTGCTTGCTTTTACAGTTATCACACTAAATTTGCATGAATTCTTAAGTATTTTCACTAAAAAGAAAAACAAAAATTATAAAAATTATAAAAAAAATGATAAAAATTTTTAAAATGTCAAAAAAAATAAAAATATCACATACCTTTAACAGGCAACATTTAATAATTGGGATTAGTAATGGGTGTTATTAAAAATTTGTTTTAAATAATTAAATATTAGAAATTACTCAAATTTTTCCACACTATAGTAATACACTATAATCGAGAAACATACAAGAAAAATATAATAGATTTTGTATAGAGGAAAACATCTTTCTAATAAGTTGACACTGCAGAAAATATAAAAATGCCCATTTATCCAAAGCCTGCCGCTATGTTTACACTTGCAGTATTTAAAGCGCCCAAAAAAATTCTCGACGTTGCCGTGAGATAACACGAAACAATCAAATTTGCCTCGCTCTTATTGCGCTTAGAGCCTCGGGTGGGGGGGGGGGGTGCGGCGGCCATGTCGTCTGCGCTTCCCCTCTACTCCTTATTCTGATGAATTTTATGCCTTTTTCATTTATCTCAAAATTTTACAATTACAGAAATCGAATAAAAAATCGTTTCCGATGCTGAATTTTACGTTCTTTCATTTGGCACTAGTCGTTTTGCTGTAGACCCAACGGTTATTGAGATATAATTTAAAATAACTTTTAAACGTTGGTTTCGCATAGAACCCCTGGACCTAGGAAGCTGCAAATTTCAGAATCGTTTTCTACGACCTCGATTAACCAAATATCAAAAATGCAGCCACTTCTGTAACAAGTCGATTTCAGACCTATTTTCACTGGACTACTTCTCGAGTGCCATGATTCTGCATCCGCGCATGCGCATAGCTCGTTCTCGGTGGGCTGAAACTTCGCGATTGTGCGTCAAACGCACGGACCGCGATCGTGCGTCTCGATGTGGCTCAGCTGTTATCTTATTTCTGGCTGATATCCTCTTTACCTGGACATCGTAGCTGTTCCTCTCTTAAGGTAATATTCTCGTTTATTATCTCTGCCCATCAACTAATAAGTACGGCGTGAAGTCGACTACGTTGCCACGACGCCAACCTCGTTACCCGTAGCCGTCTCTACTCTGCTTCACATGTAAAATCTCCAGGTAATTATTTGTATATCGGGGTGGCGCTGATATGCGTTTTTATCTACATAATAATTCGGTATCTGCTGTATACAAAATTTGTGTACACGCATAACCTCAATCCAACCTTGTTTCTCGTAACACACAGCTGTCATATGTGGATACGGTTGCGATAGTAAGATACAGCTGTATATGTTCCTATGTCCTTATCCTACATATCAGTAGTATATACTAAAATAAATGGTATTATCTTCACAGTGGACTGGATGCTTGCATGCTAGATCCGGATACCCTGGGCCGAGGATAGCAAAATTCACTCTGGCTGTGGACTGCTGACATCTTCAAAGCTCAGTTTCTCCGTACTTGTCAGTCTATTGGAAGCCCCTGTGGTTGCTGCTTTATCGACCTCCCTCAACAGTTAGCTAGACGGTCCTGATGATAAGCTGGGTTTTCGCTAGCCGTTCCAGCTTACATATATTCCAAGTGGTATTATGTGTTAGTGAGTCTTGGGAAGGGTTATTAGAATTGTGAGAGTGAGTAGGACTTAGATCCAGTGCGGGTAGGTAAACAGAGGGTAAGGTTGAAGTAATATGAGTAGCTAGGTTTAATTAAGTAGTCGCTTAGCTATTCGGGTAGGTAGGTATTCGCTTTAGCTTCAAATATAATTCAATCATGTTGCGAAGCATATTGTCACAACATATATATATATATTAATTAATTTAGTTATACTACAGTCGACATAAGTAATATTTTATTAATTATATATATATACACACAATTTAAGATAAACACTTCTGGCCAAAATTTTAAACTACAGAAATTTATCGTAAAGAATAAAGATATTTTTAAGAAGACAGGTAAAAATTCTTAAGTGATAGAAACAATTTTTTCAAGAGCTATTTTTGAAGCTATTTATCTCAAAATATATTACAGGAATCTGCACCTTTCAACCCAAAAATTATATCTAAAATATTGCATTAAAAATCTGAAAAAATTCGTACGGATAGCTGAAAACATAAGGAAGGGCTTGACGTTTTGATTTTTTAATGAAAAGACATTTTTTAAATAATAATTGAGTAAACAATGTTTGGTCGGTAATTATTCATCTAAAAAATCATAATGTTTCAACAACACCATTGTGATCAAATTATGGATTTAAACATTTGGGAAAATTTGTGTATATTATTTAAAACATGCTTAAGGGCTTGACGTTTAGCGTTTTTTAAAAATTTTATTCATTTGTTTATAAAAAAAAGTACAAAATGACCATTTTCTGGGTCCGATATCCCCTTAAATTGAGATATCTTATTAGAAATTCGGTGAAATGTTATTGGTAGCTTAGCATAATGTTTTTTCATTTGTAATTTTCACCCCTCATTGTTGAATTTGTAAATAGTCTATTGTTAAAACCCTTTCCAATCGACTATTTAGAAATAATGTTTTTTCTTTACTTTCTTGTGTATTTATTAATATCGTTGCATGCTTTTTTTAAGTTTTGCTTTATTGCTTGATATACTATTATAAATTGCATGATTATCTTTTGCTTTACTTTCTTATGGGATATTTTAGATTGGTGTACTGCATGAGAGCATAAAGAGATGTTGAACCCAAATTACAGGGATCTACATCAAAAAGTGTATCTAAAATATTAATTAAAAAATCGATACAGAGAAAAAGACTGATGGTTTGACTTTTAAAGAAAAATTTTATTTTAAATAATAATTGAGCAAACCAGTTTAATTTGTAGTTTTTAATCAATGTGGATACATTGTTGAATACATGCCTTAGGGCGTGAAAGCATTATTATTTCGAAACTTCATTGTTTTGTTTAAAATAACAATGTAAAAAACATTTGTGTCATTTGTTAATATCTTTGCATGATTTTCTTTTCTTTTATTTTCTTACGAGATATTTTAGATTTGCGTACTGTATGAGCATAAAGAGATGTTGAACCCAAATTATAGGGACCTACACCAAAAAATGTGATACAAATGATACAAATGACTTAAAACATGAGGTAGAGTCTAATAGTTCGATTTCTCAAAAAAATTATTCTTACAATAATAATTGAGCAAACCATTATTGGTTTCTAATTATTAATAAAAAATGACAAAAACATAGTAAAAGATCAATTTTAATATCTGGCAAAATGTGGGTACATTGTTGAAAACACGCCTGAGGACCTGAAAGACAACATTATTATTTCAAAATCTCATTGTGTTGTTTATAAAAACAATGTAAAATATAACAATTTTTTGAATGTTATATCCCTAAATAATTTTATTGACATTGCCACGTTTGTTGCTTTTTACATATTACAAAAATATTATGTATCTAATGCCATCTACTGGCAAATCTATCTATCGGATAAACTCATTATTTTTTCCTTATCACGGCGCCTTGGAAATTTGTAACGAAATAATACAGCGAGCGCCATCAATGGGAGAAGACATCACTGCACGACCGCGTGACGTAATTCGTAAAGTAATGACGGCGTGCAAAACAAGTCGTTTCTCGTCAGTCAAATCGTACTTATCACTTTACGATTTGAATATTAATCTTTTGAGGTGACAACCAGCCTACAAATATTTCTGGTATGAGTGGCAATCCCGCTCATCTCTCTATTTGCATGGTATGGTCTTTATTTTTTTTAAATTAACAATTATTTCGGATATGTCTCGACTGACCTCAGCGCCATTACTCTTGGTGTCAATTTAAGGAGAGAGGGCTTACGCCATCTTCGTCGTAAATATACAATTAAATTTAACAGTCTATATTACCGACCCGCGGAACGTTGTTTTAGACCATCCGACATCCCCTTAACAATACTTTTTTGTTGATTTCAAATGAAGAAAATCGAAGCGATAAAGCAGTACTCTAATTCTGTGAAAAAGGATGCAGTTTTCTCACGCGACTATAACCTGATTATTATATTAGTTTTTCCTTACTAGGAATTTTAAATTTGTGTAAATGCGAATATACTTACGTATATATGTATAATTTCTGTACCTAAAAAAATATGTGACATTGAAAGTTCCCATCTGAATATCTTTTTTTATACGATATATATATAATACACAATTCGCGCAATTTTACGTAAAAAAATTGTAATCATCATGTATAAACATAGTGAGAAAATTGCATCTTTATTTCAAAAATATTTTCATCAATCGGAACCAGAAGAAGCAGAGTGCTGCTTTATCGGCTCGATTTTCTATACGAGTTTTCTCGAAAACGGCTACACCGAATAAAAAATCCCTTTGGGAGTGAATTCAGGGGTGCAAAAGCAGGGTTGTAAGTACTCGAATCATTTCGAGGAATAGAATCCTTAAAAATCCATAATCAATTTTAATTTTTGATTTTCATTTACTGCGAATCCTAATCTCCCTTGATTTTATGATTCTCAACTTTATCGAATCATAAGATCCAAGTGATTTAAGTATTTTCTGTCACATACAATCACAACTCCTTTTGATTTTTTGATTATATTTATTGAAAATCATAAATACTAATGATTTTTTTATTTTTAGTTTTTATGAATCGCAAATACCGGTGACTTTAGGAGTTTTTCTTTCTAAGATTCACAAATACTAATGAATTTATGAGTTTGTTTTTCACGAGTCAAAAATCCGTTTGATTTTGTAATTTTTTTTTTTGATGACAATTATAAATACCGACGATTTTATAATTTTACGTATTTCGAATAAAAGAATCATGATGATTTTTTTCCTTTTTCATATACGAATCATTAATTTCATTTATTTTATGTTTTCTCATAAAAGCGAATAAAATTCCTTTGATAGTTGTAATACGATTTATTAATGATTCTCGAGGTACCTGGACTATTGGATTGTTGTTAATTTTAAATCCGTTTTTGTTATTAAAAGCTTTTTTCTTACACTGAGCACAAAATACTACTTGCTTTCCCTATTTACGGGGCGCAATATCACACTTTTCAATTGTTATGTAAAATGTACCTAGTGCTTAGTGAAATAAATTCAGAACAAAACAAATGTGGATGCGTGTGTGACAATTAATGCGGGTATTTATGAGCTTGTTTGTGCGTTCGGTAAATTTATTTATAAGTGCTTTTGTGTGCGTATGTATGCGCGAGTGCGTAAAAACGTATATGTGTGTGTGAATGTGTGTGACTTTGTGAATATGTGTGCGAGTATGTGAATATATGTGTGAGTGAATGTGTGTGTGTGTGTGTGTGTGAATGTGTGTGTGTATGTGTGTGTGTGTGTGTGTGAGTGAATGTGTGTGTGAATGTGTGTGTGTGTGTGTGTGTGTGTGCGTGTTTTTTTTTTTTTTTTTTTTTTTTTTTTTTTTTTTTTTTTTCCGAAGAGGTGGAGAAATGCTTAATGCACCATGACTGGAGCCATGCGAGACTCCCCGTGTGTGGGACTCTCCTACCGAAGGATGTCGATAGGCATACCCACTAAAACTCCACCTCTTTTCTTACCTTTATTCCCCCGCGGAAACCGCCGCAAGGCATTACTTCGCGGGGGGAGGCACGGCTAGATTAGCCCACTACTGTTGCTATCGCAACTCCTCTCTCCTCTTCTCTTCTGATGAGATCCAGCCTATCCACTACGGACGTACAGAGGGTCACTACCGCGTTCCATCCCTCCTGGGAGTCAAGCAGGCACGCCCCGATGCCCTCAGGGGTGAGGGGACCGCTCCAAAGGACTTGAAACTGGTCCCGTTCCTCTTTAAAAACGAGGACACCATAGGAGGACGTGTTCCACGTCTTCGTCCACCCCTGGACAAGCCGGGCACTCTGCGCTGCCGTAGACCCTATACGAAATAGGTAGCTACGAAGCATCCGTGCCCGGTCAGCACCTGGGTAAGCTGGAAACTGACGAAGCCGTGTTTCCTGCTCGCCCACTTCTGGATCCGCGGGATGATGCGGTAGGTCCAGCGGCCGTCCCTGGCTGAGTCCATCTCCGCTGCCACTCCTCTACGGTCCGCAATGACCATCGGTTATGGCAGCGATTTTCTCTACGTGTCGCCCACCCTCACGGTGTCTTTCAGCTCTCTCGGCTGCCAGGAGGTCGAAGGGGGCGGTCCCCGCGATCACCGAGAGCGCAATGTCAGATACGGTTCGGTACGCCCGGGCCACCCTTAGCGCAGCTATCCTGCAGGCTCTCTGACACGGAGCACCAAAGCTCTTGTGCCTGTTCAAGGCATCAGCCCAGATAGGAGCTCCGTATAAAATTACGGAGCTCACCACCGAGGCAAGGAGAGACCTTCGCGGTTGCTGGGGTCCCCCGATGTTGGGCATGATGCCCGCCAGCGCACGGGCCACCTTTGCCGCCTTTGAGCCTGCGTTCGCGAGATGGTGTTTGAACGACAGCCGCGCGTCTAGTGTGACCCCTAAATACTTCAACGTTTTCACCGACCGTATCCGTTCTTTACCTACCGTGAAGGTGGCGGTCCTCTCCTTTTTTGTGCGAGAGATGAGCACCGCCTCCGTTTTTTCCGCCGCCAGACTAAGTCCGTGGTCTCTCAACCAAGTGGCGACCACTTCTATAGAGACGTCTCCGAGATATTCGATCTCTTCGACACTCTTTGCGACCACCACTAGCGCCACGTCGTCTTTGATAGTTGTAATACGATTTATTAATGATTCTCGAGGTACCTGGACTATTGGATTGTTGTTAATTTTAAATCCGTTTTTGTTATTAAAAGCTTTTTTCTTACACTGAGCACAAAATACTACTTGCTTTCCCTATTTACGGGGCGCAATATCACACTTTTCAATTGTTATGTAAAATGTACCTAGTGCTTAGTGAAATAAATTCAGAACAAAACAAATGTGGATGCGTGTGTGACAATTAATGCGGGTATTTATGAGCTTGTTTGTGCGTTCGGTAAATTTATTTATAAGTGCTTTTGTGTGCGTATGTATGCGCGAGTGCGTAAAAACGTATATGTGTGTGTGAATGTGTGTGACTTTGTGAATATGTGTGCGAGTATGTGAATATATGTGTGAGTGAATGTGTGTGTGTGTGTGTGTGAATGTGTGTGTGTATGTGTGTGTGTGTGTGTGTGAGTGAATGTGTGTGAATGTGTGTGTGTGTGTGTGTGTGTGTGCGTGTTTTTTTTTTTTTTTTTTTTTTTTTTTTTTTTTTTTTTTTTCCGAAGAGGTGGAGAAATGCTTAATGCACCATGACTGGAGCCATGCGAGACTCCCCGTGTGTGGGACTCTCCTACCGAAGGATGTCGATAGGCATACCCACTAAAACTCCACCTCTTTTCTTACCTTTATTCCCCCGCGGAAACCGCCGCAAGGCATTACTTCGCGGGGGGAGGCACGGCTAGATTAGCCCACTACTGTTGCTATCGCAACTCCTCTCTCCTCTTCTCTTCTGATGAGATCCAGCCTATCCACTACGGACGTACAGAGGGTCACTACCGCGTTCCATCCCTCCTGGGAGTCAAGCAGGCACGCCCCGATGCCCTCAGGGGTGAGGGGACCGCTCCAAAGGACTTGAAACTGGTCCCGTTCCTCTTTAAAACGAGGACACCATAGGAGGACGTGTTCCACGTCTTCGTCCACCCCTGGACAAGCCGGGCACTCTGCGCTGCCGTAGACCCCTATACGAAATAGGTAGCTACGGAAGCATCCGTGCCCGGTCAGCACCTGGGTAAGCTGGAAACTGACGAAGCCGTGTTTCCTGCTCGCCCACTTCTGGATCCGCGGGATGATGCGGTAGGTCCAGCGGCCGTCCCTGGCTGAGTCCCATCTCCGCTGCCACTCCTCTACGGTCCGCAATGACCATCGGTTATGGCAGCGATTTTCTTCTACGTGTCGCCCACCCTCACGGTGTCTTTCAGCTCTCTCGGCTGCCAGGAGGTCGAAGGGGGCGGTCCCCGCGATCACCGAGAGCGCAATGTCAGATACGGTTCGGTACGCCCGGGCCACCCTTAGCGCAGCTATCCTGCAGGCTCTCTGACACGGAGCACCAAAGCTCTTGTGCCTGTTCAAGGCATCAGCCCAGATAGGAGCTCCGTATAAAATTACGGAGCTCACCACCGAGGCAAGGAGAGACCTTCGCGGTTGCTGGGGTCCCCCGATGTTGGGCATGATGCCCGCCAGCGCACGGGCCACCTTTGCCGCCTTTGAGCCTGCGTTCGCGAGATGGTGTTTGAACGACAGCCGCGCGTCTAGTGTGACCCCTAAATACTTCAACGTTTTCACCGACCGTATCCGTTCTTTACCTACCGTGAAGGTGGCGGTCCTCTCCTTTTTTGTGCGAGAGATGAGCACCGCCTCCGTTTTTTCCGCCGCCAGACTAAGTCCGTGGTCTCTCAACCAAGTGGCGACCACTTCTATAGAGACGTCTCCGAGATATTCGATCTCTTCGACACTCTTTGCGACCACCACTAGCGCCACGTCGTCCGCGAAAGCCACCATCGAGACACCCTCCGGAAGTTGCTGCCTAAGCAGGCCGTCATAGACAGCGTTCCAGAGTAGGGGCCCAATGACCGAACCCTGCGGCACGCCTCCCGTGATGTTGTGGGAGTGCACACCGTCGTCGGTGTCGTAGAGCAGAGTACGGTCAGTCAGGTAACTCGAGGTGACCTCCCTGAGATAGAGTGGCACTTGGAAGTGCTGAAGGGACAGCATGATGTCGTCCCATCTGGCAGAGTTGAAGGCATTCCGGATGTCCAAGGTGATGATGGCACACATCCGCCTTGCACTCCGACCAGCATTGATGGCGTTTGTGGCTATGCCAACAACTCTGCCTACAGCATCCATGGTCGATCGACCCTTTCGGAAGCCGAACTGGTTGTCGGAGAGGTCTCCGGTCAGACCGATGGCCTCTGCAAGCCTGGCGCAGATCACCCGCTCCAGGAGCTTCCCAACTATATCCAGTAGACAGAGCGGGCGGTAAGATGATGGCTCCTCCGGGGGTTTGTTTCCCTTTGGTAGGAGTACCAGCCTCTGCGTCTTCCACTGGGCCGGGAAGCAACCTCCTCTTATGCATGCGTTGAATGCGTCCAGGAACAAGCCCGGAGCACTCATCGCCGCTGTCTTGACGGCCAGGCCAGGTATTCCGTCAGGCCCTGGGGCTTTACGTACGGAGATACCCTTAGCGGCCATCCTCAGTTCGGCTTCACTAATGTCTGACGACTCGGCTGCACCAATGGTGGCCATCAGGCCCGTCTCTGCTGCCCTTTTCCGATGTTCTGGAAACAGGTGGCCGACGACTCCGTCCAGAAAAACGGGGTCGGTGGGTGCAACAGCTCCCCCGGGGTTGATCTTATTCATAACCGTTTTATACGGTCTGCCCCAGGGGTCGTGGTCCACCTCCTCACAGAGCTCCCGCCAACACCTTCTCTTAGCAGCCTTGATGGCCACCTTGAGATCCCTCCGCTTTTGTTCGTATTCTGCGGAACGATCTTGGAACCGCGGTGTTCCCCTCGCTCTTTGGTGCAGCCTTCTGGCACGCAGGCACTCACGTCTCTTTTCTGCGATGTCCTCACTCCACCAGATTATTGGTGGGCGGCCGCGAGGGTTAAACTTCACGGCCATAGAGGCATCGCAAGCCGCTGTTAGGGCATTCGTGAGGCCTCGTGCTTTTTCTTCGGCGGTTCCCTCCATTTTCGCCCCCTCGAGGGAGCAGAGGAACGTCTCACGATCAAACGTGGCTGGTGCCCATCTCTCTCTTGCTCCTCTTCCTGCTCTCTTTGTCCTCCCGCTGGTCAGCTGGAGCTGGTACACGAGTGCTTGGTGGTCACTACCCGTGTAACGCCTCTGGAAAACCAACTGCGTGCGTGCACGCCGCCAGAGGGGGAAACGCCGATGGCTGAAAGCGTAGGCTTCAGCGTCTCGGTAGGCTAAATCGCAGCAATGGGCATTGGTCGGTTGGAGAGGTGGCCGGCTGGTGCTAAGACGCAAACTCAGGGTAAAGGTATCTGCGACACGAGAAGGCAGTGCGCCAAGCAAGGGAGGCAGTGAAAACCCATAGCTCGACGGGAAGTACTATGAATACCTGGATGTAAAGAGGGTACATCATATAAACCGGGAGGTCGGCGCTCGGATCGCCGATCGTGCACGCCCGGACCGCACGATAGTACCAGGGCCCGGGCTTTCTTCGCCAGTTAGTCGGGCTGCCCTGCAGCAGCGTGTGTAAAAATTAAACTTGCTGAGGTTGCTCCAGGTGGCACCTGGAAGGGAAGCAGCACTCGGAGGTTTAAATTGTATTTGACGAGGCCACGATACGTTTAAGGCTCACGGTCAAACCCGTCAAAACGACAACTGCTAATGGGTGATCACCGAATAACTTGCTAGAGTTTACTGCGTCGTGTAATCAGAGGATGCACAAAGTATACACTAATATAATATGAAAAATGAGTAAAAATAATAAACACTCAATGGTGCACAGACCAGAAAATACAGGGGTTCCCAACCCCACAGAAATCACAGCAGCCGCAACAACAAACAAAGAAAAAAGTACTCACAAGAAAACGGGTAAGCGTGTCCTGTCGTCTTCCTCGGAGGGGGAGTCGAAGGACCAAAAGAGATACAGGCCAGGAACTAGCAAGAAGGCCGAGAACAGTTCGAGCTCCTCTTCGGAATCGGAAATCGAGACAGAAACTGAGGTCCGACCTGAAACTAAGAAGGAAAGGCATATATTGGAAACACCAATGTATGTGATGCAGCAAATTGAGACGATTAAGAATTACATCGTCAAGAAAGACAGTGAGAGAGCGCATACGGCTCTCCACAACATACACGCTATTATGTCAACCTTAATAGCGAAAAGTGCATATCTGGAAGGGCAGATAAAAGCAATAAACGAAAGAGAGAAAAGCAAACAAGAGTCGTATGCAGGGGTTGCTAAAAGACTTGTCGCGCCGAAAGAAACGGCAAAGCAAGTAAACATTAAGAACCCGAAAAACCACAAACTGGTGATAAGACCAAAAGCTGCCGATACCTTTAAGTCAGAAGAAGAGATGAAGCAGAAGTTTCAGGCGGACTTCAGGCCGCGAATAGAGAAAGTACAGATCAGAAGCCTGCGTACAATTAATAAAGGCTTGCTGATAGAAACCGAAAACGAAGAATCTCTGCAGAAGATTCTAAACAAGAAAGAACTAAGGGCAAATTTCGAGATGACGAAACCAACAAAACAGAGACCGAGGTTGATCATTTATGATCTACCGAAGAACATAAATGAGAAAGAGATAGTCGAAATTATAACCGAACAGAACCCATGCACACAGGACGAGGCCAAAAGGCAGATAATTCCGAAATTTAAAACAGGCAAGAAAGAGGGAACTAGGACGAACTGGGTAGTAGAAGTGACACCTGAAATGAGAAGTAGGTTGTTAGAAAAGAGGAGAGTATTCGTAGATTACCAATCGTGTAAAGTACAGGATTTCGTGCTCGTCTCCAGGTGCTACAAGTGCCAGGGTTACGGACACATCAGCAAGGTATGCCATAATGAGGTATACTGCTCTCATTGCGCCGAAAAGGGTCATTCCTTTGATAAATGCCCGAACAAAAATAATCAGAAAAAGTGTATTAATTGTGTAAAGGCCAAGAAAAAGGCTGAACACAACGTCCTAGACACAAAATGCCCATGTTATGTTAAGGCATTAGAGAGGCTTGTCAACAACACGGATTACGGAGAATAAGAACAGTAGGTTATTTGTAGCTCAACTTAATGCCAGGCGATCGAGAAGGGTAGTACCCGAGATCAGGCAAAAAGCGTATGAAAATGGCATACAAGCTTTAATGTTACAAGAGCCGTATACAAGATCGAATAAAGTGATGGATTACGGAATGGGAATAAGAATTGTCTCTGGAAAGGAAAACCCATGGGCTGCTATAGCTATAACAGACCCGAACGCAGTAGTTTTGCAAATATCAAATCTCTGCACGACACACTTTGCGGTTGCAGAAGTTTCGATACCATATAAGGTATATCTTATAAGTGGATACTTCCAACTAAAGGATGATATCGAAGTGCATCTTAACACGCTGCAAACAATTATTAATGCACTGGAAGGAAAGAACTTTATCATTGGTATCGACTCTAATGCCCGATCAGCCTTATGGGGTCCAGTAGACACAGACGCAAAAGGAGAAAAGCTAGAGGAGTTCATTATCCAGAATAATTTGTGTGTAATAAATGACCCTAATAGCATAGCAACAGTTGCAAGTGAAGTTGGAGAAGGACACGTAGATGTAACAATAGCCTCACCTAATATGATCGAGAGAATACATAACTGGAAAGTTCAAAAGAACTGGACTTCCAGCGATCATAGGACTATAACGTTCGAAATAGGAGAAATGGCTGTAAGAGGGAGATACAGAAACAGCGAAAATATGAGGCGTTACATGACTAGCAAGGCTAATTGGGGTTTATTTGTACACACTCTAAGAGAAAACTGGAAACCAATTCCGAACTATCACGATACGGGCTCAACGATCGCCGGCTTGAGAAACATAACCAAAGGCATAAGGATGGCATGTGACAAAGCCATACCAACAAAGAACAAATCAAATAGGAAAGTCCCATGGTGGAAGAACTGACTCAGGCCAAAAAATACACGAACAAACTGAGACGGCAATTTCAAAAGGAAAGAAACCCAGAACAGAGAGAGTATAAGAAAAGGGTTTATAAGACGGCCAAGAGACAGTATACAAGGCAAATTGACTCGACAAAGACCCATAAATGGCAAGAGTTCGTAACTAGACAAGGCAATGACAATCCATGGAGCTTACCGTACAAACTGGCCGCCAAAAAGGCAAGGATTAGAGACATCGCAAGTAACATCCTAACAGATAGTGGATACACGATGACTTGGGAAGAAACAGCAAAACAGATTCTAGACCGACTGTTTCCCGACGATGAAATATACTCAGAGACACAAGAGCAAGCGAATATAAGGCTGCAGAACAACAGATATGCAGACGAATACAGAGAAACGGAGGAGTTTACAATAACAGAGATGGTACAAGTGGTAAAGAAAATGAAGCCAGGTAAAGCTCCAGGAACAGACTGTTTCGATCTGATAATAATTAAAAGTGCTCTAGAGGTAGTCGGCGAAGATCTGTTAAAGTTATACAATAGCTGTTTAAAGTATGGCATCTTTCCGAACATGTGGAAAGTTGGAAAGGTCATAACTATTAAAAAAGGAATCGATAAAGATCCAAGTCTCCTAAGCTCGTATAGACCAATATGCCTTTTATCTATACTAGGCAAAATACTGGAAGGATTGATAATCAGAAAACTGGAGAAAGTAGTGGAACCCAGTCTTTCAGATAAACAATACGGCTTCAGGAAGAATAGATCCACAGAAGATGCGATTGTCTATGTAGTTAATAAAGTGAAGCAATCCAACAAGAAGTACGTAATCATAATGTTTCTTGACATTATGGGAGCATTTGATAACGTATGGTGGCCAGGAGTACTGGAAAAGCTAAGACACATGAGATGCCCCTGGAGACTGTATGAAATAATTAGGGATTACCTCTGTAATAGGAAAGTAATTATTTCCGAAGGTGGCAACTCTGCGAGCAAAGATGTGACAAAAGGTTGTGCCCAGGGCTCACTACTGGGGCCAATACTATGGAACGTAGTGTTCGACGAAATACTTCACGCATTAGAAAGAGAAGGACATGAGACGATAGCCTATGCTGGCGATCAGGCAGTGATAGTAGAAGGAGACTCCAGGAGAGAACTAGAAATAAGAGGACAAGCTGCAATTGACATGATAGAGAGATGGAGCAAAAAGGTCAAAATGAAACATGCACCAGATAAATGCGGCATGCTCTTAGCCAAGGGAACATTCCATGAAAAATGTTACCCAGTAATTAAAATAAATGGCAAGAGAATTAAAAGACAGGAACCAGTAAAATATCTGGGAGTTTCTTTTGGCAAAGGCTTAAGGAGAGGAGATCTCAATGAAAACCAGAGGAATCTTCCAAAGGTTAGCAAGATTAGCTAGAGATGAGTGGGGCTTAGGCTATCGTTCTCTAGAAATAATATACAAAGGGGTATACATACCAATCATAACGTACGCAGCAGCAGGATGGTTTAAACTCGCAAATAATGTCCAAAAGAAAAAGCTCATAATGTCACAGAGATTTGCTCTAATGAAGACAACGGGAGCATATAGAACCACTTCGGCTGAGTCCATCACAATGATAACGGGTCACTTGCCGATAGATCTGGAATGTGAGAAAAGAATAGGAATGTATTACATAAGGAAGAACAAGGCATTTAAATACATGGAATTCACATACCAGACGGTGGAGAATCCTCTACCAGGCAATGAATGGAAAAGAAAATACAATGCAAAGTGTGAATTGGACAAGGGATTGAGGAAAGTGTGGCAGTCGAGGTGGGATAATTCTATAAAGGGCAGACATACATATGAGATAATGCCAAACGTGGAAGAAAGAAGGAAAAAGACGTGGCTTAAACCGAGCAAGTACCTAATGCAAATACTCAGTGGACATGGAAGTTTTCAAACTTTCAGATTGCGATTTAACTTTGTAGAATCAGACCTGTGTAGCTGCGGAGAGACAGACTCCCCGGAACATGTTATATGGAAATGCGTGAAGTACGAACAAATAAGACTAAAGCACATGCAGGAGACAGAGGCAGGAATGAGAGACACAAAAGCCTTATTGGAAACAAAGGAAGGGACCGAGAGGCTGACAAGGATGACAAAAGAAATCTTGCTCGCAAAGGATGCTACGGAAATTCTAGAAAGAGATTTAGTCGTAGAAATAGTGGAAACTGAGGAAGCAGAAGAGTTAAGGGAAGATAATGAGTGAGTAGCTTAGGGATAGACAATATTCCAGAAAGTAGATAGATAAGAGAAAAAGGAGAGAGAAAAAGGAAAAGCATAAGTGAGAAGGGAATGAAAGTGGCTAAGTTAGAAAGAATTCCATTGTAACTAACAAATGGAAGAATAGGAAAGGAAATAGATACAGAGGTAATCGAGATAGCTTATCATACTAGACAATAGGTAAACTAACATTTTCTATTAGATAGAATATAACTGACGAGAATGAATGACGATGAAAGAGGAAAAATGGCAATAGAGAGAAAGTGGAAAGAATGAAGATGAAAGATTAAGTCTGAAAGATAGTATGAAAGAGTATGAAAGTTAGGGAGAATGAACGGACGCTAGGTAGGAACTCCTTCTTTTATAAAAGTAGATGAGAAATGAAAGTAGGGAAGAAAGAAGAGAGAAGAGGAAGAGAGAAGATATTAGGAAGAAAGAAGAATAGAGTAGGAAGAGAAGGAAGAGAGAAGAAAGACGTAGCAAAAATAGAAAGTCCTAGTCCCTAGTTCCCCAAAAGTAGAAAGAACAAATAAAGTAAAAAGGAATAAAAATAAAAAACAAAACCGAAGCACAAGAGAGAACATAGAAAGAGTTGAATCGCAAGAAAAAGGAAAAGACAAATGCGAACTCTGGAAAGTTCCGTAGTCCAAAAACCGTCACAGTCTAAGATAAGGAAGACAAGCAGATAGCAAAAGAGACGTGACAAGGACGACCGCCGGTATGCCAGAGGCGAGGTACGGCGGCAATGATCGATGCGTTAGACATCGATCTAGCTCGGTTTTTTTTTTTTTTTTTTTTTTTTTTTTTTTTTTTTTTTTTTTTTTTTTTTTTTTTTTTTACCCGTGTAACGATCGCTAACTTTCCAGCCGAGTCCCCCTCCCCCCATCAATCTAGGATCGACGAAGGTGAGGTCGACTATGGACGACTTGCCGGCTTTTGTGAAAGTCGGGGTTGTCCCTGTGTTACCGATCTCCAGCCCCAGTAGAGTGAACGCCTCGAGAAGTGCGCGACCACGCGCGTTGGTCTTGGCGCTACCCCAGTCCGTCGCCCAAGCATCAAAGTCCCCCCCGATTGTGACCGGTAGCCGTGAGGACCGAGCACTGGTGACGACTGCATCCAGAGATCTCGCAAAGTCCTCGGTGGAATCGCTGGGCGGGAAGTAGCAGCTGTACATGCGTACCCCCGCCACCTCCACCCAGGTGAAGCTGGGAAGGGGGGCGACCATCTTTCTGGAGATGTGCATATTTCCACATACCCAGATGGCCGCCTTGCCCGTGGCATCCCTTACCCAGTTCGTCTTCTCGAGATCCCGGAACTCCTCGCTGATGATCGCTACGTCCGCTCTCTCCTCTCTGACCAGCTGCGACAGCAGGTCCTGGGGCACAGCGCAGTGGTTGAGGTTTATTTGGAGCACCTTAATCATTTTTGATGTGTGCTCCTTCCTCATGCGAGGTCTTGGCTTTGGCCTCGCAATCCACTGCTTTGTGGCCCTCTTGGCCGCACCGATAGCATTGCGCTGACCGGTCGACTGCGCTCTTGCACTCCCTCGCGATGTGTCCCGATTCGTGGCATCGGTAGCAGCGCGAGGATACCTCTCGCAGTCGAACTCTGCAATTGACCCATCCGATCCGGAGCTTCCCGTCTTGCAGCAGTTTTTTGGCAGCTACTGCCGGAAGCTGGATGGTCGCAGATAGGGTGCCACTGTAGGACCCCCTGGTTTTAATATTATCCGGGGATACCACGTTTGGCCCGATCTTTGCTGCAATCGCTGCGGCCACCTCCATTGTTGTCGTGGACTCGTCCATGTCCCTGATGGTGATAGACACTTTGTGAGTCAGCAGCTGGACCTCTGCTGACCCACTCAGGGTGGACGAGACCACTGTCGTTAGCTCCGCCGTTTCCGTTCCGGGTCGCCCCAGTTCGAGGAGGAGCTCCCCAGCCCTGGTGCGCCTGATACGCGTGACCCGTTCTCCTAGGGTCTGTAATTCCGGTGCAGCCTTGACCTTCCGGAGAATGTCAGCGTAGGAAGAGCCCCCGCTAGATGTCTTGATCTTGATGGCATCTGGGCGTGGGGGTCTTACTCCGGCCTTAGGCTCTGCCGTGCCTTTGACCGGTTTGCTGGCACGTTTCTGCTGTTCTTGCTGCTTCGGCTGACTGTCCTTCATCTTCTTCTTCTTTTTGCCCTTCTTCACTACCGTGGCCCAGTCAGGGACCTTTGACTGGTTTCACCGGTCTCAGGAACGGATAGCGAAGCATCTGTTGGCCCACCTTTGTTAGTGGGCTGCTTTGACCCCTTCTTCCTTTTCTCCGGGGGTTGCTGTGGTGGTGAGGGCTTTTCCTTTTCCACCGGCCTCCTTTGTCGCTCTTCAGCGCGGAAGATGGGCGACGTTTGGCACGCACCGTTCACCCGAGCGTATTCATTGAGAGCTCTGCTGGTTGCTCTCGCCATACTCTTCAGCTCTTTGTGGATGTTGTTCTTATTAAGAACAAACTCCACCAGGGTATCTACCTTCTCACGCAGACGGAGAAAAGCTCTGTCAGCGTCACTCGACATCCCAGTCGAGGGCAGGTCACACGTAGCATTAGATGCTACAGAGGCCGAGTGACCAACCTCCGCAGCATTTACCATTTTAACGGTGTGAGTTTGGTCCCCCCCAAAATCCTTGGGACCAGCACTGACCACCGGGGCTTTCACCCGATCGGAATCAGTGGCGGGATTTGACAGGATTGCCATGCCCGCTTGGGGTAGTGTTGTTTTTAGCTCACTATTCATACTTGGTTTAATTTCGGGGTGCCTTCCCCTATGTGGTTTTGGTTCGCCCCGAATATTTGATTTTTTCGGTACCATCCATATCTGGAAAGCATTCCCCTATCCACCACCTGGGGAGGCGCCACGATGCGGGACCAGCAAACCCGGCACGGGTGTGTGTGTGTGTGTGTGTGTGTGTGTGTGTGTGTGAGTGTGTGTGTTGTGTGTGTGCGTGTGAATGTGTAATTGTGTGTGTGCGTGTGAGAATGTGTAATTGTGTGTGTGCGTGTGAGAATGTGTGTAAATTTACACATTTAAGAGTATGTTTGAGAGTGTATGAATGTGCACACAATTTAACAAATAAAAGTGCTTGGTACAGAAGATTACTCTTTCATACTTACACCCTGGGTGAAAATATTTTATAAAATTTTTATAAAAATTTTATAAAATTTATTTAAATAATTATTATAAAATTTAATATGTAATTTATCCTATAGAATTATATATATTTTTTATAGATTTTTGTATAATATTCTATAAAATAAACGTATTATAATATGTAATTTATTTTTCACTCTGAAAATCAATAAAGTTGACTTTATTGACCTCTTTTTAGGGAGCAAAAACGCATTTTAGTCCCTCCGGGGATAAAGTAAAATTGGAGGGCAATAATGAATATTATTGTTCATTAAATTATAAAATTTGTTACTTTCAATAAATTTTTTTAATATTTTTTACTAAAGATATAAAAATATCATATATACTTCTAAAAGGTACTACATAATTTTGAACATTAATGTTCAAATATTGTGTTATTGGTTTTGAGGTTAAAACCCAGTGGAATGTGTTTTTATATAGACAGTCCGCATTAGAACTCAAATTCTGTATCTAACCCGTAGCAACTGATTCCATTCGGAACAGCAACCCTTCAAACTTGAGAAAGTATCTCGTAGACCATTTTAATATTTTAATCATGGTCATGGATAGATTATAGTCAAAAATTTGCTTTACGTTTTGAATTTGCTGATTAACTTTTTCCTGTTGGAATTAACTATTTTAATCATTCTTTTAACTTTTATAAAACTTTTCACTACCGTGGCCCAGTCAGGGACCTTTGACTGGTTTCACCGGTCTCAGGAACGGATAGCGAAGCATCTGTTGGCCCACCTTTGTTAGTGGGCTGCTTTGACCCCTTCTTCCTTTTCTCCGGGGGTTGCTGTGGTGGTGAGGGCTTTTCCTTTTCCACCGGCCTCCTTTGTCGCTCTTCAGCGCGGAAGATGGGCGACGTTTGGCACGCACCGTTCACCCGAGCGTATTCATTGAGAGCTCTGCTGGTTGCTCTCGCCATACTCTTCAGCTCTTTGTGGATGTTGTTCTTATTAAGAACAAACTCCACCAGGGTATCTACCTTCTCACGCAGACGGAGAAAAGCTCTGTCAGCGTCACTCGACATCCCAGTCGAGGGCAGGTCACACGTAGCATTAGATGCTACAGAGGCCGAGTGACCAACCTCCGCAGCATTTACCATTTTAACGGTGTGAGTTTGGTCCCCCCCAAAATCCTTGGGACCAGCACTGACCACCGGGGCTTTCACCCGATCGGAATCAGTGGCGGGATTTGACAGGATTGCCATGCCCGCTTGGGGTAGTGTTGTTTTTAGCTCACTATTCATACTTGGTTTAATTTCGGGGTGCCTTCCCCTATGTGGTTTTGGTTCGCCCCGAATATTTGATTTTTTCGGTACCATCCATATCTGGAAAGCATTCCCCTATCCACCACCTGGGGAGGCGCCACGATGCGGGACCAGCAAACCCGGCACGGGTGTGTGTGTGTGTGTGTGTGTGTGTGTGTGTGTGTGAGTGTGTGTGTTGTGTGTGTGCGTGTGAATGTGTAATTGTGTGTGTGCGTGTGAGAATGTGTAATTGTGTGTGTGCGTGTGAGAATGTGTGTAAATTTACACATTTAAGAGTATGTTTGAGAGTGTATGAATGTGCACACAATTTAACAAATAAAAGTGCTTGGTACAGAAGATTACTCTTTCATACTTACACCCTGGGTGAAAATATTTTATAAAATTTTTATAAAAATTTTATAAAATTTATTTAAATAATTATTATAAAATTTAATATGTAATTTATCCTATAGAATTATATATATTTTTTATAGATTTTTGTATAATATTCTATAAAATAAACGTATTATAATATGTAATTTATTTTTCACTCTGAAAATCAATAAAGTTGACTTTATTGACCTCTTTTTAGGGAGCAAAAACGCATTTTAGTCCCTCCGGGGATAAAGTAAAATTGGAGGGCAATAATGAATATTATTGTTCATTAAATTATAAAATTTGTTACTTTCAATAAATTTTTTTTAATATTTTTTACTAAAGATATAAAAATATCATATACTTCTAAAAGGTACTACATAATTTTGAACATTAATGTTCAAATATTGTGTTATTGGTTTTTAGTTAAAACCCAGTGGAATGTGTTTTTGTATATTACAGTCCGAATAAGAACTCAAAAATTCTAGTAATCTAAACCCGATTAGGTCAAACTGATTTCATATTCGGATACAGCAACCCTCAAAACTTGAGAAAGTATCTCTGTAAGAACACATTTTAATATATTTAAATCAGTGGTCATGGAATCAGAATATATAGTCAAAAATTTGCTTTTTACAAATTTTGTAAATTTGTCCTTGAAATAACTTTGATCCCATGTGGAAAAATTTTATAAAGTTTATATAAAATTTTTATAAAATCACTTTATAAAATTTTTATATAAATTTGGTTCTATAAAAATTTTACAAAATTTTTATAAAAACATTATATATTATGATAAATTGCTTTTTTTATGTATTTATGTGACAAATAAAAAACTATTTTCTGAGAAGATATAATTTAATGAAAATGATTTATTTGTAGAATAAATTAACATGAGAAAATTTAATAATTAACCATATATAAAATTTTTGTATATATTTTATTTTAATAAAACACTTTGAAAATAAAGTAAATATATTTATCATTAAGTGCATATAATTGTATTTTCCCAAGTGAAAATAATTTATAAATTTTTTATAAAAATTTTATAAAATACATTTTATATATTTTTTATAAAAATTTTATAAAGTGTATTTTTTATACAATTTTTATACGACCAATTTTTTATAAAAACTATATAAAATGTATTTTATAAAATTTTTATAAAAAATTTATAAATTATTTTCACTTGGGAAAATACAATTATATGCACTTAATGATAAATATATTTACTTTATTTTCAAAGTGTTTTATTAAAATAAAATATATACAAAATTTTTATATATGGATAATTATTAAATTTTTTTTTCCATGTGCTGTTCTCTCATGTTACTTTATTATACAAATAAATGATTTTCATTAAATTATATCTTCCCAGAAAATAGTTTTTTATTTGTCACATAAATACATAAAAAAAAAGCAATTTATCATATATATAATGTTTTTATAAAAATTTTGTAAAATTTTTATAGAACCAAATTTATATAAAAATTTTATAAAGTGATTTTATAAAAATTTTTATAAAGTGTATTTTTTATACATTTATACGACAATTTTATAAAACTATATAAATGTATTTTATAAAATTTTTATAAAAATTTATAAATTATTTTCACTTGGGAAAATACAATTATATGCACTTAATGATAAATATATTTACTTTATTTTCAAAGTGTTTTATTAAAATAAAATATATACAAAATTTTTATATATGGATAATTATTAAATTTTTGTTTTCCATGTGCTGTTCTCTCATGTTACTTTATTATACAAATAAATGATTTTCATTAAATTATATCTTCCCAGAAAATAGTTTTTTATTTGTCACATAAATACATAAAAAAAAAGCAATTTATCATAATATATAATGTTTTTATAAAAATTTTGTAAAATTTTTATAGAACCAAATTTATATAAAAATTTTATAAAGTGATTTTATAAAAATTTTATATAAACTTTATAAAATTTTTCCACATGGGATCTAAACGCGGATTTGATTCGGATTTAGCGGCTGTCAAAACTATAAAAATATTATTTAGTCATTTACGCTTAAAAGTTTCTTCTCAATTTGACCTTCAAATGCTCTTGATTCTGACGTGATAGCGCCAAATGAAATTATCTTAATCTGAACCAATATCGGAATTTGAAGTACAAAATGTACTTTCTACAAAATTTACAAACTTGACCTTTAATGACCTTCATCTTAACCCGATAAAGTCAAACCCCATAAAGGATCAGTGGCTGTCAAAATTGTAGAAATATTAGTGACCTCTCCTTAAAACTTTTTTCTAAGTTTGACCTTTAAATGACCTCAAACTTGATAACTCCAAATCAAGCTTAGACTCGGAATCAGCGGGCCGTAATAAGATCATATAGGTCTTGCTCTTAATATACAGACAATTTCTTTTATTTTGAGTGACTGTAATCTTTCGAGTGTTTAACGTATAGGTCACTAGGGCACAATCTACTAGATACCACAAGTAAAAAAACGCACAATACAATAAGTAAAAGAATTGATGCAATAAGTCAAAAAAATTATATGGATTTTCGATTTATGAATGGGGCCAATTCACAAGTCAGATTACATCAAAAGGATTTTGGATTTATAATAAAAGAAAAAAAAAAAACTTACATCAAAAGGATTTTGGATTTATAATTTAGGAAATCCTGTAACCAAAAGGATTTTGGATTTATAACTAAAGAAAATCCTTTAATCAAAAGGATTTTGTATTTATAACTAAAGAAAATCCTTTAATCAAAAGGATTTTGTATTTATAACTAAAGAAAATCCTTTAATCAGAAGGATTTTGGATTTATAACTAAAGAAAATCCTTTAACCAAAAGGATTTGTGATTTGAAGACAACAAATTCTGCAATTCCAAGGTTGATTTTGGATTCATGATTTGACGAATCATAAATCTCACAACCCTGTGCAAAAGTAAGAGTGAAAGTGAAGCTCTAGTCCAGATTTGACAAAATTTGCCAACAAAATAAACGTCATGCTAAAAGAAAAAAAATCCAACCAGATGATCTGACGTACGGAGGTTCCTATGCTTGTTTCTAAGGACGTAAAAAAAACCAAGCCGATGCAATTCTCATTGTTGACTGACAGCACCGACGATTTACGAACTTCGTAACAAACGTATGCACGTACACACACACACACACACCCTCGACCGGTCAGCGCAATGCTATCGGTGCGGCCAAGAGGGCCACAAAGCAGTGGACTGCGAGGCAAAAGCAAAGACCTCGCATGAGGAAGGAGCACACATCAAAAATGATTAAGGTGCTCCAAATAAACCTCAATCACTGCGCTGTGGCTCAGGACCTGCTGTCCCAGCTGGTCAGAGAGGAGAGAGCGGACGTAGCGATCATCAGCGAGGAGTTCCGGGATCTCGAGAAGTCGAACTGGGTAAGGGATGCCACGGGGAAGGCGGCCATCTGGGTATGTGGAAATATACACATCTCCAGAAAGATGGTCGCCCCCCTTCCCAGCTTCACCTGGGTGGAGGTGGCGGGGGTACGCATGTACAGCTGCTACTTCCCGCCCAGCGATTCCACCGAGGACTTTGCGAGATCTCTGGATGCAGTCGTCACCAGTGCTCGGTCCTCACGGCTACCGGTCGCAATCGGTGGGGACTTTAATGCTTGGGCGACGGACTGGGGCAGCGCCAAGACCAACGCGCGTGGTCGCGCACTTCTCGAGGCGTTCGCTCTACTGGGGCTGGAGATCGCTAACACAGGGACAACCCCGACTTCACCAAAGCCGGCAAGTCGTCCATAGTCGACCTCACTTTCGTCGATCCTAGATTGATGGGGGAGGGGGACTCGCCTGGAAAGTTAGCGATCGTTACACGGGTAGTGACCACCAAGCACTCGTGTACCAGCTTCAGCTGACCAGCGGGAGGACAAAGAGAGCAGGAAGAGGAGCAAGAGAGAGATGGGCACCAGCCACGTTTGATCGTGAGACGTTCCTCTGCTCCCTTGAGGGGGCAAAAGTGGAGGGAACCGCCGAAGAAAAAGCACGAGGCCTCACGAATGCCTTAACAGCGGCTTGCGATGCCTCTATGGCCGTGAAGTTCAACCCTCGCGGCCGCCCACCAATAATCTGGTGGAGTGAGGACATCGCAGAAAAGAGACGTGAGTGCCTGCGTGCCAGAAGGCTGCACCAAAGAGCGAGGGGAACACCGCGGTTCCAAGATCGTTCCGCAGAATACGAACAAAAGCGGAGGGATCTCAAGGTGGCCATCAAGGCTGCTAAGAGAAGGTGTTGGCGGGAGCTATGTGAGGAGGTGGACCACAACCCCTGGGGCAGACCGTATGAAACGGTTATGAATGAAGATCAACCCCGGGGGCGCTGTTGCACCCACCGACCCAGTTTTTCTGGACGGAGTAGTCCGCCACCTGCTTCCAGAACATCGGAAAAGGGCAACAGAGACGGGCCTGATGGCCACCATTGGTGCAGCCGAGTCGCCAGACATTAGTGAAGCCGAACTGAGGAGGGCCGCTAAAGGTATTTCCGTACGTGAAGCCCCAGGGCCGGACGGAATACCTGGCCTGGCCGTCAAGACAGCGGCGATGAGTACTCCGGGCTTGTTCCTGGACGCATTCAACGCATGCCTGAGAGAAGGTTGCTTCCCGGCCCAGTGGAAGACGCAGAGGCTGGTACTCCTACCGAAGGGAAACAAACCCCCGGAGGAGCCATCATCTTACCGCCCGCTCTGTCTACTGGATATAGTTGGGAAGCTTCTGGAGCGGGTGATCTGCGCCAGGCTTGCAGAGGCCATCGGTCGGGCCGGAGACCTCTCCGACAACCAGTTCGGCTTCCGAAAGGGTCGATCGACCATGGACGCTGTAGGGCAGAGTTGTTGGTATAGCCACAAATGCCATCAATGCTGGTCGGAGTACAAGGCGGATGTGTGCCATCATCACCTTGGACATCCGGAATGCCTTCAACTCTGCCAGATGGGACGACATCATGCTGTCCCTTCAGCACTTCCAAGTGCCACTCTATCTCAGGGATGTCACCTCGAGTTACTTACTGACAGTACTCTGCTCTACGACACCGACGACGGTGTGCACTCCCACAACATCACGGGAGGCATGCCGCAGGGTTCGGTCATTGGGCCCCTACTCTGGAACGCTGTCTATGACGGCCTGCTTAGGCAGCAACTTCCGGAGGGTGTCTCGATGGTGGCTTTCGCGGACGACGTGGCGCTAGTGGTGGTCGCAAAGAGTGTCGAAGAGATCGAATATCTCGGAGACGTCTCTATAGAAGTGGTCGCCACTTGGTTGAGAGACCACGGACTTAGTCTGGCGGCGGAAAAAACGGAGGCGGTGCTCATCTCTCGCACAAAAAAGGAGAGGACCGCCACCTTCACGGTAGGTAAAGAACGGATACGGTCGGTGAAAACGTTGAAGTATTTAGGGGTCACACTAGACGCGCGGCTGTCGTTCAAACACCATCTCGCGAACGCAGGCTCAAAGGCGGCAAAGGTGGCCTGTGCGCTGGCGGGCATCATGCCCAACATCGGGGGACCCCAACAACCGCGAAGGTCTCTCCTTGCCTCGGTGGTGAACTCCGTAATTTTATACGGAGCTCCTATCTGGGCTGATGCCCTGAACAGGCACAAGAGCTTTGGTGCTCCGTGCCAGAGAGCCTGCAGGATAGCCGCGGTAAGGGTGGCCCGGGCGTACCGAACCGTATCTAACATTGCGCTCTCGGTGGTCGCGGGGACCGCCCCCTTCGACCTCCTGGCAGCCGAGAGAGCTGAAAGACACCGTGAGGGTGGGCGACGCCTAGAAGAGAATCGCTGCCACAACCGATGGTCATTTCGGACCGTAGAGGAGTGGCAGCGGAGATGGGACTCAGCCAGGGACGGCCGCTGGACCTACCGCATCATCCCACGGATCCGGGAGTGGGTGAGCAGGAAACACGGCTTCGTCAGCTTCCAGCTTATCCAGGTGTTGACCGGGCACGGATGCTTCCGTAGCTACCTATTTCGTATAGGGGTCTACGGCAGCGCAGCGTGCCCGGCTTGTCCAGGGGTGGACGAAGACGTGGAACACGTCCTCCTACGGTGTCCTCGTTTCAGGGAGGAACGGGACCAATTTCAAGACACTTGGAGCGGTCCCCTCACCCCTGAGGGTATCGGGGCGTGCCTGCTTGGCTCCCAGGAGGGATGGAACGCGGTAGTGACTCTCTGTACGTCCGTAGTGGACAGGCTGGGTCTCATCAGAAGAGAAGAGGAGAGAAGAGTTGCGATGGCAACAGTAGTGGGCTAATCTAGCCGTTGCCTCCCCCCGCGAAGTAATGCCTTGCGGCGGCTGCCGCGGGGGAATAAAGGCAAGAAAACAGGTGGAGTTTTAGTGGGTATCCTTCGGTAGGAAAGTCCCACACACGGGGAGTCTCGCATGGTTCCAGTCATGGTGCATTAAGCATTTCTCCACCTCTTCGAAAAACACACACACACACACACACACACACACACACACTACGCACCTACCTAGTTGTCTAAGTAGGAGGGGAGGTGCACCCCTACGTAGCGCGTCCCAGGTGGCGGATAGGGAGGCTCTGTGGTTGATGGGTTACCGTCAATGAGAGGGTTTGAGGGGCATCAAGTACCTCTCGTGGACCAAACACAAACACATATACACATTTTCATACATAACACTGACACATGTCATTGCTAGAAGCCGTTGTCACTGATGAGGGTATGGGGTTAGATGAAGCCCAGATGATCAGAGGAACTACGGGGGGTAGGCTAGAGACGACGGATTTGCTAATACATTTCTGCCGCTGATAAAGCTGTACGCCCCATAACTATGACGTAAAGAGCCTTATAAACGGGCGATCTTTTACTGAGGAGGCCATACGGGCGTATCATAGGTGAAGAGTGGTCAGATTCTCTGACCTCCGTGGGTAGACGCGGGTACCCACTAACATGGGTCGGCACCGCTGAAAAACCTGCAGACGGACGCAGAAACCATATAAATGGATATCTTTTCTGCTGAGTCAAGCTCCTGATATAAAGTCCCGACCAACCAAGGTGAATTTGAAAGGAAAGGAATCTATCCGCAACCTTCGTTCGGGACATCCGGCCAACAACGTGACTACACATTGACACATACAAACAAAATGCCAGGGAGTCATCCAATGATCAGGTTTACATGTAAATCGGTGAGGGACATGTCAACTTCCAGGTCCTTGACCTACTCCCTGGGTGGCGGAAGCTCTGACTCCAGGACCACAGAACCCGAGTGGTAGTACCTGGTAAGGGTCCCTGTCTGGGGTCACAGACTAAGGGAAGAAACCCTGAAATAAAATCAAATATGGATAGTGAGTGCAAAACAGTACTACCCCAAGCGGGCACAGCTTTACAGCTAAATCCCGCCATCGGTTCCGATCGGGTGAGAGCCCCGGTGGTCAATGCCGGCTCCAAGTATTTTGGGGGGAGCCACAATCACAACAACATGGCTGGGAAGGCTAATTTCAGAGGCGATATCCTTTGCACAGCCAAAGATGAATGTGCATAAGGAAATAAAGACGAAGCTTAGAGCTATAAGCACGGCGTTTGATAGGTTAAAGAAGAGATCGAGCCAATGTGGCTCAACACAAGTGGAGAATAGAGTCACACAAACATCTCCTATCTTCCATCAAGCGCAGAGACCTGGAACTGGAGTAAGACATGAGCGCAAATCGCCTCCGCCTGAACCAATCAACAAAAGGGCCAAGAAGTCTGATAATAAGGAGACCCAATCAAAAGAACTTGATTGGGTGACGGTAGTAAAAAAAGGAAGAAAGAACAAAAAAGCTCCTCAACAGCAATAGCAACAGCAGAAGACGGAAGATACCACGAAGAATAAACTGAACGTAAAACAGTCAAAGAGTAGACCAAGAGCACTCAAACCTGATGCAATTAAGATCAAGGCATCAGGGCAAACAGAGTACGTAGATTTACTAAAGAAAGTAAAGGCGCAACCTGAATTAAAAGCGCTAGATGAGAGAGTAACTCGCATCAGGCGTACCAGAGCAGGTGAACTGCTCCTGGAACTAGGTAAGCCTGGCGCGAGTACTCCAGAGCTATAAGAGAAGGTCTCTTCTACGCTGAAAGACGCAGCAGAAGTACAGATACTGACGCATAAGGAATTCCTGTCCATTAAGGATTTGGACGAGTCCACCACTACAGAGGAAGTGGCAGAAGCCATTTGCACAGTGGCCGGACCGAATGCAGTGCTCCCTGAGGGCATTAAGCTAAGAAAATCGTTCAGAGGTACGCAGAAGGCTTTGGTGCCGGCAACGGCAACGATAACGAAGAAACTGCTAAAGGCAAGAAAACTTAAAGTAGGATGGATAAGCTGTCGAGTCCGACTACATGAAGCGACCACGCGTTGCTTCAGGTGCCTTGAAAAGGGGCACATAGCAAAAAATTGCAAAAGTGCCATCGACAGATCCAAGCAATGCTTCAGATGTGGAAAGGAGGGCCATAAAGCAGTGGACTGCCTCGGTAACACCAAGAGGGCAGAAAAACAAGGAGGAGCATTGCCACGAAATGGTTAAAGTGCTTCAGATAAATCTCAACCACTGCGCCGTGGCCCAAGACTTGCTGTTCAAGCTGGTCCAAGACGTGAAGGTCGACATCGCCATCATCAGTGAGGAGTATCGTGATCTCAGTGAACAATACTGGGTAAGGGATACTACCAACAAAGCGGCCATCTGGGTATGTGGAAGTTTCTACATTTCCAAAAAAATGGCCGTCCCCTTACCCGGTTTCACCTGGGTGGAGGTGGCAGGCATACGTATATATATCTGCTATTTTCCGCCCAGCATTACCATCGGCGAGTTCCAGAGTTCCCTGGATGAAATCGTATCCAGTGCTAGAACGTCCCGATCACCCCTAGTGATCGGGGGTGACTTCAACACATGGGCAACAGAGTGGGGCAGCGCGAAGACTAATCATCGCGGCCGCGCAATCCTCGAGGCCTTTGCATACTGGAGCTAAAGATCGCTAACACTGGAGTAACGCCAACCTACATCAAAAGCGGAAAATCCTCCATAGTCGATCTTACATTCGTCGATCCCAAATTGATGGGTGCAGGGTTCGACTGGAAAGTTAGTGATCACTACACAGGCAGCGACCATCAGGCCCTTTTGTACCAACTACAGTGGAACAACCGGACTGCAAGAAAGTACGTAGAAATGAGAGGTAGGCACCCGATACTTTCGACCGGGATATTTTCCTCTACTCCATAGAAGGAGTACTAGTAGAAGGAACATCCGAGATGGAAGTCGAAGAACTTTCGCGTGCCATAGCAACAGCCTGCGATGTCTCAATAGCCGCGAAATCCAACCCTCGCGGCCGTCCGCCAGTTCGCTGGTGGAACGAGGACATTGCTAAGATACGCAGACAATGTCTCCGAGCTAGAAGGCTACATTAAAGAGCGGTCCACAAGCCTCGGTACCAAGAACTGACTAAGGCTTATGAGCAGAAGCGGAAGGAGCTCAAGGTTGCTATTAAGGGGATGTCGGAGCTATAGCCTCCATCAAAAGCCGCTCGATCTCACGGCTTCGAATGGCGCTGTAGTCAGGTGTCGATTTCTACGATAAACGTACTTAAAACATAAATTATAAATTGTACAGCTACATAGAGCTGTTGAAAGATACTTTCCCCCCTAGCTATGACTAAACTTAAGGTAATTATAATATTACTCTTGGCAGCAAATGTTTATTTTTTTAAAGAAATGTGAAATACGTCTCATATTCAATGAATCTATATCTGCTGTAATGCTACACGCAACGTATTTCACATTTCTTTAAAAATATAAACATTTGCTGCCAAGAGTAATATTGCAATTACCTTAATTTTAGTTATAGCTAGGGGGGAAAGTATCTTTCAACAGCTCTATGTAGCTGCAAAATTTATAATTTATGTTTTAAATACGTTTATCGTAGAAATCGACACCTGACTACAGCGCCATTCGAAGCCGTGAGATCGAGCGGCTTTTGATGGAGGCTATAGCTCCGACAACCCCCTAAGATAGCCAAGAGAAAATGTTGGCAGAATTTGTGCGAAGAAGCAGACAGTGACCCATGGAGCCAACCGTACAAGGCAGTTATGAACAAGATCAAGCCCCGGGGCATCAACCCACCATCGTGTCCAGTTTTCCTCGATAAGGTGGTACGCCATCTATTCCCAGAACATCGGGAGCGGCCAGTCAACACAGGACTGAAATTGCTTGATGGTGATGCGGCTGAGCCGCCTGATGTCACAACGGAAGAATTATCTTGGCAACAAAGAAGATCTCCATCCGTAAAGCACCCGGACTGGATGGAATTCCAGGCCTGGCCATAAAAACTGCAGCGCTGAATGTTCCGGAACCCTTTGTGGATGCATTTAGCGCATGTTTAAAAGGTGGATGCTTCCCAGTACAGTGGAAAGCACAAAGGTTAGTCCTTCTCCCAAAGGGGAACAAACCCCCAGAGGAGGCTTCCTCGTACAGACCACTGTGCATATTGGACATTAATGGGAAGCTTTTTGAGCGTATTATATGTGCCAGGCTTAATGCAGCCATCAAAAGTAACGGTGATCTCTCTGAAGACCAGTTCGGTTTTAGGAGCGGTTGTTCAACTATAGATGCCATTGGTCGAGTGGTGACGCTAGCCACTAACGCCATTAGTGGCAGTCGATGGACAAAGCGAATGTGTGCCATCATCACTTTAGACATTCGCAACGCGTTCAACTCGGCCAGATGGGATTATATCCTAATGGCATTGGAAGATTGAAAGGTACCGCTGTATCTCAGACGTGTCATTGCGAGCTATCTATCCTGCCAAACCCTGCTTTATGACACCGACGATGGCACGCGGTCCTATAACATAACTGAAGGCGTGCCTCAGGGTTCGGTCCTAGGACCTCTGCTCTGGAACGTCCTATACGACGACCTACTCAGGCAACCGTTCCCAGATGGAGTGTCGATAGTGGCGTTTGCAGACGACGTTGCACGCGTTGTAGTTGCCAAAAACATCGAAGAGATCGAGTACCTCGGAGATGCGGCAATAGAGGTAGTAGCGAGATGGTTGAACGACCATGCTCTTGGCCTGGCGGCAGGGAAGACGGAAGCGGTGTTCATCTCTCGGACGAAGAAGAGAATGTGCTCTACTTACACTGTGGGAAACAGTAGAATCAAAACATCTGATTCAATAAAATACCTGGGAGTTTCTCCGGATGCCAGGCTATCGTTCAAGGAACATCTTCTGAACGCCGGCAGCAAGGCATCAAAAGTGGCCCGAGCGCTCGCGGGAATCATGCCCAATATTGAAGGACCTAAGCAACCACGGCGGTTTCTCCTCGCATCGGGGATAGGCTCTGTGATCTTGTACGGAGCACCTATATAGGCTGATACCTCGAAAACTAATACAAGTTATGGAGCCACGTGCAGACGAGCCTGTCGGATAGCGGCTCTAAGAGTGGCCCGAGCGTACCGTACAGTGTCGAACATCGCTCTCTCCGTTATCTCGGGTATTCCACCTATAGACCTGGCAGCAAGTGAGTGAGCCAAGGATGGCAACGACGATGGGACTCAGCAAATGAGGGTAGATGGATTCACCGCATCATCCCCAATGTTATGGAGTGGGTTGGACAGAAACACGGCTTCGTCACCTTCTATCTAACCCAGGTGCTTACGGGACACGGCTGTTTTCGCAGCTATCTACGCCGCATCCATGTGTACCAAAGCGCGGAATGCCCGGTGTGCTCTGGTGTTGACGAAGACGTTGAACATGTTCTGTTTAAATACCCGAGAATTAGCGATGAACGTGAGGAATTTAGAATAGCTTGGTGCGAACCCATGACTCCAAAAGGTTTGGGTAGGTGCCTAGTGCAGTCGCCGCAAGGGATGGGACGCAGTGGTAATCCTAGCCACCACGATCATCGAGAAGCTGATCTCCATCAGGAAGAAAGAAGAAAGAAGAATGACGTAATTGGCCAATTTGGCGAGGACTGCCTCCGCGAAGTAATGCTTAACAGCGATTTCCGCGGGGGATGTACAGTCAAAGAGGGGGTGGTTTTAGTGAGTGACGGCCCCACACTCCTGCCATTAATATGCATGGCAGGGTCGGCTGGTTAGAGCTTTCCACCTCCCACCAAAAAAAAAAAAACACACATACACACACACACACGCACACGCACACACACGCATATGTATATGGGTGATTGTCACGAAAACGGTGTTATAGATGTAGCCGCCAATACTGACATTTTATTATTTTGATTCCGCACTTGCACAAAAAACTCGTTCTAAACTTGTGAAAGGAGGAGGTATTGCAAACTATTTTTTTTTAATTCACACGTCTTATATGCCAAAATATATATTACCGCGGCATATCGCCTAGGGAAGAATCGATAATAAAAATGTTGCTGCGTTTCATGTATGCAAATATACCCTTTCGGTCCTATAGGACTTTCAGATGAAACATATTATTCAACTTTTTTTTCGGTAAAGCTCCTTGTACAATGTTTATTATGCTCTCTTTTTACTACCTGATTTAAAAAATCGAAAAATTTAATTTTACTCTGCCGCCTATTTTTGGTCAGTAAGTTGATTAGAATCACATAGCTATTTCGCACCAAGATTTTACACTTGTATCAACAAAATTTAAATTTTTCAAAAAATGTGCTACTTGACTGTTAGTGTAACGGGTTTTATAACTGTGTTTTCTCTCTGCGAAGTAGAGAGTAATAAATTTATTCACCCTAGAAGAATATAAGGTAGGCAGACGGATATTTATTTTTTGCAATAATAATGTGAGAAAATTGCATTTTTATCAAAAATTTTTTCTTTAATCGGCTTCAGAAGAAGCAGAGTACTGTTTTATCGGCTCGATTTTCTTGACGAGTTTTCTCGGAAACAGCTAAAACGAGTGAAAAATCCATTTGGGTCTAGTTTGAGGGGTGTGAAAAGAAGGGTGCTCTGGCCATGGTTGGATCTAAATTGACAAAAAAATATTTTCTATGCTAAACGTGATTTGCTGTAAAATATATCTGTATACAATGACGGCTGCATATCTGTTGCTACGCGGTTACTTAGCAGGTGAAAGCAAAGAAACGAAAACACATTTGTTTAGCAAAGAAAATATTTTTTTGATGATTTGGATCAAATCAAGACCAGACAAGATCAAATCAAGAGCACCCTTCCTTTCGCTGTCCTCAATCAATCCTCAAAAGTACTTTTCACTCGGTTCAGCCGGTTAGCGAAAACTTGTGAAGAAAATCGGGCCGATAAAGCAGTCCTCTACTTCTTTTCTATACGATTTGAGAGAAAGATGCACTTATCTCACAAGGCTAACATGATTATTATTCTAGTTTTTCCTCCAATAGGTAATTAGTAATGCGATTATGCGTACATTTCTTTGAGAGCTATATATCTGAAAATGCAGCAAAATAATTTCTGTAGAGGTTGAACAAAAAAAATCTGAACATCCTTATTTATATAACGCATTGTTACGTAAAAAATTTCGCGTGCACCCATTTATACAACGCATTTACACAAATTTAGCAGATTTAGATCAATCATCATGTATAAGCCTCATGAGAAAATTGCATCTTGTATTTCAAAAGTTTTTTTTATCAATCGGAACCAGAAGAAGCAGAGTACTGCTTTATCGGCTCGATTTTCTTGACGAGTTTTCTCGAAAATGGCTACACCGAATTAAAAATCCCTTTAGGAGTGAATTCAGGGGAGTGAAAGTGAGGGTAAATAAAATAAATGTCATGCTAAACGAAAAATAGCTGTATCATTTGATTGTTGGGCTTGTGGCTACCGTAAGGCCGTTACTACACTGAAAAAAATGGATTTCTGATCTAAGATGAATTCTTCTTAAATTTGACTCAAAAAGAAAATCTGCTTGTATGATTCTTTTATAATGAAGAGGAATATTCCTGATTCAAAGATTTGATCTTTTTGGGTTGTTACTTTGTAATTTCTTTCGAAAGTAGATTCCGCTTGATTGTAGAAGAATCCATTTAATTGTAGAAAAATCTTTTTAGAACAACTAGATTTGCTTTTTGAGCCATATGAAGAATTCCGGTTAGATCAAAAATCCATTTTTTTCAGTGTATATGCTGGTTTCTAAAGAGGCCGAGCCGAGCGAGGCAATCCTGAAAAATTTTGCGTATATTATTTAAAATTAATGGTTAAAGATTGGGCTGAAAATCACGAAACTTAGAAAATGCACAACTTCTTCCGACGATCAAGGTATAAAATCATATAGCGAAAAATGTAAACATTTTTTGTACAAGGCAGAATCTAGAAGTTTTGCATACAAATGCAAAACGTTACTCGGTTAGAATACAAAATTCTTTATCCTTTGATTAGTCATCCTTATAAATTAAAAATAGTTCTAATAATGACAAACTGCTTGTAGTATTATTGATAAAAGAATTTTAAAAAAAAACCAAGTTGCGACGTTTACAATAGTTTAAATTACTCGCAGACGATTTGAAGCATCGAGAAGAAAAAACGCAAAGGATCCACAAAGAATTGAGGCATCTGCTCGAGTCGTTTGCTATTCTCGTTAGCACGCCTAAAGATCGAATTCGCTAGATCATCAACGACAACAAGGAGCACGTTTTGGTAATAATAATTCAATACGCGAATCAGAGTGTGTTACTTTTAATTTATTACGTTTAAAAAAACTTGCGAAATTTCTTCGTCCAGAAAATTTAGACTTTGAAGGAGAAATCGTGCTCGACGAGCGTATCGGTTAATCGCCAGTCAAAGTTAAAATGGATTCGTCAATGATATTTTAATTGGCCATAATTTAAAATCGTAAAGTAAGTAGTCCTTCTGTCCTTCGTTTATTAGTATTTACAATCTGACAGGTACTCGTTCGTAATTTAATTTTAACCCATTAACGCCGAAAGAACCAACATTTTTTTCTATTTTCAGTGTGTGTGTGTGTGTGCGTGCGTGCGTGCGTGCGTGCGTGTGTGTGTGTGTAAACATGTCTTTGATTCTATCAAACCGATTGGACTCTATTCGGGCTCAATCGACGTGTTTTTGAAGTCGTCATATATTATTATATGTATATGTACATTATGATAATAATGAGGTAGTTACTATCTTCTTATAGAAAATCAATATTTATTTATTATACAGGGTGTCCTAAAAGTAACGATACACCCAATAAATATTCCAGGGAAAAGCCTTTTTAAAAAAGGTGAAGGTCATTCCTTAAGTAACTTTTTACGACGAATCCAGTGGTGAACTTGGATTTGACCTTTAACTTGTCATTCAAGGTCATTTCAAGGTCAACTTTGTTTTTTTAAATGGGAACACCTATTTTTCACAACAGCAATCGAAAGAGGCGAGAAATTTTACGTCTAAACATGTACTCAGGTCATAGGTCAAGGTGACCTTGAACCTTCTGCTGAAGGTTATTAAGTTTTAGGTATGGATCGGCTCCGATCTGTACTTGTTTGATTTAGGGGTATTAAAGAGGTCAAGGGAATTCTTATAATAATGGTATTCAATGGTGACCTTGGATTTGACCTAGCGTTATACCTTGAAGGTCATTCGAAGGTTAACTTTTTTTTTAAATGGAAACGGCTATTTTTCACAACAACAAACAAAAGAGCGGGAAATTTCACTCGAACCTGCTATGGATTAACTCCAATCTGTAATTTTGAACCTTCAAGGTCATTGCGAGGTCATTTTTTTACATTTAGCGTTACCCAGGAACAACGACGTGGACGTAGTAAAATCTGTTCCCTTTGGGGTGCTTGATTAGCGTGAGTCCCCTTGCCTCTCAAGTTTGGGGTGCTTGATTAGCGTGAGTCCCCTTGCCTCTCACTTAATTATTAGCAGTAATAACATCATCTTACTTTAAGTGCTCGAACTGCTCTTCATTCAGTTCTTGACAGTAAGCTAATCGATGGTAAAAAGCATTAACACTACTTTGGATCGTTTCAATAGGAATGAGAGCAGATTCGTCTATGATCTTTTGCCGTAATTCTTCCAAGTTTCGGGGTTTCGTTTTGTACACCCGATCCTTTAGATAACCCCAATAAAAATAGTCTAACGGCGTCAACTCTGGTGATCTAGCTGGCCATTCAATTGCGCCCCTTCTTCCTATCCAACGATTAGCAAATATCTCATCTAAGTAAGCGCGAACGTCTCGTGCATAGTGAGGGGCTGCACCGTCCTGTTGAAGCCATGTATTTTCGAAGTTCTCTCCTACTATTTCTCTAATAGCAGGAACTATTTGAGCTCGAAGCATATTTTCATAGTTTTCAGCAGTTAAGTTTCCATCAATAAAAAATGGTCCTATAATACGGTTATTAAGTATTCCTGCCCAAACATTAGTTGATAAAGTATTAGTTCTTTTTTTAAGGGTTGAAAGTTTAAGTTTAGTGAGATGCGAGTTCATAACATACAGATTTATGCGATATATTAATAATTACAAGTAAGAACCTGATCAATTCATGTAAATAAAGTATCCCGATCGTGAGAGACGAGGGGACTCATGTAAATCAAGCACTCCAAAGGGAACAGATTTTACTACGTCCACGACCTTGTTCCTGGGTAACGCTAAATGTAAAAAAACTGACCTCGCAATGACCTTGAAGGTTCAAACTTACAGATTGGAGTTAATCCATAGCAGGTTCGAGTGAAATTTCCCGCTCTTTTGATTGTTGTTGTGAAAAATAGCCGTTTCCATTTAAAAAAAAAGTTAATCTTCGAATGACCTTCAAGGTATAACGCTAGGTCAAATCCAAGGTCATTATTGGATACCATTATTACAAGAATTTCCTTGACATTTTTAATACCCCTAAGTCAAACAAGTACAGATCGGAGCCGATCCATACCTAAAACTTAATAACCTTCAGCAGAAGGTTCAAGGTCACCTTGACCTATGACCTGAGTACATGTTTAGACGTAAAATTTCTCGCCTCTTTCGATTGCTGTTGTGAAAAATAGGGGTTCCCATTTAAAAAAACAAAGTTGACCTTGAAATGACCTTGAATGACAAGTTAAAGGTCAAATCCAAGTTCACCACTGGATTCGTCGTAAAAAGTTACTTAAGGAATGACCTTCACCTTTTTTAAAAAAGCTTTTCCCTGGAATATTTATTGGGTGTATCGTTACTTTTAGGACACCCTGTATAATAATTGTTTTTACAATAAAATAAATAATAATAATAATGAGCAATTAAATTTAATAACTAAGACGTTCTTACTTCCCCTTTGTTTATAAAAACGTCTGCTTTTACCTCCCCGAGTACCTCTACCTCTATCACGTCTTCCATAATCTGCAAAAAAAATATATTATTTTAAATGATAACAGGTAAATGATGGTTGAGACTAATTTCAAATTGAATAAATACCTTTGAATTCATTATGACCATGAGGATGTTCAGTCAGAGTTATAGGTGAGCTGTTCCATGGCACATTGCTTCGAGCCTCATTTGATGTGCTATTCAATGAAGAATTGCTTCGATAAGCCTCGTCTGATCTGGTATTCAAAGTCAAATTTTTTTGGAAGTTGTCTCCCAAATTTGGAGCCCGAGCCTCCGCTTCCATGGCTGCTCTTTCTGAAGCGTAGTTTTTGTACTGCTGCATCAGTTCAGCATTCTGCTTCAATAAATTTTCGTTATAAGCTTTTATTTTTGCAAAATTTTCCTCATTAAATTCTGCATTTTGCTGTAACAAAAAAGAAAAATTTAGATATAATATAATAAAAATAATTGAATGACGCATAAGATGAGGCTCATCGAAGCAATTTGTCATGGAATAACCGATCAGACGAGGCTCATCAAACAATTTGTCATTGAATAGCACATCTAATGAGGCTTATCGAAGCAATGTGTCATGGAAAAACACACCTATGACTCCGACTGAACATCCTTATGTTCGTAATGAGTTCAAAGGTTTAAACTACTCTTAACATTCGTTTACCTATTATTATTAATAACCATTAAAAAAAATATAGCAAGATTAAATATCAACAAAAAGAATCTAACTAAAAATTATTCTTATATACGTATACTTACAACATTTTGCACTATATTGTCTATTGATTCCTTTGTCCTTTCTCAAACGATATTACACTTATGCAAAGAAATATCAAGGAGTCCGAATGCCGCTAATTTGTAACCTTATTTTGTTTTTTTTTTATTTCCTATTTTGAAGGCCGTGTGTGATCATAGATAAGCGCCACTAGCTATGATCAAAGATGAATAAGGAGATCGCCAGTCCCCGTGTATACAAATGAGGCAACTTTTGAAAACTTTATGCTGCCCTCAAGCGACCGCATGGCCGAACCATACGCACGATTTGAGTTCGTGGAAACGAGAACCGAATATGCGTGTAAGGAAAGAGGAGAAGCGCGAATCGAACGTTTACTCCGTTTGGATAGTTTTGCCGAATTATAGTTTTGGTAAAACATGCGATTATTCAGCGCTCTGTAACGGTATGGAGTTTCCTTAAAGATAATCTGTGAATTTTTTTTTAATTTTTTTATTGATAATTTACTGAGATTTTTGGGCGGTCGTGAAGCATATAATTAATTAAAAAATAATTATTTGGTCAAAAATATAAGAAAATTTACATTTTGTTATCGTTTGAATATATGTATACACACATAGATTCCTATATTTCAGTTTTCTGCAAAAAATACGTGAAATACGAAAATTTACAATTTTTATCATTTATGGTACACACACCGTTAATTGAATCTTTGAATTTCCGGAAACGGCGGTAATATTCCCGCCACTGCTCGTCGCGTGTTAACTGGGCTAAGAAGTTCGCATGCGTCGTACCAATGCGACGCCGCTCTATCCTAACCCAGATTGTTCGTGCTCGTTCGATGAGCGCGTTTTAATTAAATTAGGAATAATTAATAATTATTATAATTATTTTATGTATACATAAAATGTTTTAAATAAAAATAAAATTTATGTATATTTTATAGTTTTTATTAACAAATTCATGTAATACAAAAGACTATTTTTACAATATATTACACTTGTTTACATGACAATATATTACACGTTTATAATAAAATAATATGAAACAAATTGCTAGTTACAGTGCCAGCCACTGTTTCACCTGTAAAATTGTTAAAAATTAAAAGTTTCAATTATGTGTTTAATTCATGCTAATAAAGATTATATCGATAGGCATACATGAAGATATTGTTTTTCTGAACATTTTGGAATTTTTTTAGAAAAATTGACCAAATAGAACCATCAGAATTGTTGGTTCATCAAAGAACCCAAAATAAGTGTCGGTACTTGCTTGCCGTAAGTTGTATTTTTGATTTTTTCTTGAATTGTGATGAAATTTTGAGGAAATTCTCTAAATTAATTGTTAGAAAGTAAGTGGAACAGAATTATAAAATCATGAATTTACTATCATAAAAGAAAGAAAAATTGGATATTTAGACCACGTTTAATTTATAAAGTTGAGAAGTTTTTTAATATTTATTTTCCACTTACTTTTAAAAATTATTTTAAAGAAGCTTAAATCAAAAGTTAAGCCCAATTCAAGAAAAATAAAAAATGAATTTAACGGCAGGTGTTTATGAACACTGATTTTGGGACCTTTGCTAATCCAAGGATTCAGATGGTCAATTTGGTCAATTTTACTATGTTTACAAAAACGTTATCTTCATTGTTATATTTAAACTTGTAATTGAAACTTTTCATTTTCAAGAATTTTATATGTAAAACAGTGTCCGGTCCCCTAAAGAAAAAAAAAGACATTAACCACGCAATGTTTCGTTGCAATTACCAAATAATTGCTTCAGGATCTTTGGTCTCCAGTGTCTGTATTTGTTGCTGTGATCGTATTCCTATCTTGAATTTTAATTGTTACTTGTCTGTTGGGTAGATCGTAGTAATTTTTTTCCCAAACAACAACTAGTAACATATCGCTAAGAGCATCTCCAACAGTTTGATTGTTATACTGTTCTCGTTGCTTAGGGCTCATGTTGAGGAAACCACCAGTTGAGTTTGAATCGACTAGCCAGATTATTACAGCAGTTATCAAGGATACTGTAAAATAACAAACATTAATTAATGCATAGTATTTATTTTTAATGATGCATTAATTTTATTTTTTTTACACTTACTCCAAAGCCATGCTAAGAAGAACATTTCCAACATAAAGTAGCCGTGTGTATCGACTATGATTCCACAAACTATGGATGTTACTGCTAGACCTAAATTCTGAACTGCTTGAGCACTGAAATGAACATAAATAATATTAAATACAAATCAAACTATTCATATTTAGAGAAATAAATTCTTTATCTAAAATTATTTGAAGGGAAATAGTTCAATTATTAAAGCAAAATATTACACTATTTAAATCTTTCTCTACAATCGAAAATCATTAAAAACTTGTATGAAACAAGATTGTAATACTTACAGTCCATAAGCTGTCCCTAATTGATGTTCTGGTATAACAAGAGCAATAAGTGGCCAAAAGCTACTTGCCAAGGACCTCGAGTTTGCAATAAGAACGGCTGATCTAATCTTCGATGAAAACAGTCTCATAATAATGTTACAATTTGAACTTGCTGTCTCCACCATTCAAAACTTAGCGTGTGCAACAGTGGAATCATTACACACAATTATTCATCTATTTCATCTCTACCGCCATCTTTGCCACCTTTATTTACATATATTTTTACAATTTGTTCTGCAAGTTTATTACTTGCACCTACTTGCTGCTCCATAAACTAGAAAAATAAAAATTATTCAGAAATCGAATTTCCTAGAGTAAAACTGCTTACTCCGTATAAATTTTTAAAATTGTATATAAAATAATATTTACACGACTGGAGGGATAATGAGAATATCCATCACCTTGATTATATCCATATAACAATGTCAAATGGTATATCAACCATATGCAAAATAATTCTGGATTTGTACAATATGGTAAACAAATATTTGTTAATACTGTAGGCACATCTATATTGGATTCATTTGGAAATAACTAATTTAAAATGGAATTCACATAGGTCCAAAACATCTAAAATTAAATTATTATTAAACTACAATTACTAACAATGTATTTCAAAAATCGAAAGAATAAATATATACATACTTTGCTTTTACCTCTTGCAAATAATTCATCTGTAAACATTTGTAACATGATCCACAATTCTCTCATGCATGTATACAACTGTACGGTGTTTTCGTTGCTATGTCAGTGTTGAGAATCTAAATATAAAAATAAATGATTCACATGATCAATTTGATGATCAATAATTAATATTTACTTACTGTGCTAAATATCTTTATTGCAATATAGATTAAATCTCTAACGGTTGCACAAATAATATTTTCTAACTCATCGCAATTACTATCCAAAGATGACAGTGACTTATTTCTTACATAAACTAGTGTTACTATTAACCACCGCAAATCAAGATGTATATGATGCATATGATATTCAGGTTGATTGCACTAGAAGTATGAACAAATATACATGCAATAAAGTATTCAATTGAATAATTTAAATTTTTAAAAATCAAGTTTTCATATACCTTATTACCAACATTTGAAGTTGCGTATAGGAATGTTGAATCAGGTATGTATTGCAGTCTACTGAGGAATTTCTGGATTGTGCTGAGCAAATCATCATAATCCTTTTCTGCTTCGTCAGCAACATCTTTGAGACTAAAGTTTTCAGCTTTCATACTAAAATTTAATAAAAAAATTGAAATTAACAAATATAATTGTTCCATCTAAAGAAACTATTACACATACCTCGTTATATAGTCTCTTAAATAAAAAATAAATTCACAAATCATTTCTCTCATCGTATAAAAATTAACATCACTGTTAGACTGCGGTAGCTTTCCAAAATTGGTTAATTTTTCATGTCTACCAAGCTGCTTCAATTTCATTCTGCAAAAATAATAAATAGTTTAATTTAAAAAGTAGGCTTTTTTAAAATGCTTGCTCACTCGTATTGCGAATGTAACTTACTCCATACACCTGACAAAGTGTTTGAGGTTCAACAAAATATTTATGCCAGATAGTTCGTAATCAAAAATTTTAAAACTTAAATTATTGGATGATCTTTTGCCGTTCAACACATTGTCCACCTCCTATTGCAAAAGCAAACTCGATGAATTCAATTGTCAATCGTTAATATTGACTTTTCCGTTGCAATTGAAAGTCCATTTGCAACTGCTGGCTCATAATCATACTTTCGAATGAAATAAACTCTGAAACACATTTATTATTTTACAAAATGTTAAACTTATAAATTCGTATTACATACTTTCCTAGTGAGATGAAGGGGAATATAGCTATGTAATAAGCTAAGCAAATCCATGTCACCAACCAAAATGTATTTTTAAAGTCTTTAACATCCGAGAGCCTAACAACTTCTTGTTCTTGTCCTTCGTTTCGTCTTAATACTTTCTCCGTGTGATTGTCCATAAGTCCCAACAGTAAAGCACAAATCATGGAACCGACACAAGTTAATGAAGAGAGAAGTAAAACTACACCGATACATTCTGGACCCGAGTAGCCTAAAGTTTTTGACACGTAAACCATTAATATTTTCCATAATTAAGAAATTGACTGTCGAGCCTACTCTAGCAAAACTTAGTTGCAATCCAAACACCATATTCAGCTCTTTTCCTTTGAACCACAGCACCGCATAACTATTCATAAATCTTCTTAGCATCATCAGCGTAAAACTATTTTGGTGTCCTCCCATAGCAAAAATCAGTTGACCAATCAATGTTAATGCCATGTATATTATTGTTCCCCATCTTATTCCAAACAATCTGTCAACTAAAAATCCTCATACAAAGCACATTATTACATTCGGCCATGAGTAAATAGAGTACTATAAAACACTATAAACCTAACCTATAGCTGGAGGACAGGCTGCCTAACATAAACATCGATGCGTGCGAATATGCGCCAGCGCCACACACGGTAAGTGATCCACGAATTCTACGATTCAGAATTCACGAATGAGAGAAAGAGAGCTTTCGTTGCGCTCGCAAGAGGCGCGATTATTTGAAAAACAAATGCACGTCAAGGGACACGGTAGCGTGCTCCCCCGCAACTCGGTTTCAGTTTGCTGTTTCTTTTTCGAGCTCTTACACCTCACGGTAAAAACAATGGCATCTATTTCGTCAATATCTGACAGTAAGTATTTCATTTTTTATATTAAATGCAGAGTGACTGCGCTTCCTATAACTGTTTACTTTTTAATCATTTGTGCTCCTTTTTCTTTCGTAGTTTACAAAGTGCCAGTTCCTATAATTGAGGATATATCCGAGCAAGAAATTTGCGACTTACGCAGATTTTTGCCCGTGGTGATGGCGAAGGAGTTGGATAATCTCCGTAGTGAAGGGTATTCATATACAAATTATCCCTCAGACCGACGATATATTGAAATACTTTTTTCCGTTACGGAGGAATTTAACAAGCTTCCAGGACGCGAAATGAGCGGTAACTTTTTACCATTTTTTTCTTTTATTCGATTTTTTCTTTCATTCAATTTTGTAACACCTACACAGATAATAAGATACGTATATCTGTGCGTAGGTTTGTCAAACTTCAAAATACTTAAAACTAATCTTACAACTATACTTATAACTAAAATTTGAACTAATCTGAAGCTTGCTTAATTGAATATATACGACCACAGACACTGGGGTCCGGACAAATGTCGGTACAGTTGTGGGGGGTGGGTTGGGCACACCGTTGAAGCAGCAAATGACTATTCATTGAAACGCGGTAGTCCGAAAGCTTCTCGGGAAACAAGTCAAGTAGGCAATGGGAATTTGGGATTATATATATATATATATATATATATGTATATAAACCAGTGTATAGAATATTTCAGCATAATATGAATACTTTATATTTATTTGTTGTATCTTTGTTTATTTCAGTCAGCCAAATAAGGGAGGTGTGGTCTTTTATGAAGAAACAGTTCGTACAGATTAGTGAACTCCTGCATCGAAAAATTTTAAAGCCCCAGAACTTTTACATCCAATAGATTGGCATCTATATAAAGATTTAAAAAATATTGATTTTTTATTGTAAAATGTATTGTAATGTATTGTATTTAATTCCTAATGTAATTAAACTATTATAAAATATTAATGTAAATTTGAATTTTAAAGTAATATAAATAAATAAAAAATAAAATATATAATCAATATAGAAAACAAGATCATTAAAGTTTAGCATTAAAGGTTAAACAAAATTATTAAATTGCTAAACCTTAATGACTTGTTTCATTTAGTGTTATTGCTCATCAATTGAAACAATAATAATTAAAAAACATAAAATTGTATAATAATTGTAAATATTGCACATACGTTACATGACTAGGGTTTGTTATTGTAATTTTATTATTATTATTATTGTTATTAGAGTTGGTATTATTTCCCTTATTTTTCGTCTTTTATTTTTCCGACTGTCATTTATTTATAATAGCACACAACCTGTAAATTTAAGCAAGTGCGCTTTGTGCTGCGGAGGCGAGGATTGGTTTTGCAATTATTATATTTTTGTCTTTATTGTCATTAATTATCTTTTAATAATGCGTTTCAAGCCGACTGACGCGAATTTGAACCAAATGCGCGCATTATGGAGGAGAAACGAGCGGGTCGGCACAATAGCACAATATTTCAATTGTACAGAGATGACGGTGCGTAACTGGATTCGAAGATTTGAAGAGGAGGATCCAAACAATCCAGCTTATGATCAGCGAAAGAATAATAGTGGGAGTTATGGTATTTCAGACGCAGAACTTGAGATAGTGCGGGAAACAATTACAGACAATCCGTTTCAACCCGTCTGCAGGCTCCCGGAAGCTTTAGACTTGGATATTGGAGAGCAGGCGCTCCGAAATACAATAAAAAAAAAATTACATATGAAACATCGTATTGCAGCTGAAAAAGCGGTAATACCGAACAGAGATTTGCCGATTCGGCTTGCGTATGCCAACGAGCATCGGTTGCGAACTGAAGCTGAGTGGAACAAAACAGTGGCTATGGACGAAAAAGTTTTTTCGACTGCAAAAGATGGTAAGTAACTCTATAAGGGGATGTGAAACTTAGAAAAGGGTAATTATAAATAATTTTTATAAACCAAAGAACGAATTTTCGAAAAAATTGTTAACGTCAGGTTCTCAGGCATATTTTAAACAATATGTCCAAATTTTCCCACATTTTTAATTAATAATTTGTCAAACTCAAAAAATGGTAATTTTATATAATTTTTATAAACAAATGAATGAATTTTCGAAACAATCGTAAACGTCAAGTCCTCAGACATGTTATAAAGAATATACACAAATTTTTCCACATTTTTAATTAATAATTTAATAATTATGTTGTTTGTATTAAAAGTTTATGCCTACACAGAAAAAAAAATTAATTGAATTAAAAAAAATATTTCTTTGACTATATTTGAGAAAATATTCTTTTAAATTAAATAAATATTTTATTGTTTTAAATACGATTATTTGTTCTAAATAAAGTTTATTTGGATTGAATAAATATTTATTTATTTTAAATAGATTATTTTTTCAAATATAGTCAAAGAAATATTTTTTTTAATTCAAGAAATTTTTTTTCAGTGTAGTTCAACTAATAATTACCGACCAAAAATAAATGATTGAACTTATTATTTTTTCTTAAGAATCAAAACGACATGTTCTTGCTTTTGTTATAAGCAATGCATATGAATTTTTTCAGACTTTTCATTCAATATTTCAAATATAATTTTTATGTTAAAAGGTGTAGATTCTTGCAAATAATCCTTTTGAATGCGTTCTACTGTGGTGCGAATTTATACTTTTATGTGTGAATTTACTTTTATTTATTTTATTTTTGACTTTTTATATATTTTTTTAAAAAGGGAGATATTCAGTCTGGAGGATGGATGGCACACGTTATGAGGCTGCGCATGTCATTCCGAAGAGACAAAGTGGCAGGCATACTAAAGCATTTTGGGCTTGGATATCTGGTGATGGCCTAGGAGATTTAGTTTCTATTGACAGAAGGCTAACCTCGGAAGCTTATGTTCAAATATTGAACAATTATCTTCTCCCTGGTGTCAACGCCAGATATCCAGGCAATGAGCCCGTATACATCATTGAAGATAACAGCCCTGTTCATACTGCAAGAATAGTTAGGCAATGGTACGCGGACCACCCTAAACTGCAGCGGCTGAACCACCCTCCAAGGTCACCAGATTTGAATTATATAGAAAATATGTGGGACAAAATGACTAGAGATTGGGTACCGCAAGCAGCTGAAAATGAAGAAGAATTAGACAGAAGAGTGCGCCAAAGCTGGAATTCATTGCGTGAGCAACCGCAATATTTTCTAACTCTTGCCACATCCATGAGTCGTCGATTGCAACAAGTAATCGATGCTAATGGATCGTATATACATTACTAAAAAGGTAAATACAATTTTTACATTATCATTTATTATACAATTCAATAACAATAATCGATAATATTTTTAGATCCAGCTGGTGTAAATAATATTGTAAATAAGTTTATTTTGTTCATTTCTGTTGAGACTTACTTATATTCATTCACTATTATTATTATTCACACATATTTATAGAATTGAATAAAATTAATTATTAATTTACAGGTTGTGTGCTATTATAAATAAATGACAGTCGGAAAAATAAAAGACGAAAAATAAGGGAAATAATACCAACTCTAATAACAATAATAATAATAATAAAATTACAATAACAAACCCTAGTCATGTAACGTATGTGCAATATTTACAATTATTATACAATTTTATGTTTTTTAATTATTATTGTTTCAATTGATGAGCAATAACACTAAATGAAACAAGTCATTAAGGTTTAGCAATTTAATAATTTTGTTTAACCTTTAATGCTAAACTTTAATGATCTTGTTTTCTATATTGATTATATATTTTATTTTTTATTTATTTATATTACTTTAAAATTCAAATTTACATTAATATTTTATAATAGTTTAATTACATTAGGAATTAAATACAATACATTACAATACATTTTACAATAAAAAATCAATATTTTTTAAATCTTTATATAGATGCCAATCTATTGGATGTAAGTTCTGGGGCTTTAAAATTTTTCGATGCAGGAGTTCACTAATCTGTACGAACTGTTTCTTCATAAAAGACCACACCTCCCTTATTTGGCTGACTGAAATAAACAAAGATACAACAAATAAATATAAAGTATTCATATTATGCTGAAATATTCTATACACTGGTTTATATACATATATATATATATATATATATAATCCCAAATTCCCATTGCCTACTTGACTTGTTTCCCGAGAAGCTTTCGGACTACCGCGTTTCAATGAATAGTCATTTGCTGCTTCAACGGTGTGCCCAACCCACCCCCCACAACTGTACCGACATTTGTCCGGACCCCAGTGTCTGTGGTCGTATATATTCAATTAAGCAAGCTTCAGATTAGTTCAAATTTTAGTTATAAGTATAGTTGTAAGATTAGTTTTAAGTATTTTGAAGTTTGACAAACCTACGCACAGATATACGTATCTTATTATCTGTGTAGGTGTTACAAAATTGAATGAAAGAAAAAATCGAATAAAAGAAAAAAATGGTAAAAAGTTACCGCTCATTTCGCGTCCTGGAAGCTTGTTAAATTCCTCCGTAACGGAAAAAAGTATTTCAATATATCGTCGGTCTGAGGGATAATTTGTATATGAATACCCTTCACTACGGAGATTATCCAACTCCTTCGCCATCACCACGGGCAAAAATCTGCGTAAGTCGCAAATTTCTTGCTCGGATATATCCTCAATTATAGGAACTGGCACTTTGTAAACTACGAAAGAAAAAGGAGCACAAATGATTAAAAAGTAAACAGTTATAGGAAGCGCAGTCACTCTGCATTTAATATAAAAAATGAAATACTTACTGTCAGATATTGACGAAATAGATGCCATTGTTTTTACCGTGAGGTGTAAGAGCTCGAAAAAGAAACAGCAAACTGAAACCGAGTTGCGGGGGAGCACGCTACCGTGTCCCTTGACGTGCATTTGTTTTTCAAATAATCGCGCCTCTTGCGAGCGCAACGAAAGCTCTCTTTCTCTCATTCGTGAATTCTGAATCGTAGAATTCGTGGATCACTTACCGTGTGTGGCGCTGGCGCATATTCGCACGCATCGATGTTTATGTTAGGCAGCCTGTCCTCCAGCTATAGGTTAGGTTTATAGTGTTTTATAGTACTCTATTTACTCATGGCCGAATGTAATAATGTGCTTTGTATGAGGATTTTTAGTTGACAGATTGTTTGGAATAAGATGGGGAACAATAATATACATGGCATTAACATTGATTGGTCAACTGATTTTTGCTATGGGAGGACACCAAAATAGTTTTACGCTGATGATGCTAAGAAGATTTATGAATAGTTATGCGGTGCTGTGGTTCAAAGGAAAAGAGCTGAATATGGTGTTTGGATTGCAACTAAGTTTTGCTAGAGTAGGCTCGACAGTCAATTTCTTAATTATGGAAAATATTAATGGTTTACGTGTCAAAAACTTTAGGCTACTCGGGTCCAGAATGTATCGGTGTAGTTTTACTTCTCTCTTCATTAACTTGTGTCGGTTCCATGATTTGTGCTTTACTGTTGGGACTTATGGACAATCACACGGAGAAAGTATTAAGACGAAACGAAGGACAAGAACAAGAAGTTGTTAGGCTCTCGGATGTTAAAGACTTTAAAAATACATTTTGGTTGGTGACATGGATTTGCTTAGCTTATTACATAGCTATATTCCCCTTCATCTCACTAGGAAAGTATGTAATACGAATTTATAAGTTTAACATTTTGTAAAATAATAAATGTGTTTCAGAGTTTATTTCATTCGAAAGTATGATTATGAGCCAGCAGTTGCAAATGGACTTTCAATTGCAACGGAAAAGTCAATATTAACGATTGACAATTGAATTCATCGAGTTTGCTTTTGCAATAGGAGGTGGACAATGTGTTGAACGGCAAAAGATCATCCAATAATTTAAGTTTTAAAATTTTTGATTACGAACTATCTGGCATAAATATTTTGTTGAACCTCAAACACTTTGTCAGGTGTATGGAGTAAGTTACATTCGCAATACGAGTGAGCAAGCATTTTAAAAAAGCCTACTTTTTAAATTAAACTATTTATTATTTTTGCAGAATGAAATTGAAGCAGCTTGGTAGACATGAAAAATTAACCAATTTTGGAAAGCTACCGCAGTCTAACAGTGATGTTAATTTTTATACGATGAGAGAAATGATTTGTGAATTTATTTTTTATTTAAGAGACTATATAACGAGGTATGTGTAATAGTTTCTTTAGATGGAACAATTATATTTGTTAATTTCAATTTTTTTATTAAATTTTAGTATGAAAGCTGAAAACTTTAGTCTCAAAGATGTTGCTGACGAAGCAGAAAAGGATTATGATGATTTGCTCAGCACAATCCAGAAATTCCTCAGTAGACTGCAATACATACCTGATTCAACATTCCTATACGCAACTTCAAATGTTGGTAATAAGGTATATGAAAACTTGATTTTTAAAAATTTAAATTATTCAATTGAATACTTTATTGCATGTATATTTGTTCATACTTCTAGTGCAATCAACCTGAATATCATATGCATCATATACATCTTGATTTGCGGTGGTTAATAGTAACACTAGTTTATGTAAGAAATAAGTCACTGTCATCTTTGGATAGTAATTGCGATGAGTTAGAAAATATTATTTGTGCAACCGTTAGAGATTTAATCTATATTGCAATAAAGATATTTAGCACAGTAAGTAAATATTAATTATTGATCATCAAATTGATCATGTGAATCATTTATTTTTATATTTAGATTCTCAACACTGACATAGCAACGAAAACACCGTACAGTTGTATACATGCATGAGAGAATTGTGGATCATGTTACAAATGTTTACAGATGAATTATTTGCAAGAGGTAAAAGCAAAGTATGTATATATTTATTCTTTCGATTTTTGAAATACATTGTTAGTAATTGTAGTTTAATAATAATTTAATTTTAGATGTTTTGGACCTATGTGAATTCCATTTTAAATTAGTTATTTCCAAATGAATCCAATATAGATGTGCCTACAGTATTAACAAATATTTGTTTACCATATTGTACAAATCCAGAATTATTTTGCATATGGTTGATATACCATTTGACATTGTTATATGGATATAATCAAGGTGATGGATATTCTCATTATCCCTCCAGTCGTGTAAATATTATTTTATATACAATTTTAAAAATTTATACGGAGTAAGCAGTTTTACTCTAGGAAATTCGATTTCTGAATAATTTTTATTTTTCTAGTTTATGGAGCAGCAAGTAGGTGCAAGTAATAAACTTGCAGAACAAATTGTAAAAATATATGTAAATAAAGGTGGCAAAGATGGCGGTAGAGATGAAATAGATGAATAATTGTGTGTAATGATTCCACTGTTGCACACGCTAAGTTTTGAATGGTGGAGACAGCAAGTTCAAATTGTAACATTATTATGAGACTGTTTTCATCGAAGATTAGATCAGCCGTTCTTATTGCAAACTCGAGGTCCTTGGCAAGTAGCTTTTGGCCACTTATTGCTCTTGTTATACCAGAACATCAATTAGGGACAGCTTATGGACTGTAAGTATTACAATCTTGTTTCATACAAGTTTTTAATGATTTTCGATTGTAGAGAAAGATTTAAATAGTGTAATATTTTGCTTTAATAATTGAACTATTTCCCTTCAAATAATTCTAGATAAAGAATTTATTTCTCTAAATATGAATAGTTTGATTTGTATTTAATATTATTTATGTTCATTTCAGTGCTCAAGCAGTTCAGAATTTAGGTCTAGCAGTAACATCCATAGTTTGTGGAATCATAGTCGATACACACGGCTACTTTATGTTGGAAATGTTCTTCTTAGCATGGCTTTGGAGTAAGTGTAAAAAAAATAAAATTAATGCATCATTAAAAATAAATACTATGCATTAATTAATGTTTGTTATTTTACAGTATCCTTGATAACTGCTGTAATAATCTGGCTAGTCGATTCAAACTCAACTGGTGGTTTCCTCAACATGAGCCCTAAGCAACGAGAACAGTATAACAATCAAACTGTTGGAGATGCTCTTAGCGATATGTTACTAGTTGTTGTTTGGGAAAAAAATTACTACGATCTACCCAACAGACAAGTAACAATTAAAATTCAAGATAGGAATACGATCACAGCAACAAATACAGACACTGGAGACCAAAGATCCTGAAGCAATTATTTGGTAATTGCAACGAAACATTGCGTGGTTAATGTCTTTTTTTTCTTTAGGGGACCGGACACTGTTTTACATATAAAATTCTTGAAAATGAAAAGTTTCAATTACAAGTTTAAATATAACAATGAAGATAACGTTTTTGTAAACATAGTAAAATTGACCAAATTGACCATCTGAATCCTTGGATTAGCAAAGGTCCCAAAATCAGTGTTCATAAACACCTGCCGTTAAATTCATTTTTTATTTTTCTTGAATTGGGCTTAACTTTTGATTTAAGCTTCTTTAAAATAATTTTTAAAAGTAAGTGGAAAATAAATATTAAAAAACTTCTCAACTTTATAAATTAAACGTGGTCTAAATATCCAATTTTTCTTTCTTTTATGATAGTAAATTCATGATTTTATAATTCTGTTCCACTTACTTTCTAACAATTAATTTAGAGAATTTCCTCAAAATTTCATCACAATTCAAGAAAAAATCAAAAATACAACTTACGGCAAGCAAGTACCGACACTTATTTTGGGTTCTTTGATGAACCAACAATTCTGATGGTTCTATTTGGTCAATTTTTCTAAAAAAATTCCAAAATGTTCAGAAAAACAATATCTTCATGTATGCCTATCGATATAATCTTTATTAGCATGAATTAAACACATAATTGAAACTTTTAATTTTTAACAATTTTACAGGTGAAACAGTGGCTGGCACTGTAACTAGCAATTTGTTTCATATTATTTTATTATAAACGTGTAATATATTGTCATGTAAACAAGTGTAATATATTGTAAAAATAGTCTTTTGTATTACATGAATTTGTTAATAAAAACTATAAAATATACATAAATTTTATTTTTATTTAAAACATTTTATGTATACATAAAATAATTATAATAATTATTAATTATTCCTAATTTAATTAAAACGCGCTCATCGAACGAGCACGAACAATCTGGGTTAGGATAGAGCGGCGTCGCATTGGTACGACGCATGCGAACTTCTTAGCCCAGTTAACACGCGACGAGCAGTGGCGGGAATATTACCGCCGTTTCCGGAAATTCAAAGATTCAATTAACGGTGTGTGTACATTCACGATCGGCACATAGAACCCACCATATATAAGCTAGGGTAAGACATTTGTATTTGTCAAAGAAACAATAATATGTAATTTATTTTGATGATTCATAGTTATTTTTTCGATAATTTAAAAATAATGTAAAAAAGCATGTATATTGAAATTGTAAATTTTTTTTCGATAAAAAGTGCAATATTTTCATAAAAGAAATTTTCGACAAAACAAAAATACTAGCCTAAAGTACAACTATTTTATGCACATTTATACATATTTTAAGTGCTGATTATTTGCAATAACATTCTGAAAAAAAATCAAGAAAAAAATTTTTTCTAAATTTTCGATGTTTTTTGTGTTTAGTGGTTTCATCTTTTTCTTTTTACATTCTGTCACAATTTTGACCAGAAATTCTGGAAGATCGAAATTGTATGTCAAAATATGTAAAATCAAAATTTTTTCAATATCAATAACATAAAAAATAATCGCGTCGAAAAGACGAAAAAATTGGAATTCTTATAATTATAATTTTAAAAAATTGACAATAATTACTATAATTTTTAAAACATAGTTTACAATAATGTATTAATAATAATAGAAAATAAGGGAGTAAAATAAGTGACAAAATATAAATGTTTAAAAATGTACCAAATTTTCTCAAAGTGTGTACTAAAATGTGTCAAAAAGATTATCGTTCTATGATACAATGTATTTTGCGCAAACTTTTATGTACGAATTTGCTAGGACTTGCTAGGACTAAATATATTTTGCGTTGGAGTAGTACTAGTTGAGAACAAACCTGCTACCAAATACAGGTTTGCCATTGGCTGCGTTGGTGCCAAAACCACTCACAAAAAAAGACAAAAAACCAAAAGACACTTTGACAGCTTTAACGGTTGCTTTGTGCTGCAGCAGAGAAAAGAGATTTGTCAGAATCAACAATCTCTACAATCTGGACAACCTTCCTTATGTTTGTAAGAATAAAAATTCTCCATCAATTGAAGTTCAAGTGCCGCTGCTTTTTCTTCTGGTGTAACTTTTATTTCGTAAGCAACCTAAATAAGTAGAATAAGAAATACAATATTTTTGTTATTAAAAGACACAATTATCAATATCAAAATAAATATTAACCTCAATGTCCGGGAAAGAAGATTTTCTTTCATCAGTCTTACTGGTTGTTTTTTTAAAATATGTTTATTTAAAATATGTACACTTTTTTAAAATATGTTTATACTTTTATAGAAAGTTGAATGTCACTTTTTCGTAGTTTAAAATTAAAAAAAATTTTTGTCTTCCGAAATGACAGTTATTTTAAGAAATACTCATATAAGCATTTAAAATGTTTTAAAATTATATACGACTATTACCAAATCTTAACTGGATACGTGATAGTCGATCGATTTTTTAATGAAGCAGCAATGAAAAACATATCAAAGTTAATAAAATGTCTTTGTATATGTAAAAAGATTCTCTCTTTCAGATTCCGAGATCAGATTTTCAAAATTTCCGCGAAAAATACAATTCAATGGAATCTAAAGTTGACGAGAATGTTGCATCGACTATCGCATTTTTATTTATCGTTTCTATATTTGACTTTGAAAATAGTGTGAATATTTTTAAGGTGTCATTAAATTTCATACATTTCAAACGTAATTTGTAGAGAATAAAAAATCTTTGCTTGTATTTACAGATAAATCGAAAATCCCAAATCGAGAGCAAAGATTTTTTATTCTTAGTTTTCAAGTTATTAAGAGAAAACTGATTTTTTTCAATTTGTTGTAACTTTGAAACTAATCGGTTGAATGTGCTAAAAAAATCGTGGTAATAGAATATACTAGGGGCTTTATGCAGTAGAGAATTTCTCCTAGTGTTATTCTGAGAAAAAAATTGAAAAGTAAAAAAGGTTTCTTTGAAAGCTTTTTTTGTACAGCAAAACATGCATTCTAACAGTAACATCTGTATCTTTCGTAAAATTTATTGAAAATATGTTTTGAAGTTCTTTTAATTGAAACACGTTAAAATTACATTTCGAAAAAACCTCTGCCAATTCATTGCCACATAGCTTCCTCAAAATTAAAAATATTTTGTTCGTTAACGAACGAAAATCATTTATTTTCTACTAGGGAGTAACTATAAAAGATTTGAGGCGAAGTAACCAAATTTGAAACCTATAGTTTCTGTTTATTGATTGAGTAATGTAAAATCTTATTTGAATTTGTTTAATTTTTATAACGAACTGGAAAGAACGATTTCCACTGGAATCTCAAATACAAAAGTGAAAATTCAATTGTAAACACTAATAGTTATAATGTAGCGCAAGATTTAAAAGCGTCATAGGATCCAAGGGAGCGTTAGCGACCGAGGTAATATTATTTGCTAGTTTGAAAGAAAAACAATTATCTATCAAATTCGCACAAAAATGAAGAATTATAACAATAAAACTAGTTTTAATTACTTTCTATATTACCCAAAACAATAATTATTTTGATCTACGTTCTTTCGGTACGTTATAAGAAATGTAATATTAATTTATTAATCATTTTTAAATCTAATTTATAAAATATATCATTAATTATTTAATTTAAAATGAATGAAAACTTAAAAAAAATGTATCATAAATTTGAACCTGCATCGCTTTACAAAAGCATAGTCGTGTGACTTAACACTCACGACCATCGTCACATTGACCATGTAATGTTTAAAAATGATTTATGTTCATCGGCCCCCGTTTGGGTTTAGGCTTTAAATATTTTTATAACATTTTAACCTCAAAACCCCACTTTCATTTCAGATTTTGAGGTTCAAATGTTATAAAATATTGTATGAAACTATTGTGGAAGATGTTTTTTTACCTTTCTCGATGTTCTCACTCGCTTCGCTTGTGCGAACAACCTCGAGAAAGGTAGAAAACCATCTCCCACAACAGTGTCATAATATACTAAAATTGACTAACATTGTACTTTAATAAAATTACATTTGGATTGTTGCTGAATAATCGCATGTTAATACCGAAGTTATAATTCGGCAGAATTATCTAAACAGAGTAAACGCTCGATTCGCGCATCTCATCTTCGCTTACACGCATATTCAGTTCCCCCACCCGAGGCCCACCGATTCCCCGCCGCTTCTCGATACGCACGTTTGCTACCCCCACTTACCGTGCCTTCTTTCCACGATTTCCACGAATTCAACTGCTATGATATGATATGATCAGCAAATGCGCCCCCTTGGTGGTAAAATACAAATGCTATCTACCAAATGACAAACAATTGAATTTGTTTAGGTGTAGCTACATGTTTTTAGTTTACGCCCATGTCAGGTTTATGACATTATTGCATAAAAATATTTTACAAATTCTTGGAAAATGCAGTATTTCAAAGTAAGTGGTCGGTGTAAGAAAAAACCAAAGAGCGACAGACGGAAATGTTTGAAAAATCTTTGGCGCTTGCAGTAAGATATAATACATTTAGAAATTGTTTATTGTATACCGGTAAAGACGTAGTACGTTTTTTGTATATTTTATGTGCATCACTATATTATAAATATTCCCCTCAGGGTAAAAAGGAAGGGTAGGGCATCTATTTTTCGAATAAAAAAATAGTACGTAACGATTAGCGGGTTATTGAAAAATCACCTTTCGCCCAATTAATTAGCGTGTATAAATTTACCCTATATATAACCGTAAATATAAGGCATTCCCCCATATAATGGTCGTACCTAAAAGTGCATTAGACGAAACGTCCACTTTTCCTCCTTAGGAAATAAAGTAAATTTTTATTCCCGGCAATAATTTTTTATTTCCAGGACTAATTTTTAGACCCCGCATTTACGTTCCCGCTAATATAAAAGTAGCAACAAACATATTGATGTTGCTGTCAAATAATGTGTCTTTTTTGTGATGATTTACTACCTGAGCATTCGCGAGTCAAACAACTTTCATCCGCATAAATGTCTATTTCACTCCCTTATATCGTGCATAAATAACTATTTCTTATAAAATAAATATTAATAATTATATTTTATGTTATTATCTATTTCTTGGCAAAAAAAAAATAAAGAGGTTACTTAGCAAGTCTTATGAAGTTAAGATTCTTGTAAATTTAAAAATATTATATTGCAGGATAAAATTTAAAACTCAAAAAATTTCATGAAACACATAGTTTCGCTTTTTTCGGCCTAAAAATAGGGACAAAAATTACCTTTTAGTGATCGGCGGAGCGATTCTTTTTTACCCGCTCTCAAGATTTGGCGCACAGAATATATGAGCGCAGGTGAGTGATTGTACTTTTTTTTCGATTTTAAAAAAGTAGGAAGTTTTTTTTCGATGTAGATTTGCAATTCAATCAACATTCGAAAGATAATATAAAATGACACCATGGTTATTACCAATTGTTTATAATATTTATTTGTCAAAAACTGGGGAACGTCTCTAATTTACACAAAATCAGATTTTTTCGAAATAGATTATAATAATTCTGGTGCTGAAAAATCATGGAAAAAATACAATTTCCCTCTCAAACCGACGCGGTGGCGGAGTGGTGGAAGCGCACCTCGGCCGATCGCGAAAGTTAAGCAGCGCTGAGCGCGGTTAGTACTTGGATGGGAGACCATTCTCGTGCGGCTTTCGTGATCGGTTAGGTGTTTTTCACATTCCACAACGTGAGCGGGAGGTGTGAAACAGTCGGTTTCGGTGTCAAGGCCTACGCAATGTGACTTTGACACCCAAAAAGAATGTTTCGAATACACCGGCCATCTCGGGTGAGGTTTTCCCTGCTTCACAGGTTTCCCTCATCCACGGGCATAACCCCGGGCGAATGCGAGATGGTGGGGTTTTTAAGGGAGGGATAAAGCACCCACACATAGGTGGTAGGTGGACACCGTTAAAGTCCCCCAGGGGATAAACGGTAGGAAGTGCCAGGAAAAAAGAGGGCACAAAATCAAGAATAAAAAAAAAATACCATTTCCCTCTCATTTCAAACTAAAATTGTAACATTATGTCGACTTTAAAAATCATATTGCGCCGGTTTATAGTAAATTATATTCAGTGCATATTTTCCATTAGATTATGCGAAAAATAAATCTTTATACACCGCGTTTTCGATGAGTGTATGTTACTACGCGCGGCTTTGGTAACTTCTTTTCTCTAAACTTTTTACTTTTTTTCATCTATTTTAAAATCAGCACTACAAAATTTTCAATATAAATATGTATGTAATATTTATTGACACCGTGAAGTTACAAACACAGTGAACATATGATCAAGTTCGACATTCAACATCGCGATTTGCCTCCGATAATTTAATTTCGTTTAAAGTTTATAAACAGTTATTCCCGAGATGTCGGTTCAAAATCGAGATCTTATCATTGAATAGGATTTCTATATTGTGGAATTTAATTTAACATATTTTACAATATTTATAATAACGCAGTTTCAATAGCGCAATGTCTGGTTGCTTTGTTTACCAGCAGATTATTAAAAGCTTTATGAGTAATAACAGAAAACATGAACCGAAAATTAAAAAGCGTAACTAATTAAAGTATGATAGAATTTCTTTATGGTATACAATGAACAATTTCTTCACATATATATTACCGATACAAACTGTAAATTTGATAGTGAAGTTGTATTATTTTGTTCTAATTGTATGTACGTCAATAAGATCAAGTTTATGAACTCCGAACTTTAGATACTGAAGTTTCAAATTTTTTGTTTTAATTATTATAACCTAACGATACAGTGTACTAGTCAATAATATATATAATGGAACGCAAAAAAATTCAAAGCATATAAGTAAAAATGGACGACAGTCACCGTAGCCACGAACGAAATAAAATACTGAAAAAATCCACCTATTATTTACCTATTAGATTCAAACTGAGATGTCCCAATTATTGGCAGAGTCCAGGTAATTGCGAGTCAAAATTGTTAAAACTTATGCATATCTCTGAAAAATATAAGGAAAAATCTGGCGATTGTAAATATCGCTATCTAACTAGAAAATAAACGGGCACATTGTCCATACATAGCGGAGCACTGAGAAAAGCACACGTCATTATGTCCCAATTATTATCAGAGCCCCTTAGTCCCTGTACTTATGGAAATTGAAGCCAACTTATTATATTAATAAAAATAGGCATTTTGGCTAGCTGTATTTGTTGATGAATTGTAGAGAGCATAAATTTATCTATTTATCATTCAAACTTATTCAACAAACTTCATTTATTTTTGAGTTATTGCAAAAATAAACAATTTTTTTTAAATAAGCATCAATATTTTGGGTTGGAAAAATTGTCAATACTCGTAACACCAAGTAAAAAACATTTCGACTCTGCATTATGCTTTGAAAGCGTGAAATGATGGATTTTTCTTTCGTGTAAGTTTTAGGTCGTAATTTTTTTTATTCTTTCAATCGAAAATTTGGGACCAGTTAGATTATCTCGGATCAGTTTTTTGGCATGCTACGTAAGATAAACAGCTTCGAAAATATAATTTTTTTAATGTTGTAAGCCAACAATTCAGATGCAAATGAGTAAACACAGTTCAATAAACGGTGAATTATGATATGATAACTATTTAGTAGTAAACTTGCTTATCAATAAAATGTCTTTTTGTATATGAGAGATTCCATGTGAAGTGATCCAGTTAAAAAATAGAATTTTGTTTTAATGTATGGAATCAGTAAAAAACTACTTGAATAGAGTGTAGCTAAATTTTTAGACCTAAATTTCATTTAGTACCAGAGCTATAACCAATCAAAAAATCGAATTTTTTGAAAAAAATGACTTTTTGGCCATTTTTATCACTTAATAACTCAAAATCTAACAATTTTTTCTTATATACATTAAATTTAAAAAAGTTTATAAATTTCAAGAAGAATCTGTTGAAATATTTCATTTATATAATTTTAACACATTGAATATAGTTATAATCAATAAAAACCTTTATAGTAAAAAAAAGGGTTGTACAATCAAAGATATTTTATCCATCCAAAAATCTAATTCATCGATGATTAATTACCTTCAAAATAATGCAAAGTTTGAGTGCGGCAGAGCATTTCAGACAAAGTTATGGTGTTTTTAGGCAAATTTCTTAAAAAAAAAAAGCGAATGCATTTTATGAAAAAAACAGAGTAACCGTATACTTGCATACAAACAACATGGCACTATTATTCTTCAATAATTCTAAAATATACTATTTAATGTTAGTTACTGATACTTTTTAATCTCTAAGCTGCTTACAAACACAAAGCAGTAGGTATAAGCAGTTATACCTGTTATATAATTGAATAAATACCTGAAACTTATTAAAATTCCAATAAATCCAAGTCAATCGTCAGACTGGACGCGAACCCGGGATCTGCGGGTCTAGAGCCGAATACTCTACCGACCAAACCATCGCACGCCTCGTACGAAATTATTATTAATATACCATGCAAGCAGTATTATTTTTCTCCGTATTTTATTTCCATCAGATTAAGCGCCTCCGCGTATTAGTTTTATGCAGAAACCTGAATTAATCAAATATTTAGTTTCATTTAAATTTTTTCTTCTCAATAAATATTTTATTACTGAATTTGAATATTTTATTACTGAATTTGTTTAGTTTTCTGAAATTAATAAATCGTTAGTTATAATTCTGTTTAGTAAAAAAGAAACGTAAAAAAAGTTAAAAAACGTATTATTTTTTAAACTAAATTATAATTAGTTATTATTGTGTTTAACATAATTAATATTTATTTTAGTTTCAATATTTTTTAATAACGAAAACCAAACGAACTAAATTCGTTTTTAAACGAAACTATTATTTATTGTTTTGATTGCGAAAAATTAAAATAATATTTTATGTATGTATATAATTAATATCTAAATCATTGCCATTGATATTTTTATATCTATTGCTGAAATCTAAAGAGTACCTTCTCAAAACTTCAGAAGAATATTCTTTTTTACATATCTATATTTTACTAAATAGTATCAGCATTGTGTGCTAAGCGCGTAAGGTGGGATTTCTTACTGTACAGATTCCTGCAGAATTTCCTGCTCTCTAGGGTTGTCCTGCAGTTTTTTTTTGTAATGGATAATTATGCTTCGACAAAATAAGACGAAATTAAAATTACGTTTTGTTTAGTTTTACGTTATCCAATAACAAAACTAAAGTAATTAATTTTTCTGCTCCGTTTCGTTTAGTTGACGTCCCTGATATTATGCGTGTAGTAAAATAAACAATACGAATTTTCGTTTGTGTCGGTAAACTTTGGTAAGCAATATAACGATTGTTTAAATGCTTCTTTTCAGTCGTAAGCGTCAACAGATTTTTACGGAGAATGCAGCGTGTGAGATTGCGTGTGAAATTGTAGAAGCAACAATAGAAATAGACGTACCCGAATCAAGCGCGAATCATGAAGCAATTGCTCCATCACACGCAAAAGCAGAATTATTTTTGAATTTAGAGAATGAGCAAGCATTGATTCCACTAGTAGAGGGCAATCAAGTTTCAAACTAATCAAATGATGAAAAACTGTAGGTTTATCTAGACATATCGTAGATTTGGAATATGTATTTCATGAAATGCAGAAAAAGATGGATGGGCATAATCCTTACCTTAATTGCTCATTCAAAGATATTACTAAATTGGCTAAAGAACAACATTTTTGATTAAAAACCAAATTCTTTTTTAGATGCAATAACTGTTTTTTTTAATGCAGTGTAATGTCAGAAGGATCGAGTGAAGCCTACATAGATTTGAATTAAAGTGCTGTTTTAGGGGCTTACACTGCTGGTATTGGTAATAGCTCGATAAACCAATTTTTAATGACAATGAGTGTCAAAGGCTTATCAGAGAAAAGCTACAAAAAGTCTAGTGATCTTGTCGAAGATTCGGTTTGTGATGCATCAAAACAAGAAATGTTTAAAGCTGCTGAGATATCAAGGCAGTTAGCAATCAGCAAAAATCATTACATTGAATATAATAATGAAAAAATTGGTTTGATATCAGTAGTAGGTGATGGATGTTGGGGAAAAAGAGCATACAGGTCTGGAAATTACAATTCTCTATCCGGAGCAGCTGTAATTATTGATGAAGAAACTGGGAAAGTAATTGATATGGGGGTAAGAAATAAAATGTGTGCAGCATGTGATTGGGCTTTGCGCAATGATAAGCCACCAGCAGACCATAAATGTTATAAAAATTATGATCGCGAGCAATCCTCAACAGCCATGGAAAGCGAAATCATTGTTAGTCTGTTTAACTTGGCGGAATCCTGTTCTCAGATTTCCTGAGTTGGGAGAGGGTGAGTGACTCGGCCCCCAATTCCGAGAGTTCGAATTTTACCTCCTGCGACAGTGGAGGAAGAGGATTGCCACTAGTGCGCCTCGAAATCGAGTTGTTTCGTCGAGCCTATGTCGGCGATCAACTGTTTAACATGCGATATTTCTTGGTTACTAACACGCTTGGTTATCGAAAATATGCCGTTAACGATTATGCTATTCATCTGGGCGACCTCGTCAAGGGAGACTCTACCTAGGGATGAAGGGACGGCCGCTAAATTAAAGTAGACATCCTTCGGGGTGTACTACGTGCAGCGTCAAAATACTGAGGCGGGCCTTTCGAGGTCTGCCTTGGGGCACATCCGGACCGAAGTAGTTTCTCATCCAGACGAAAGTTGCTGGGATGTCTCATAGAAGGGGTGTCTCTTTCATCAAAATTCTCTCCGTATAAAGTCAGTAAGTCGAGTTGTGATACCATCCGAACTGAAGACTTTGCGTTGAGTGAGATGTTAAAAACAACATCGCGTCAAACAAAAGTTTGTACGCGATTTTCTCTATTTCAAGGGATTTCGAACGGTATCCCTTAGAGGAGTTCGTGAAGTGAGTGACAATGCTTTACCCTTCACGAACATTCGAACGTTAGGCTACCTACCGCAAAACCTCCCCGGGATCTCGGGGAGTAATAGGAAGACGTGCGTCGGCATGTCGAACAGTTGGACCAGGATGACTTTACGTTGGCGTACCTCTGTGTCGAAAGTGAAACGCCAGCGTGTCCCCAGTATTGGGTTGGACTCTGCGGGGTGTGTGGTTGCAAGCAGGCTTGACGGGTGAAGCGATTTGACCCGGATGCTGCTTATGTTCGAAAGCAGAAGACGGCGGGGAGCTAAACACCGCCGAATTCTTACCAAGAATTACGACTCTAGGCTAGCCGTGTAATGCGGTGGGCTGTAGTAAGGAGTTTTGGTACACTTAGTGGCCTCTCATCGAGGTTAATCGATGCCGTTGGGGCTCTCATGAGAGCCTCACTTTTCGATGGGGAAACTCTAGGCACCATCGCCGACGAATGAAACCGCCGAGCTGTGGGGCTTGTTGACGAGAGCTCCGGGGCAGCAAATACTGCGGATTGATGCGGTGATATTGCCCTAAGGAAAGACTCTAGGACAGTCATAGAATACTGTTAGTCTGTTTAACTTGGCGGAATCCTGTTCTCAGATTTCCTGAGTTGGGAGAGGGTGAGTGACTCGGCCCCCAATTCCGAGAGTTCGAATTTACCTCCTGCGACAGTGGAGGAAGAGGATTGCCACTAGTGCGCCTCGAAATCGAGTTGTTTCGTCGAGCCTATGTCGGCGATCAACTGTTTAACATGCGATATTTCTTGGTTACTAACACGCTTGGTTATCGAAAATATGCCGTTAACGATTATGCTATTCATCTGGGCGACCTCGTCAAGGGAGACTCTACCTAGGGATGAAGGGACGGCCGCTAAATTAAAGTAGACATCCTTCGGGGTGTACTACGTGCAGCGTCAAAATACTGAGGCGGGCCTTTCGAGGTCTGCCTTGGGGCACATCCGGACCGAAGTAGTTTCTCATCCAGACGAAAGTTGCTGGGATGTCTCATAGAAGGGTGTCTCTTTCATCAAAATTCTCTCCGTATAAAGTCAGTAAGTCGAGTTGTGATACACATCCGAACTGAAGACTTTGCGTTGAGTGAGATGTTAAAAACAACATCGCGTACAAACAAAAGTTTGTACGCGATTTTTCTCTATTTCAAGGGATTTTTCGAACGGTATCCCTTAGAGAGTTCGTGAAGGGAGTGACGAATGCTTTACCCTTCACGAACATTCGAACGTTAGGCTACCTACCGCAAAACCTCCCCGGGGATCCGGGGAGTAATAGGAAGACGTGCTTCGGCATGTCGACAGTTGGACCAGGATGACTTTACTCTGGTACGCAGGGACTGGGATCCGAGCCCCACGTTGGCGTACCTCTGAGTTGAAAGTGAAACGCCAGCGTGTCCCCAGTATTGGGTTGGACTCTGCGGGGTGTGTGGTTGCAAGCAGGCTTGACGGGTGAAGCGATCTGACCCGGATGCTGCTTATGTTCGAAAGTGGAAGACGGCGGGGAGCTAAACACCGCCGCATCCTCACCGAGGATTACGGCTTAAGGCGAACCGTCGTAAGGCGGCGTGCTATCATAAAGAGTTTCGGTACACTTCTTAAGTGGCCTCTCATCGGGGTTAATCGATGCCATGGAGGCCTTCATGAGAGTTTTACTTTTTGAACGCATCGGGGAAGCTTTAGGCACCAACGCCGACAAGGGAAACCGACTAACTGTGAAGCTTGTTGACGAAGGCTTCCGGGGCAGCAAATACTGCGGATTGATGCGGTGATATTGCCCTAAGGAAAGACTCCAGTACAGTCATAGAATACTGTTAGTCTGTTTAAAAGAAGTATGACTCAAAATAAACTTATATATAATGTTTTCATTGCAGATGGAGATACTGTTAGTCTGTTTAAAAGAAGTATGACTCAAAATAAACTTATATATAATGTTTTCATTGCAGATGGAGATAGTAGTGTATATAAGTCTATTTTAGAAGCTGACCGTTATAAAGATTTCGATATTGCCGTTACCAAACAGTTTTGCTACAATCACCTGTTTCGGAATATGTCCAACAAAATTAAAAAAATTGGGTTGAGTAAAGGAAAAAACATTTCTAAATAGAAAAAAATGATTAGAGAGAATGCTTTACTTTTTAGAAACACTATAGAAAAAGCCGTGACCTGTCGCCAACAGCTTGTATGTGATGGAAGTAACACAGACGAGCAAATAAATATGTTAAGGGAAGATATTGTAAATGTACCTAATCACATATATGGTGACCATTCAAAATGTAACATTTTGAAAGACTATTGTGATGGAAAAAGTAGAGACAAAGAAGTAAACTACGTTTCTACATTAGAGAATGCGGGTTTGTTTATTCAGTTGAAAAAATATTTCATAAATTTTTCAACATATTGCAACAGTTTAATGTATCATGCGACGAACAACATGGCTAAATCTTGCAATGCTCTTATCTGTCAGAAAGTTAGTGGTAAGCGTATTCATTTTAGTCCAAGAGGATCGTACGAAACGAGGTGCTATGGCGCAGTATAGCAACATAATACACAATCGTTTACAAGTAATGTTATAAAAAATGAATGTTATTATGTTCCAAAATCGGTTGTTATTTTTGAACAGAAAAGGCAAATCAATGTTCGTAAGAATGCTGAGAGAAAAATAAGGAGTAAAGCAGAAGGAAGATTAAGAAGAAGACATTTTACTGAAGGACCTGATAAAAATTACGGACCTAATTCCGAAAAACCTGATAAATTAGAAGATGAATATAAAATCGCGCTCAAATTTCATAACGATCTGTTGATTGATTACCAACGAAATCGTAAACAAGTCGAAAATAATACAAAAGATCAAGCAGAAAGTCCTCTTTGGATGGAAATTAGAAGATTATTGTTAACAGCATCTAATTTTGGAAAAGTGTGCAACTTGACTAAAAAATCATCTATTGCTGCTTGTATTGACTCTATTTTGTATCCCCGTGTAACAAATGCAATGAAATGGGGCCGCATTAATGAGTCAAAAGCCCTAATGGCATTAGAACAGAAGTTGAAAGATGATGGGTTTTCACACAAATTTCAACCTTGTGGGCTCGTTTTAGACGAGCAACATGCTTGCTTAGGTTGTACTCCTGATGCTTTCGTAGATGATGATAGTATTGCAGAAATGAAATGTCCAGAATCAGCTAAAATGCACGATCCAAACGATGCTGTGCAACAAAAGATTACTACAATTTCGCATATGTTTAGTGAAAAAGATCCATCGCAATTAGTGAAGTCTCATCCTTATTATTATCAAATCCAAGGACAACTTCACGTAACTCACATAAAATTTTGTTACTTCGCTGTTTGGACCCCACTGGGTATTAAATATACTATTAAATATACTATATTAAATATACTAAAATCGAAAGAGATGACAAGTTTTGGGAAACAGAAATGGAATCTAAGCTTATAAAACTTTATAATAAGTACTTAATACAAAAAATTTTAGACAGTCGTAAGGGCAGAAGCATGATTAGACGCGAGTATCCCATTAATGAAGAATTATCGCAAAGGTCGTTGAAAAGACAAAGGCAGGCAGAGAATGATGATGATCTAAAAATCAAATTACATAAATTAAACAGCGATGTAAGGAATATAGTAAGTAAGGAAAATAATGAATCTAATGAACTACCTCGTACAATGCAACCACTCACATTGATTAAGTTAGGGAATCAATGGGTTGTAAAAAAATCAAAAATAAATTTTACAAATATTAAGGTGAAATTTCCACCTGAATCCGACTGCAAGCAATCTAAAGCGTCGAAAAAATACTACAAAACTCCAACTGACGAAGATTATTATTATTAAATACAGTTAATTTGAACCCAGATATGAAAAGAGTAGAAAGAAATGTCTTAGATATTATTGGATACATGGAAGATGCAACCGTAGATTTGATATTGTCAATTATAAAGGAAAATGTACCTATCATAGCGACAGAAACATACTTATGGCTCTCCCATTTAAGATTCATAAATCCTGTTGAAGAAGAAAGTTATTCCTTACACATAATTGGTGGAAACACATTTTTACACTGGCGATGCTATTGGTATGATTGTTTCAATCTACTCATTTATGATAGTTTAGGTTGTAAACATTATGATTTTCTTACGTACGAAGAAAAAGAATATATTTTACTTCGCTTCCCAAACATGCACACGTCGAGAATAAAGTTTCCTACTGACACCCGTCAACCAGATAACTATAGGTGTGATATCTATTCGACAGCATTTGCTACAGTATTAGCTTTAGGGGAGGATCCTGCAGATTATGAATTTTCAACAGATCCAATGGAAATGCGAATGCATACCTTGAAGTTAATAAAAAAAAAAGCATTAACCATGTTTCCCTGTTACAGAAAAAAATAAACACTAACTATAAAAATCGACTTGTCACCTGATGTGACTAACAATTTTTAATGTTGATATATCGATGCTCCTATGCATATAAAGCTATTTCGGTAAAGTGAGAATGGTATTTAAAAAAAAATTCATACTGGGCTGTTTGAAAAATTCATGCAATATAATTTTATGTCAAAATACAGTTGTCTTTTATTAACTAGCCTTTCCGAAATAGCTTTATATGAAAAAGAACCGTTGATTTGTAGAGAAAGATTTAATTTTTTTATCTTAGTTCAAATTCAAAAAAGTTATTGCCAATATTTACACTTCTTAAAAGACGATTGAAAATAGATAAGACTGAAAATTGGTTTACATTTCTGATGAGTCAGTCGACAACTGTACTGATAGAAAGAATTATTTGTGGTTATTCGGCTCGTTAAAATGTGTATAAACAATTTCTTGCAAATATAAATATATCAAACGTTTTCATAACAAATAGTCGTGTATTATGAACATTTCTCAGTAGAAATATGGATTTTTACCAGTTAATGAAAAACTTGTATGTAACAACAAATAATTCTTACTATCAGTGTGGTAATTTTAAAACATAACAAGGAGCAGTTAAATAATATCCTGCTCTCTTTGTTTGATTTTCAATTTATCTTGGAAGTTAAAAGCGCCATTTACCTTGAAAGCTTAAACCCTGTTGAATTATCTACGCTGATTCCGTACTGAAATCAGTTTGAAATCAGTGTGATATCACTACAGAATCAGAATTAAATCAGTTCTATATCAGTACTAACTTTGTTCCAAAACACATTACTGAAATCCTAATGATTCAGAACTAAATCAGTTCAAAATAAAATGGAATCAGCGTGGATACTTTCAAAAGGGATGTGCCAACGAATCAAATGAAAATTCGTCTAGGAAGCTACAAGCGCCTTGTTCTTCAAGATAAAGCTCACATAAAGATCGCTCTATTGTCGTTAACTCCATTATATTTTAATTTTGGTAAAGGGGTTTATTATATATAAAAACAAAACCATTCTATATTTTTCTGAGTATTGTAACTTTCATTGCTGAACGAATATTATAAAAATTAATTCTCAAATATTGGCTTTTACCATATATTATTGAATACCGTTTAGAACCCAAAATAATTACGAAATTACAAAAATGTAGTTAATAAAAGTATAGACTATATATTTATATAAAAAAGTTGATTTGCAATTATTGGTACAATCGTCTAAATTAAAATGAGTACTATATGATAAATGAAAAAAGACTAAGACAAGCTAAGTCAACAAAAATATAAAATTTAGTTGATTGTAGTATAAAATTAGTAAAAACTTAATAAGACGGATGTGACAAGGTATGTAATACCTGTCTAAGTAATAAGCGAGCGAACCCCAATATAAACTAGCCTACCTACCCTCACATCTCTAAGCCTACCTAACCTACCCGAAGCTCCCCAAATCCCCAATACTTCTCTTGATTCCCTCCACGTAGCACAATGAAGCAGCATATCAGGAGAGGCGATACCACTTCCAGGAGGCTTCGCACCAGGACATGAAGCAGCCTGCGATGGTCCAAGGTGCCAGATGGAGCAGCACGAGCAGCAACAAGATATCCAGGAAGCTGTGAAACAGTTAGATAATTAATAATAATCCTAATTAGAAGGAAACAAGGACGCATGTAGTGCACATACTAACTGACAGCTACATGCTAGGAGAGGATTGGAAGTGAGGTTATGGTAATCATAACATTACCATAACTCTCAGTTAATAATTAGTAAATAATAAGCAGCACTCCCTCGGGAGATAGATATTCACCTGAGAAGCAGCCAGAATCCCCGCAGCAACGCAGCACCGACGAAGAGCAGCAATCACCGACCCGACGCGCACCAGCTGAGCAGCCACCGTGAGAGCGAGAGAAAGAAAAGACTCGAAGATCGGCCGTCCCGTCTGTACCTGTAACAGAGCAGACTCATTAGCCGATACATTATATAACACGGAGGAACGATCATATAGACTTACCGGGTTAACAGCATCACCGGGAACATCGTTCTCTCCGTGGGAAGCAGCAGCCCGGCAACGTCGTCCGCCTTGATCAACATGGCCGCGAGCACTCACTACACGAGGCGCGCGAGACGACGGCGGCCGACGGGCGACTCGACGCGAGAAGCTGCGCGCGCACGACGGGCCCGAGCAGCGAAGCGGCGAACGAGCCCGAGCTCGAGAGAGCTCATCGGGACGCCATCGAGGCAGCATCGGGCAATCGATTCGCAACCGATAATTGATTATTTGAGTGTTTGTGTGTGCATGAACAATAGACCGCAGAGCAGCAGAACTCCAGGAGACGATCTCCACAGAGCAAAGGTGGGTGTACGCCTTGCACCAGGTATTCTCCTGACCGTGAGTGTGCTTCCCATTTACTCCCCTCCCCTCCCCTCGCGTAGCAAGCAGCAGCAGCTCGTACGCAGCCGAGCTTAAGTAATATAAATTCGCCGCGATCGTACGCGGCTGGCGCCCAAACCGCATTTATACTTTTATAATAAATTAATATTATTTTATAGATTTAATTCATTTATTTCGCCTTTGACGCCACGCCCTAATCCCCAGCGTGACCGTTACATTGGCGCCCAACGTGGTTTTTTCGGCATCGGCACGTTTTTTTTTTTTTTATCACATTAAAATGGCGTCGTAAGCGTTAATGAGCCGATGTTGAACATACGGGATTATTTGTAAACCTTTTCCTAGCAGCAAAAATAAAAATAATTAGCAGCAGCAGTTTTCTTCTTAACTTTATTTAAAATAAATAAATTTGTACACGTCAAGCGTGACGTAATTCAATAATTCAGTAATAGAAAAGCCGTAGCCATTTTTCGCTCCCCCCGCGTGAAGCACACAAACGGGAAGGAGGAAACAGCCGCGTGGCCATATTGTCGGCCATCTTTAATTGATAAACACGTGTTAATATACACGTAGTATTAAAATTTATATCATTTAATTAATAAATAATTAAATCAATTATTTAAATTCGTTTCCTTCACTTTCAAACATTATTTTAACACAATATAACTTGTTTTTTTTGTGTTTCAAATATAGTACAGTGCGTAGATATAAAATTTTTTTTTTCTCTTCATTAAAATTAAGCAGCAAGCAGCAGTAAAATAATTATAATTTATAAACTCATTTACGCAACTGTACCTAGAAATATATATATTCTGATAATAATTTCTCTCTATATTTGTGCACAATATTTCCATATTTTATAATACTTGTATATATTTTATAACACACAATCTAACATTTGTTTCGCTTTTTCCCCCCCTTCTCTCATCGCAGCCATACCACTTATTAATATAAGCCGTTATTTTAATTTTTTGCATAGTGCTATCGACAAATTAATAGTTTTTATTGTTGCTTAATATAATTTAGCACTTACATATAAAAATACAATAATATTTTCATTTTTCTTTCCGGCAGAAGCTGCAGTTTAAGTAAATAATAATTTTACAAGGCAGTATTTAAATAATACATAATAAATAAATTTTTATTTTTTTAGTGCAAATTAAAAACATTAGTTCTTTTTGTTTTTGTTTCTTATTTTCGCAGCTAGCTGCCAATTAATTAAAATTAATTAAACCTTAATTTTGCTTTTAACAAAGTAATAATTTAGCAAATTAGCACATAAAAAATCAATTTAATTTTTTTTTTCTTCCCTTCTTTTCATTTGCTTTCAACTAATTGCATTTAATAACCCCATTTCGCAGCAAACTTGATAATTTTCACGCCTTTCCCTATCAGCAGCCAAAAACCTAAAAACCCGATATATTTTTATTACCCTTGCCTAATTTACCTTATTTTGGATTGTTTCTCCCCTAAATAGTATTTAAGCAGATAACTAGCATATAAGAAACTTCAGCTTTAATTTTTCGTTTTTAACGTTGGGCTGTTAGTTTAATAGCGATAAGTATTGAGCTGCAGATTTATTGCGCCAAACTTATATCCTCCCCTTCTTAATTAATGATAGAATAATTAAATTAAAATTCAAAATGGCAGCTAACTACAAATTAGGTAGTAGTATAAATATCGATAATGTAGCACAAGGTGCAGCGATAATTAGGCGCACCATAAATAATACCGCCGATGGTAAAATTACAATTTACTGTAATCAGCTGGATTTAAACATCGACGACGATATACGCACAATTCGTGATCGCGTAGCGCGATACGAATTAATTAGAAATTACGGCCCCTCAGCAGCAGAATGGAGACCAGAAGAAGATGGACGACACTTGGAAGAATTTAACCCAAATGAAGAAGAATCTCTCCTGGATCTCTCATTAACACAATCCGAAATAACAAATTTCCCTCCCCCTCCCCGAGCAGCTAGAGCACAAAATATTACATCTGGTCGGATGTTATACGTGGAACTGCAAACCGGACAGTCGCAAGGACGGTACCAGGATCCACTGACTATGGAGGAGCCAACGGAATGCAACGAACCAATAAACGAAAGATTGCTACATCCAGCATATCGTCCGCAAGCACAATCAACGTGCAGGCAGTTAAGAACGCCGTCGCCAAGTGAGCAAGAGCAGCAAAGATTTTTATTAGAACCGATTATTCCAGAATTATTATATACATCGCCAAGCACAACCGTATCGTTATTGGGAATAAACTCAACGTCATATTACCCAATTATTACGCTTGCTCCAACCATACCGACAGATGAAAATTTATCAAATAACCCCTTCGTGCCAAATACAACTCCCGCAGCAACACAAAGCACACACGTATATACGAACTCGCAGCCAAGAACGACAAGCAGCATACAACCCTCAGCATTTAGAGCAGTGCAACAAACAGCAGCAGAGCGAAGACTAAACGAGCGTAACCGAATGAACCCTAACGACCCGAGAAGCAGCACACACACAAGCAGCAGCAGAAAAATTCTCCCCAGCGTGCAATGGGAAGACGAGTTAGCAGAGCAGCAGCAACGACGACAACAAGCACACCAGAGCAGCATAAACGAAGAGCCTCAAATCCAGAATCGAAACCCCGAAAGTAATACAACATTTAGCATTCCCTCTCCCCAGCAGCAGCAATATCCCTCACAGCAGCAGCAGCAGCAGCAAGCAAATTTGTCGATCCCATCTTTTAGAAATTGTTACTCCAATTGCAGCAATTTAGAGGATTCGCTTTTCACTAGAGAAAAAAGAACGGTTGAAATTTTCTCTAGATATCATATCCAGTTCAAAGGGACAAGGAAAAGCGATCCCGAAACATTCCTGAGCAATCTCCAAGAATGCAAGGAGACATATAACCTCTCGATGGACGACATAATTAAAGCTCTCCCATCCGTGCTCGACGATGAAGCATGGGATTGGTTCAAGAGAGAAAAGAGCAGCTGGCGAAATTTTATTGATTTTGTCGACGCAGTGCGATTGCAATATGGATCGGAGGAAATCCAGAGCAACTTGCGGCAAATAGTAGAAAATCGCACGCAAGGTCCAAATGAAGACATCTCGACGTATCTTTCAAAATTACGAGGGATATTGGACCAAATTAAACCTCCGCTTCCGCTAGCAGATCAATTGGACAGAGCATTTCGAAATTTGCATCCTAGCTACAGATGCAAATTAGAAAGAAGCCAATTTGATAATTTTGCGCAGCTACAAAAGCTAGGCAAAAAGGAAGAAGCTAGGCGATTACTCGACGAGACATACAAGCCACCACCAACATTGCAAGGTTATGGCTTAGCAAAGTATGGCTACGTCGACCCAAAGCAGCAAAAACCGCGCAGCCTAGCAGCAGTAAGCAGCTCGAGCAGTCCCAAAACCTCATACCCTTCCCAGACCCCCAAAGACCACACACCCAACCCCAAATACAACAAAGAGCAGCGATACACCAAGCCCAGCAGCCCCCAACCAAGAAGAGCAGCGCCGAACTCCCCCAAGTATGAAGAAGCAGCAAAACGCGATTTCCCAAGGCCAACCAGCAGCAGCAACACACAACAAAAGCAGACTTGGAATAAAGTAGTCGCCAATACCAGCCAAAAGCAATGGCAAAAAGCAGCAACGACCCCACAAAGACCCGACTCACCAAGGAGCCACAATCAGCAGCAACCCAGAAGCCAGAGCAATTACAGAGCAGCAACAAGAGCACCAATAATCCACAACCACCCTAGAAAGCAGAAAGAGCCCTGCTTTATTTGTGACCAATTGGGTCACTGGGCAGCAGAGTGCTCACAAGTATTCTGTTACGGTTGTGGAGACCAGGGAGTCTATATAAGAGACTGCCCTAAATGCAGCACGAAGCAGCAGGGAAACGGCAGCCAGAGAAAATAAGGACCCGTATTTTCTCACCCAAACCCCCCTTAGGGTCTCACCCCTCCCATATAGCAGCTAACGAGTCCCTTATTCAGCAAATTCCCGGTATTGATCCCCGTTTATTTTTTAATATTGAGCTAAATGGACACAAACTCATAGCACTGCTCGATGATGGAGCAGTGCACTCCTTTATAGGCAAAGGAATGAGTAAGGTGCTCCAGAAGAAGCTCAGGAGATCGGACTGCAAAGCAGTAAAAGTAGCAGACGGTACCACGGTGCCAATTCAAGGTATTATCGACGTCTCTATAAATATTGACGGCGACAATATCCTAATGCCTTTCCAAATAGCAGACGATCTGCAGTATGATTGCATACTGGGGATCGATTTTAAGCGCAAGGTCAACATGAGGATTAATTATGAAAAGGATACGTGGTGGACTTCTAAAGGCATTACGCATCATTTTTATCCTCATGGCGAAGACCCAAGCTACATGCCAGCCCTAGCGAGCATCGGAGGACTCAAAAGAGCTACCCCTTCCCAAGAAAAAATTTTGCAGCAGCTTTTAGACGAAATGATTCCCGCAGCCCCCAAGACATTAGGTACTACGAACCTAACGGTCCATAAAATTGATACGCAAGGAGCCGAGCCAATTAGGCAGAGGAACCGCCGGTACTCGCCTAAAATGCTACAAGCAGGCTATGCGGAGGTCGATAGAATGCTACGTGAAGGCATCATCGAACCTTCCGATAGTCCATGGTGCAGCTGCCCCGTTATTGTCCCTAAAGGGAACGGTGCATATCGTTTCTGCATTGACTATAGGCAAGTCAATGCAATTGCGAAGAAAATAGCTTATCCCATCCGAAACATGGACGACATTTTAGACCAGCTACGAGAAAGCCGCTACATAAGCAAGCTAGACCTGTCCCAAGCTTACCATCAAGTCCCCTTAGCCCCCGAAAGCCGAGAAATAACAGCCTTTGCCCTCCCAGGAATGGGTTTATTTCAATTCACCCGCGTACCCTACGGTCTAGCAAATGCTCCAGCCATGTTCCAGAAAATAATGGACAATTTAATAAAGCCAGAGTGGGAACCGAATGTGTTCGCTTACTTAGATGACATAATCATCACGGCCAAAACCTTTGAGGAACACATTCGGTGGCTCAAAATAGTATTAGCAGCCCTTAAGAAAGCCAATCTGCAGCTAAACCGCGAAAAATCGGAATTTTGTTGCGCGGAGGTTACATACCTAGGTTATAAAGTTAACCAGGATGGCCTAAAAACAAACAATGACAAAATTAAGCCGATATTGGAATACCCAGCCCCCACTAATTTAAAGCAGCTACGGAGATTTACCGGATTAATCGGTTGGTATTCCCGATTCATTGACAAATTGGCAGAATACCGAGCACCCTTGAATTATCTCACAAGGAAAGATGTCAGATGGCACTGGCACAAAGAGCAGCAAGAAGCGTTCGAGAAGATGAAATTAGCCCTCACCCAAGCCCCCGTTTTAGCCCGACCCGATTTTTCCCTCCCATTTTCCCTCCAAACTGATGCCAGCGATTACGCTATAGCCGGAGTTCTCACGCAGGAGATAAACGGAGAAGAGCATCCGATATACTACGTGAGCAGAACCCTAAGCAAAGCTGAGCGGAAGTACACCGTCACGGAAAAGGAGTGCTTGGCCGTGTTGTGATGTGTAGACCGACTCAAGGGCTATTTGCAAGGGGAAGAGTTCACGGTAGTAACGGATCACCACAGTCTTCTCTGGTTGCACAATATTAAGGATCCAACAGGGAGATTGGCCCGTTGGAATACCATCCTCCAAAATTATAATATAAAATTTGTGCACCGCAAAGGAGCGTTACACAAAGTGCCGGATGCACTATCTCGAGCGTACGAGAACACCGAAGCAGCAGCAGCCATATCAATAGACAGCAGCGATCCCTGGTATCAGACAAAATTAATAGCAGTAGCCAAATTCCCCAATAAGTACCCAGACCTAAGAATAGAGAATAATCTATTACACGCCCACCGTCCCAATCCCCTAGTAGATCCCCTTGTCCCCGACCTCGATGCCTGGAAGTTGATTTTACCCCAAAACGACCGACCAAGAGCCCTGTACGAAGCCCACTACACGCCGCAAGCAGGCCATCTAGGTACTGACAAAACGTATGCTAGATTGGCTACATATTATTACTGGCCAGGGATATATATGGATACATGCCAATATGTCAAAGCTTGCCAAGAGTGCCAAGCCCATAAAAGCAGCCAACAAGCCCCCGCCGGTCTTATGGAAGGCAGGAATATCAGTGCACCCTGGACAGTAGTCGCAGCAGACATTATGGGCCCAAAGCCACCATCGAAACAAGGCTTCAAATACATTATTGTATTTGAAGACCTGTTCACGAGATACGTGGAGATGAAGGCGTTAAGAAGAGCTGATGCAAAGAGCGTATTACAAGCTTTCGACGAGCTCGCAATAAATAGATGGGGATGTCCCAAATATTTGATCACCGATAACGGAACTGAATTCGTTAATCGGATGGTCACAGAGAAGCTAGCATACTACGGGATTACGCAGTCTACAATCCCTCCATATTTCGCGCAAGCCAACCCTGTGGAAAGGGTTAATAGAAATATAAAACCAATGATCAACAGCTATTTAGCTGATGATCATAGAAATTGGGACACACATCTAGGCGAATTTTGTTTTGCACTAAACACGGTCGTGCACTCCTCCACCAAATATTCACCAGCATTCCTGAATTTTGGTAGGAACCCTATTCCCATAGCTCTGGTCAAAAAGCACATTGAATCCCCAACCCAAATTCCCGCCCCAGATACGCAGCAATGGATAGAGCGATTGCATAGATTGCCAGCAATCTACGACCTAGTAAAGAAGCATAGCGAAATAGCCACAGCCAAGCAAGCACGGTATTATAACAGAGGTCGTAGAGACATACAGTACCAATTAGGAGATTTAGTTTGTCGCCGTAATCGTGTGCTATCGTCAGCCGACGATAATTTCGCAGCTAAGCACGCACCCAAATATATAGGACCCGCAAAAATAATTCAAATATTCTCCCCTAGCATATATTTAGTGGAGGATGAGAGCAGCAAACGACAAACTAAAGTTCATATTAGCGATTTAAAGCGGTACGTCCCTCCCCGAAATGTAATTCCACCCCAATGTCCACAAACGCAGCAGCAGCAATTATCGCAAAGCATCCGAATCACGAATCCGCCCAATAACCCAATTACCCGTAAAAGAGGTCGTCCCAAGAAAATTATACCTGATACCGATATGTCCCCTAGCAGCCCACCCAAACGTCAGCTCAGACCCCGGAAGTAATAACTAAAATACCCCCTTTTATCTTCAGGAAGCAGCCACAGCAAGCAGCAAAATATTTAATCCTACATGCTCTCTTCCTATTTACTTTTTTACTAACAGCAGCTTAACGTACTAACATACTAACAAATACCCCAGCAGCTAAGAAATAATATGCACAAATTTCTTATTAATTACGTGTCTTAAGGAGAATTTTTTTTTAATGATTTAATGAGCAAGCAAAATAATGACGCAGTAGCAGCAATATGGTAAAGAGCAGCAAGGCATGCACCAATCTTATAATTTAATAGCAGCATAATATATATATAATCGATATTTTATTTGCATTTAAGAATATAATTTTTGTTATTAAATAAAATGTTTCATAGGAATGAGAGAAAACATGTAAGTATGCAGTAGGAGAGTGTCGCGAACGCGAAATGAGCTCTCAAAGCGGTAAGATATAATAAATATAATGTAAGGGCCCAGCCAATCGTACTTATAAGCGCAATATAAGAGCAAAATTAAATCACATACACCGTGTACACTAACACAGATAGCAGCCAAGCAGAATAGTCATGGAGACTAAACACGAGCACACCGCAACAGTAGCACCGGCTACTAGTTAGAAATAAGTTAATTAAGAAGCAGCATTACTCTCCCCACCATTACTCGCAGCGATAATAGCATATCATTTTTTTTTATTTTTAGTAAAATAAGTATTTATTTAATTTATTATCTTTTAGTTAGTTAATTTTAAAATTCAGTTACGACTTCCGCGTAACTTCAGTTTGGTGGGGGGAGTTGTGACAAGGTATGTAATACCTATCAAAGTAATAAGCGAGCGAACCCCAATATAAACTAGCCTACCTACCCTCACATCTCTAAGCCTACCTAACCTACCCGAAGCTCCCCAAATCCCCAATACTTCTCTTGATTCCCTCCACGTAGCACAATGAAGCAGCATATCAGGAGAGGCGATACCACTTCCAGGAGGCTTCGCACCAGGACATGAAGCAGCCTGCGATGGTCCAAGATGCCAGATGGAGCAGCACGAGCAGCAACAAGATATCCAGAAAGCTGTGAAACAGTTAGATAATTAATAATAATCCTAATTAGAAGGAAACAAGGACGCATGTAGTGCACATACTAACTGACAGCTACATGCTAGGAGAGGATTGGAAGTGAGGTTATGGTAATCATAACATTACCATAACTCTCAGTTAATAATTAGTAAATAATAAGCAGCACTCCCTCGGGAGATAGATATTCACCTGAGAAGCAGCCAGAATCCCCGCAGCAACGCAGCACCGACGAAGAGCAGCAATCACCGACCCGACGCGCACCAGCTGAGCAGCCACCGTGAGAGCGAGAGAGAGAAAAGACTCGAAAATCGGCCGTCCCGTCTGTACCTGTAACAGAGCAGACTCATTAGCCGATACATTATATAACACGGAGGAACGATCATATAGACTTACCGGGTTAACAGCATCACCGGGAACATCGTCCTCTCCGTGGGAAGCAGCAGCCCGGCAACGTCGTCCGCCTTGATCAACATGGCCGCGAGCACTCACTACACGAGGCGCGCGAGACGACGGCGGCCGACGGGCGACTCGACGTGAGAAGCTGCGCGCGCACGTCGGGCCCGAGCAGCGAAGCGGCGAACGAGCCCGAGCTCGAGAGAGCTCATCGGGACGCCATCGAGGCAGCATCGGGCAATCGATTCGCAACCGATAATTGATTATTTGAGTGTTTGTGTGTGCATGAACAATAGACCGCAGAGCAGCAGAACTCCAGGAGACGATCTCCACAGAGCAAAGGTGGGTGTACGCCTTGCACCAGGTATTCTCCTGACCGTGAGTGTGCTTCCCATTTACTCCCCTCCCCTCCCCTCGCGCAGCAAGCAGCAGCAGCTCGTACGCAGCCGAGCTTAAGTAATATAAATTCGCCGCGATCGTACGCGGCTGGCGCCCAAACCGCATTTATACTTTTATAATAAATTAATATTATTTTATAGATTTAATTCATTTATTTCGCCTTTGACGCCACGCCCTAATCCCCAGCGTGACCGTTACACGGAAAAAAAAATTGTATTTCACCCTGAGTATGCCTGGTGGGCTCATCAGTAGAGTCCAGGCATCTCGTCTCTAGATACAAATGACAGATATAAAAATTTTTGAAAACCAGCTGTATTCTGACGAGGAAGACATGGGGTATATATGCCCTACTGATAGCAAACTTTAATAAGTGCCACATATTAACAGGTAGCCCCCTAACGCACTTACATAGAACTAATGTCTTAATCGTCAGAATATTGTTACATAAGGCATATTCATGCTCCAATGCCATATAATTTTAAAATTTGAATTTTCCAACTATTAGAAAAATTCGTGAATTTATTGCTTTCTTACACTATAAGTTATATGATAAATGAATTTATTGATCTTCACAAGCCAAAGAAACATTCCTCACATCTCAAGTAAGGCGGAATTTATTAATACCAGCCACTTTATAAACCTCACAGGATGAGTGTTTGAAAAAAGACTAAGACAAGCTAAGTCAACAAAAATATATAATTTAGTTGATTGTAGTATACAATTAATAAAAACTTAATAATACGGAAAAAAAATTGTATTTCGCCCTGAGTATGCCTGGTGGGCTCATCAGTAGAGTCCAGGCATCTCGTCTCTAGATACAAATGACAGATATAAAAATTTTTGAAAACCAGCTGTATTCTGACGAGGAAGACATGGGGTATATATGCCCTACTGATAGCAAACTTTAATAAGTGCCACATATTAACAGGTAGCCCCCTAACGCACTTACATAGAACTAATGTCTTAATCGTCAGAATATTGTTACATAAGGCATATTCATGCTCCAATGCCATATAATTTTAAAATTTGAATTTTCCAACTATTAGAAAAATTCGTGAATTTATTGCTTTCTTACACTATAAGTTATATGATAAATGAATTTATTGATCTTCACAAGCCAAAGAAACATTCCTCACATCTCAAGTAAGGCGGAATTTATTAATACCAGCCACTTTATAAACCTCACAGGATGAGTGTTTGAAAAAAGACTAAGACAAGCTAAGTCAACAAAAATATAATTTAGTTGATTGTAGTATACAATTAATAAAAACTTAATAATACGGAAAAAAAATTGTATTTCGCCCTGAGTATGCCTGGTGGGCTCATCAGTAGAGTCCAGGCATCTCGTCTCTAGATACAAATGACAGATATAAAAATTTTTGAAAACCAGCTGTATTCTGACGAGGAAGACATGGGGTATATATGCCCTACTGATAGCAAACTTTAATAAGTGCCACATATTAACAGGTAGCCCCCTAACGCACTTACATAGAACTAATGTCTTAATCGTCAGAATATTGTTACATAAGGCATATTCATGCTCCAATGCCATATAATTTTAAAATTTGAATTTTCCAACTATTAGAAAAATTCGTGAATTTATTGCTTTCTTACACTATAAGTTATATGATAAATGAATTTATTGATCTTCACAAGCCAAAGAAACATTCCTCACATCTCAAGTAAGGCGGAATTTATTAATACCAGCCACTTTATAAACCTCACAGGATGAGTGTTTGAAAAAAGACTAAGACAAGCTAAGTCAACAAAAATATATAATTTAGTTGATTGTAGTATAAAATTAATAAAAACTTAATAATACGGAAAAAAAATTGTATTTCGCCCTGAGTATGCCTGGTGGGCTCATCAGTAGAGTCCAGGCATCTCGTCTCTAGATACAAATGACAGATATAAAAATTTTTGAAAACCAGCTGTATTCTGACGAGGAAGACATGGGGTATATATGCCCTACTGATAGCAAACTTTAATAAGTGCCACATATTAACAGGTAGCCCCCTAACGCACTTACATAGAACTAATGTCTTAATCGTCAGAATATTGTTACATAAGGCATATTCATGCTCCAATGCCATATAATTTTAAAATTTGAATTTTCCAACTATTAGAAAAATTCGTGAATTTATTGCTTTCTTACACTATAAGTTATATGATAAATGAATTTATTGATCTTCACAAGCCAAAGAAACATTCCTCACATCTCAAGTAAGGCGGAATTTATTAATACCAGCCACTTTATAAACCTCACAGGATGAGTGTTTGAAAAAAGACTAAGACAAGCTAAGTCAACAAAAATATATAATTTAGTTGATTGTAGTATACAATTAATAAAAACTTAATAATACGGAAAAAAAATTGTATTTCGCCCTGAGTATGCCTGGTGGGCTCATCAGTAGAGTCCAGGCATCTCGTCTCTAGATACAAATGACAGATATAAAAATTTTTGAAAACCAGCTGTATTCTGACGAGGAAGACATGGGGTATATATGCCCTACCGATAGCAAACTTTAATAAGTGCCACATATTAATAGGTAGCCCCCTAACGCACTTACATAGAACTAATGTCTTAATCGTCAGAATATTGTTACATAAGGCATATGCCAGCATCCAATGCCATATCCATATCCAATGCCAGTGTAAGAAAGCAATAAATTCACGAATTTTTCTAATAGTTGGAAAATTCAAATTTTAAAATTATATGGCATTGGATCACGAATATGCCTTATGTAACAATATTCTGACGATTCGATTAAGACATTAGTTCTATGTAAGTGCGTTAGGGGGCTACCTGTTAATATGTGGCACTTATTAAAGTTTGCTATCAGTAGGGCATATATACCCCATGCCTTCCTCGTCAGAATACAGCTGGTTTTCAAAAATTTTTATATCTGTCATTTGTATCTAGAGACGAGATGCCCGGACTCTAGTGATGAGCCCACCAGGCATACTCAGGGTGAAATACAATTTTTTTTTCCGTCTTATTAAGTTTTTATTAATTTTATACTACAATCAACTAAATTTTATATATATGTTGACTTAGCTTGTCTTAGTCTTTTTTCAAACACTCATCCTGTGAGGTTTATAAAGTGGCTGGTATTAATACAGTCCGCCTTACTTGAGATGTGAGGAATGTTTCTTTGGCTTGTAAAGATCAATAAATTCATTTATCATATAACTCATAGTGTACGAAAGCAATAAATTCACGAATTTTTCGAATAGTTGGTAAATTCCAATTTTAAAATGAATACTAGCTTGTAGTATAATTGTAATGCGGGTATTCTATACTACATGTACATATGTTATCTTTACATAAAAGATGTTCAAATAATACGTAAATTGTGGGTTTAAGGATTTTCTTTTTTGTCTTATTGTAAAATGTGAATAAATGAAATAATAAAGTCCATGCTCTACAATTTACGTGTTATTCTAAATAAACATATGTGTATAGAATGACAGTCTCAACACTGAGAAACGCAGAGAGCAATTATATACAACAGTAATAGTAATTCTATAGAAATAGTGTTTCTAACAAGTACATACAAGTGAGAGTAAATGCTTTGAAAAAAGTTCAATTAATTGACACATAACTTCCTAAAAATTAATGTGTCGCTCCAATACGTAATATAACATAAAATTGAAATTTAATGGGGATGTCGGGCTCAAAAAATGGTCATTACTTATAATTTTTTATAAACAAAAGAACCAATTTTTGAAAAAATCCTGAACTCCATGCCCTCAGGCATGTTTTAAATAATATACGCAAAATTTTCAGATTTTTAATCGATAGTTTAATCATGATGTTTGCGTTGAAAGTTTATTTAAACGGTAACATTGAAAAAAATTAAAAAAACGATTTTTTTAAATCAAAAATTGACTATAACTAAAAAGCATTTATAATGGCTTCAATTTGCAACATTACATCTTATGACGACTTCAAAAATAGAAGATACACTTTATCTAGATTTGATGGATCCGAAACTACGCTTGTCACAAGCAAGATTATAAAATATCCAGGACTACAAGCAGTTTGTCATTATTAGAACTATTTTTAATTTATAAGGATGACTATTCAAAGGATAAAGAATTTTGTATTCTAACCGAGTAACGTTTTGCATTTGTATGCAAAACTTCTAGATTCTGCCTTGTACAAAAAATGTTTACATTTTCGCTATATGATTTTATACCTTGATCGTCGGAAGAAGTTGTGCATTTTCTAAGTTTCGTGATTTTCAGCCCAATCTTTAACCATTAATTTTTTATATATAGATACAATTAGACCTTGCTATGTCGCAAAATAAAGCGAATTTAGTTTTTTTCGTTATATTCAGCGTTTTTATGCTTGTATCAAGCAAACGTCGTGAAATCTCTAATGTAAATAATAGGTAAATATTTCGTAATTTTGAGACGGACTGTTTACCATTTACGCATTTGATATTGGATCGAACGTATTTTGTTTCATAGCGAAAAAACGTGTATTTTTGTTCTATTTCCGTTATTTTGAACGTGTTTATGCTCCTAGAGTTAAAAACAGTCGAGAAATCTGTAATAAATGTATATATATGTCACGTCCAGACTTGTACCAACTACTATAAAAAATGTTACAAGAAGGCAAATGGTTAATAAACCATTCGCGGTCCTTTCGCTCTTGTTTGACTAGGACTAGCCTTACGTCTCCGGGAGTAGCGAGCGAAGTTATTTTGAGAGTAGAGATGTGAGATGTAATGTGGGATAAATAAAATAATATGTGTTTTATTTCGTATTAATCATGCATTATTTATTTAAATATTTTAACATCATAATATGCTGTTTTCCTTTAACCCTTTGAGTCATGCTTTTTTCTACTGCATATTTTGACTTGAAATTTTGTACACGGTGGTTTTTGGGGTTGCTGATCCCGAATCTGAGGTTAGATTTTTTTCTTTTTCTCCTAAGAAAAATATAAAAAATAAAAAAAAACCAGAAAAATACAAAAAAAGCAAAAATAAAAGGAACTAGAAACTCTCCACGTCCACGTTGTTAGTTCTGGGTAATGCTGAGAGTCCATTATCTGCCATTTAAATTTTTTTCAAATTTAACCTTAAATTCATGATCCCGAGAACCCATAATGGATTTACGTTGAATTTTCCAGAGCTAATAGTAGTTTTGTAATCAACGGCCCCGAAAACCTCCAAATACGAATATTTAGACTAAAAAATATTCAGAAAAATAAAGTTTGATTGGTTTGTCGAAATAATTAGTTCAATTTTACACATTTTTCCGCCACTTTCGATCGGCCATTTTGAAATTTAAAATTTTAACCTCAGTTTCATGTTGAGCGACCCCAAAAATCCCCGAGTACAAAATTTCAGACCAAAATATGCAGTAGAATCTTTTTGACAGCGGTTTATAAAGGTGGTACTCTGGCAGTACCACTGTGACTCAAAGGGTTAAGTGAACACGTGTAACTAAATTCTTACAGCTTTTTAATAGGCAAAAACACATAAAATTACACTATTTTATTAACAATTGCATAAATTTATTTAAGTCAAATAACGATTTTAATTTTGATTAAATAAACAAGTGTACGGCGAACACGTTAACACATTATAGAATAAAATAAAAACAAGGTTATTTTATTATTAACATTAATAACTAACAATCGATATCAGAATTATTATAAATAAATGCAGATTAAATTAAAAATTGTTGTCGTATATAACATGAATTATAGTTAATAAATTGCAATTCAAACCGTGAATATTGCAAATAAAATGCAATGCAACGAATAATTATTATAAATAAATTGTAGTATCAAATAATAATTGTTTTAAGACAAAACGGTTGGTTCAGCAATCGAAATAACATAAAATATCAGGTTTGCCTTTACGAATAATAGAAGCGTATAGATAGCCGAAAAGAATATTCCTTAAGTACCCAAATATATAGATATATATAAGTATATATATATATATATATATATATATATATATATGTGTGTGTGTTAGAGATGTGCGAGTACCCGAAATACTCGACCCGATCGGGTTCGGGTTTTTTCCTCGGGTTCGGGCGGGTACTCGAGTATTTTCGGGACCCGAAAAATAATCGGGTTACTCGAAATAATCGGGTTCCCCGAAGTTATCGGATTACTCGAAATAGTCGGGTTACTCGAAATAATCGGGTTCCCCGAAGTTATCGAATTACTCGAAATAGTCGGGTTACTCGAAATAATCGGATTCCCCGAAGTTATCGGGTTACTCGAAATATTCGGGTTACCCAAACTTATCGGGTGATTCGAAATAATCGGGTAACCCGCAAAATTCCGGTCAGTGTGTGTTTGAAGAAGTATTATTTTTAGATCTGTAGATTCGCTTTTATTTTATTGAAAAAATTCAATTTTTGAAAATTATTTATGAAATTTTTGACTGTTATACTTGATATAATTGAGTCAGACAAGGTGTATTTTATGGAGAATAAACAAATCTTTGCTCTCGATTCGAGTTTTTCAAAATATCTCTATTAGTTTTCAAGTTATTAAGAAAAAACTGATTTTTTTCAATTTACGATAACTCTGAACCTAATTGACCGAATGAGCTGAAAAGATTATGGTGGTAGAGAATTACTTTTATTAACTAATTAAATACCGAAAAAGTTGCGTTTTCTATGGCAAACGCTTTCGGGCACAAAAAGCTTTCAATCCGCTTAAAATATTGGAAAAAGGTAGTCTTTATAGTAACAACGATTTGTATATTTTTGAATTAAAAATATTTGTAATTAACGAAGTAATTGAGCGTTGTAAATTTTTAATGAAGTTTTTAATTGCTCATATCTTCGAAACTAATCGGTCAAATTGGTTGAAAAATATCGTGTTAATAAAAAATAATAGGGGTAAATACTGAAAAAATTTCAACATATTTCGTCAATTGGATTTTGAGACACAAATTTCAATATATCAGGGTTTATGTTCGAACAATTTTTTTTCTTGGCAAAGTATACTTTTTAATAACAACATACACTACCGCTCAATAGCTTTTGTCACCCTTATAATAAAATTACCAAAACTTCAAAGTTTTATATCTCGGCTTCTACAAGTAGTGAAAAACCCCGCATGTGCTCATTTTAAAGGTTTTTGTAAGCTCTTTAAAACTGCATATTTTACGTAGCTTAATTTTCGTTTTTTAAAAAACTATAACGACTAATATAAAAAATACAATAAAACGTTAAGGATTGTTTCAAAGTATACACGTTTTCCTTACGTAGAAGCTTTAAAGGGTGTGTCACCCAATTCGAATCTAGCTGAACTGATAGATAATTAAAAAAGCTATGGACTGACTGCCTGTAAGTCAACATTAAATGGCACAAAGTAGCTTTTTCAATCGAAATTATTGCAAACTGTCTTTTCTAAGCTAAAATGTTAAGGAAGAATCTTTTTAAAAGTAGAAGCTTCATTTCTCGATATCTCAGTTTCCGCAAGGTTATTGGGGTTGAATTTTTTTTTAATTCATATTTTTTGACCGTCTAAACGATAGGATATGTTTCATACGTTTCTTCTAGGGGGCCAAATTCCTATATCCCGTGGGCATCCTCCTTTTTTTTAATGAAATTGTGAGTATCAAGCGACATTCTTTATTTAATTTTCTTGCGTATACTAAATTTTTAAAATAATAATTTGTCTGCACAAGCGAAATTTTTTATATAAATTACTTATGAAAAATACATTTTTCAAATAATGAATTGTTTGCATTAAGCGACATTCTTTAGGTAATTTTCTTGTGTAAACTAAGTTTTTAAAATAATAATTTGTTTGCGTTAAGCGCCTATATGTTTATACAAATTACTTTTTTATTGAAATTTGTAGATACCATATATTTCAATATTTTCATAAGTATTAATTGTAATGGTAAGTGATGTACTCACTTAACATTATACGAATCAGGTAGGTAGAGTCGAATGCTATAAATAGATATAGGCATATTCGACGGCGCGAGCGACTGATACCCGCGCGAGGAGAGAGGTAATTGGGGGGAGAGTCGCGCGCGCACGACAACTCGATAGAGAGACAAGATCGCGACGACGGTTACACGTGTGACGATATAATTTCGTAAAGATATACTTTTTATAGTCCGCAGAACTATCCGGAATTATTCTTTCGATATTTCGTATCGTAAGTGATTCGTTTTATGGTGTGAGATAGTGTAGTGTTTCTACACACGGACATAGAAAATAAAAGTGATCGGTGGTCGAGGAATCCTCCCACCGACCTTTTTCATTTGGAAAATAAAGAGGCAACGAGAGGGAGAAATTCATTTACCTTTTTTGAGATTCGAGATCCGAAGACGATAAATAAAAGTAAGTGGTACCACTTTCGCGCGAATAATTATTATTTGTTTCATTTAATGCGATCTTGCGATTAATTTTAAGTTAGTTAGCTCGCGTACCCTTTCCCCTCTCGCGTTGAGTCAGTGTTTTCGACTCAATCTTCGTGCGTGTTGACCTCGACCATACAGTTAAATGTTATTGTTTTAAATCATCTGTTTTTAATTAAATAAATCTATCATTTGTTAATGTAGCTCAACCCGTGTTGATTTATAATTTTATCTAACCGGCGTATTATAATTTTATTCCTCCGTTTCCCTTCGATTCGTATTACAAGATACGAATTTTCGCGGACTCACTTTTAATTTTCTTTCCGCGGTCCATTCTAGGAAAGAATATCATTATTTTTACCTGCTGTTGTTGGAAATCGTAATTCGATTTCCATACAACTTTAACGGCAAGTGTGCGGACAGGTAACCGCAGCCGCTGCGCGGGAATAGTTTGTAAATAACATATATATAGATATATACGTTAGTTCGAGTCATTAAGTGTGCAATATCTAGTCGGCGAAATTGTACAAGTTCGTTCGCCACGAACTAAAGATACGTAAGACGGACGACTCGGTAAGTTTTCCCCGGGCAAGCACACCGTTACATGGCGCCCAACTAAGTGAAGGAAAAAGTCCCTAGACGTTAGGAGAACTGATTGCGCGTACACGGCGCGCGACAAGGGAATAGGAACGGACCGGAATTGAATTGTTTGAACATATGCTCGGTTGATTTACGTGTGTTTAAGGATTAATACGTTAGTTAAGTGGATTAATGTATTAATTATTGTCGACAATTGAATTAATTGAGTTGCAATTAATTTTAATTAATGAATTATTGTGTTTGACAGTAATTTAGATAACTTTATCGGATTTTCTTCGTTTTTTTTTGTTTCTTTTTATCAGGAAGTAATCCGAAGTCGACAGTAATAAAATTTTTTTTAGATAATTATTGACACACGTAAATTATAATAATTTCAGATTTATTTATTTATATGAGATAGAATGGTTTGAGGTCCGCGATTTAATAACACGTGTCCCTGATTCCGTATAGGTTAGTCGGAAAATTAGCGAGAATAATTTTTGCGACTTAATAAAAATTGTTAATACCTGTGCAAGGGTGTGATTTTTGAAATTTGCTTTTGTTATAATTTTGACTACGCGTATTGGCTCTCGCGTCATAATAAAAATTGTATTTATTTTTTTTATGTAATACGCGATTGTAAGAGGTCACTGCGTCAGATATTCTATATAGTTAGGTAGGAATATATTTATTTGTTAATTTATTTATTGATAATTTATTAATTTATTTGTTAATTCGTTGACGAATTTGTTTAATTTTAAGTATATTTGCGTGCGCTGGTGACCGAGAGCCGAGGATAATCCGTTTTCTTCCTCATTTTTATCGGATTAAAAATTTTTTTTATTATTTGTTTATTACTTCGTTTGATTTATTTATTGTACGAAAGTTTTTTTTTGGTTTTGTTGTAGATCGGGTACAGTATTTTAAAATAAATTAAACTGAAACGCGTATAACAAATTTAAATTGAAGGTGAAATTTAATTTATTTTGTGAAATAGTTGTCAAAATTATAAAATTTTTTTTATCACAAGCAAGTTTCAAATTGGTGAGCGTAAGGTGTTTGTTTAAAAGGGAAAAGATCACAATCTTCAACACAGTGGCCCAATGATTTAGTAGTTTAACGCCACCTAGTGTTGAATAACAGGACCTTGCACAAGTACCTGCGGAAGCGATTTTTCTTTATTTTTGTTTTGTTAAGAAATCGGCGGTAATTTTAAGTTAGTATGGCAGAGTCGATGACTAACCAGATTGACAACTGGATTGATACTCAATCCGGTGAACAGATCAAGGCTCACCTCGAATCGTTGGAGATGCGGGTTGACGGCCCAAATTATAAGAGAGCCGAGCGTCTCCAACGGTGGTTAATGGGTAATTATACGGCTCAGGATTTCGCTGAAGAAACAAATCTGTTGGCAGATCGCGAAAGGCGAAATAGGCGGAGGTCGGATTGGTTTGAGGCTATGTTCGCCCAGAATCCGGCACTACCTGATCCGGATTCTGATCCAAGTGTTGTAGAAGTTTTACAACAGACTCTTGCGCTGGACGTTCCAGACATAGAAAGGCAAGAGACAGACGTAGATGCTGAGGTAGATCAGCATACGGAGGATCAGCAATTCGAGGTCTCCAGCCAAGAAACTAACAAAGAGGAATGGATCACGTTAGTGTCTACAGGCGGAGCACAGTTTGAAATACCGGAAACATTCGCTGCGATGTTGACGTTGCAGTTGAAGCAACAGGCCGTCATGACTGCACGGATAAAAGATTTGGAAGATCAAGTGAGTGCTCTGAGATTGGACTTCTACGCCCGCGATGGTACGCAGAGAACGAGTACCAACAGAAATAGAGAGCCGAACCAACATGTCCGATTCCAGGACACGTATACGTGTCACACACTGGATGATACGGACGAAAGACCACGACAGGTGCAGGCAGAGTGTGAGGGTTATCAAGCACCTCAAGCACCTGCTAGAGGAGCTTTGGGGAGGGGCGAGATATGGAGACAAGGTCAGCCTCCATATTCTAGCTCTCCCTACCCTAGTCGGATGGACTCGAACGTAACCGGCCAGTCTACAACTAGATCGGCCGGGACAGTGCGCGATGTTGGCGCAATTGTTCGTAAGTGGGGAGTTCGATTCTCTGGAGACAAAAGCCAGAGTATCGAAGCATTTCTTGCGCGAGTAGAAGATTGTAGGATACTCGCTAACCTCAGCGAGGACGAGGTGTTACCGTCCTTGTCGGAACTTCTCACCGATAACGCAGCTACGTGGTATCGGAATGTGAAGGATAGATGGCACTCCTGGCAAGATTTTGTGAGATACGCCAAGATGTGGTACGGAATGGGCCAGAGTTATCAACAACGGCTCATCGAGGAATCTAACGCTCGCACGCAAGGCGAAGATGAGCCGGTAAGGGATTATATCACCTGCTCGATTGCGATTATGCGTAAGCTCAAGCCAATTCCGGATGAGCGGAGCCAGTTAGATCACCTGTACCGCAATATGCTACCTCAACTCCAACGTTTATTTAAGAGAGTTGAAGCTCGGTCGATCGAGAGTTTTTTGCAATTGGCGTTGGACGCCGAGCAAACACTCGAACGAGAAAAATTATATCGGCCGCCGCCCGCAGAAGAAGACTTGATGCTACCTGAGTTAGCATATAAGTCGCGGAATAAGAAGCGGTCGAACGCTAAACCAAAGGTAGCAAGCGTAGCCAAGGAGTTGAGTGAACCGGCTCCAACAGATCTTTTGGAACGGTTCACCAAAATCCTCGAGGAGACGCTAGTCTCCGTTAAGACGAGTTGCCATACAGCTGGGGTGAGAGGCAAGGTGGATGTCTCTCAAAGCAAGAAGACCCACAGATCACCTCCTCGGTTCAAATGGGGACAGAGGAAGGGTAATCGCAAGAGTCCTGACCGACAGTCATCGAGTGGCCATACTTCAAGAAACGACGAGAAGTCTAATGCCGGTGATAAGGAAAAGCGAAAGGAGGTTGTCCCCAAGCCCGTAGCTTGCAATATATGTGGCAAACTGGGCTATACAATTAGGACGTGTCCTGATTGTGCAAAAAACGCGCGGGGAAGCGGCTAGAGGGGACAGCCGCTGATCCCGAGGTTGAGGGAGTCCCCGGAGAAGCGGTCGTAATCCTCGAATCTCGAGGCAGTCAAGCTGCAGAGATGCGTCAAGAAGATCTGACGATAAGTGATCCCAGAGAAGTTAGGACGGATCCGGTCACGAGTAAAATTTTAAAAATTACTCCGAAACCAAACCAGCGAGTTTATAGTCCAGAAGATGAGACGCGCTGGTGGTGTCAAATCGATATCGGTGGATACCGGATCCGAGCGTTGTTTGATCCAGGTGCATCAACAACGGTCATGGGTTTGAACGGTTTGCAGTTGGCAACCGCTCTTGGCAGATCCATTCTCGATAAGCAAGCAGGTAGTGCTAAGCTTGCGGATGGTAGCACACACCAGTTGTGTGGACATGTTATGCTACCTTTTACCATTGGTAAAGACACGCGAGATATACGGGTCGCAATTATGCCAAATTTAGATGCGGAATGCTATTTAGGAGTGAATTTCATTCGAGCATTCCGAGCAGTTCTAGACCCAGACTCCGATTGTTTATACTTCAAAGGGTCATCACAGTTGTTACAGCTGGAAGTGGCAAGTATTGAAAGTGGACATGCTTCGCTGTCATCAGCGGGTGTGGCCGACGCGACAGAAGATGAGCGCCGACAACTGCGTGAACTTCTGGATCAAGTGCTGTCCAATACTTTGCCAAAGATCGGCCGATCATACGATGTTGAACATGTTATCGACGTCGGTTCGGCGCGGCCGATCAAACAAAGATATTATCCAGTCTCCGACAAGATTCGAGAGGAGATGCATCGACAAGTTCGAGAGATGCTTGAGACAGGCGTTATAGAACCGTCCAGTAGCGGTTGGTCCAGTCCAGTGGTGATGGCTAAGAAGGGCGAAAATGCAAGGCGTTTTTGCATTGATTTCAGGAAGGTCAACGCTTTGACCAAACCTGATGCGTATCCGTTGCCATTTATGCAGGATATTTTACGCAAACTCAAAAGAGCCCGATATATATCTACGATAGATATGAACTGCGCCTATCATCAAATACCTTTACAAATGGAATCGCGCCCAATTACAGCATTTACGGTACCTGGAATGGGTTTGTTCCAGTTTACTCGTATGCCCTTTGGGTTGGCAAATGCTGGCGCGACGTTCCAACGTATGATAGACCAGGTGATTGGACCTGCTCTCGAACCGAATGCTTACTCTTACCTCGACGATATCATTGTCGTGACGGAAACCTTCGAAGAGCACAAACTGTTGCTAAAGGAGGTGTTGACTCGTTTAACTGAAGCCGGTTTATCGGTAAATCGAGAGAAATGTGTTTTCTGTCAACCCGAAGTAAGATATTTGGGTGTACGAGTCAATCGTGATGGGATAAGACCTGATCCAGCCAAGACGGAGCCGATTCAAAAATATCCGGCTCCCCGAAATCTCAAGCAGCTGAGACGATTCCTCGGGATGGCATCTTGGTACCGACGGTTTATACCCGACTACGCTACGATCGCGGAGCCTTTAACGCGTCTTACGAAGAAAGATCAAAAATATGAATGGCTCCAAGAACAAGAAGGTGCATTTCAGCGACTCAAAGCACTGCTGATGACGGCACCCGTTCTACAGACTCCTGATGAGGATGGCGAGTATACCATCCAAACAGACGCCAGTGACACCGGTATCGGTGCAGTGTTAACACAGGTCGTTAACGGAGTAGAGAGAGTCCTAGAGTTTGCCAGTAGAGTACTCTCACCAGCAGAACGTAACTATAGCGTCTCAGAACGGGAATGTTTGGCCGTAGTATGGGCAATTAGAAAGTTTCGACAGTATATTGAGGGTTACCGGTTTAAAGTTATAACTGATCATAGTAGTCTCCGTTGGCTGTGCAATATACACAATCCAACGAGTCGGCTCGCAAGATGGGCATTGGAACTCCAATCTCATAATTTTTCAATTGAGTACAGGAAAGGAGCTCTAAATTATGTTCCTGATGCACTTTCTCGCATGTACGAGGAAGACGAGCCGGCCATAGCTTCAGTTTCTTGGAGCCAAACTACCAAAGATCCTTGGTACCTCTCATGGCTGAAAGACGTATCAGAACGACCTAGAGATTTTCCGGAATGGAAGATAACAGGTAGCAATTTGTATTCGTATCGCGTCGATAATGAGTTAGACGACGTGATGGAGGACCATGACGCTTGGAAACTGGTTGTACCAGAGGAGCATAGGCAAGCCATACTCCGTGAGTGTCATGATGATCCGACTGCTGGACACTTAGGTAGGGAGAAGACATTTGCTAGAGTGGCTAAAATGTATTATTGGCCACGGTACTACGCCGAAGTCGGAGAATATGTACGTAAATGTCAGGTCTGCCAACAGTGTAAAGTGGAGCAACGTCCACCCATGGGTTTGATGGGTAGACGCGTGATAGAGAAACCATGGCAAGTTGTAGCAGGTGACGTCACTGGCCCACTTCCGCGGTCGACACATGGTTACGAATACATCTTGGTCTTTCAGGATTTATTTACGCGCTGGATCGAAGCGGTCCCGATTCGGAAAGCTAATGCTAGGACCATCGTAAAAGAGTTGCATGAGCGAGTCATCACACGTTATGGTACCCCAGAGGTGTTTCTGTCCGACAACGGAACTGAGTTTAAGAATAAACTCGTGGATGACTACCTAGTGGAACGAGGGATTTTCCATACGACGATTCCTCCTTACCATGCTCAGGCTAATCCTGTTGAACGTGCTAATAGGACGTTGAAGACAATGATCGCGTCCTATATCACAGAAAAGCACAACACATGGGATGAGAAACTCCCCGACTTAGTATTCGCTCTAAATACAGCGATACAGAGCTCGACAGGATGGAGCCCGGCCATGTTAAACTATGGCCGGCAACCCGAGCCACCCGGTACAGCCCGTAGAGCGCAAGACGAGCTGGTTCAGCAACGCGTGGAATACCAACGTTTGCTTGAGTGGAGTGATCGGCTGTCAAGATTACCTGAGCTTTACAAGAAAGCATCGGCCAATGCGAGTAAAGCTCATGAAAGGCAAGCCGGTTACTACAATGCCGGGCGAAGGGCTGCATCTTTTGAAGTTGGAAACCTAGTGTGGAAGAAGAATCGAGTCCTTTCATCCAGTGCTCAAGGTATTTCGGCCAAGTTATCCCCGAAATACGTTGGCCCATATTTGGTAGTTTATAGCTACGGCCCGAACACCGTCAAAATACAAGATGCCCGAGGTAATGAAGAGAAATGTCATGTACAGTATCTCAAACCGTACTTATCCGAAGATCACGGGGATGAGTACGGAGAAGTAGACGACATCGAGATCGGTCAACCTACGCTGGAGGAGGAACCCGATAATACAGTTCCTGCGAGCGAAGACGTCTCGAACGACGAGACGCAAGCGAGCGAAGTTCCATGCGAGGAACATGGCGGTAATCCGACCGAGAACGCGTCCCCTATTAAACGAAGTAGAGGTAGGCCGCGCAAACATGCTAGAGTCGTTGCGATACCGCGAAACCGAGCGAATGTTGTCTCTAATGTAAGTCACCGTGGACAAGTTAAACGTGGTAGAGGTCGACCACGGGGTATGACAAAGCGTTAGTTAGGTAGGTTAGGCTAATGGAATTTACTCTGAGATTGGAATGACCCTGACAATTGGTATCTGTTTGTTTAGATGCTGATCCAGTTCGACAGCGAACAGCTGGAGCTGTTGGTGGCCCGCCTCATCCAGAGTGGCATTAACGAGCCACAGACGCTGGAGCTCCTCCATGGTATAACCACCGCCGTGGACCAGGCCGTGAGAGACGAGGAGGAGGAGCGACGGCGGAGGCAGGCGGACCGGGACGCGGTGATGATAGTGGAGGATGGTCCGGATGGAATACCCGTCCATCCATCCAGCGGCCTGGTAGTCGAGCCGGAACTACCCCAGGCTACAGGCCCAATCCCCGCAGGTCCACCACCGCCAAGGGCCAAGGCTGAACAACAGCCCAGGGAGCCGGAGGTCCGGCTCCCCAACCAACTCCCGGGAGATTCAGAGGAGTATACTCCTCTTCGACGCCCGGGAAGAAGTACTCCGGATCCGAGCGAGGCTTCGACGTCTCGATCCGGTCCGACCCCACAGGATCTATCGGAGAACGGGGAAGAGGCGTGGTGCACCGTGTTGGAGGCATTGACCAAGGCCCGTGAGTCCTTTAAGGCCACGTCAATTGCCGAAAAACACGCCTTCGCCTTGTTCGATGAATTCAAGGCGAAGTTCCCCGAGGCCTCCGATAAAACTGATCCCTGGGAGGCCATGATTGAGCACCGCAAGGCGGAGCGCCAAGCGGTGTCGGCCATGAGGGCGGATCGGAGAGAAAGAGAGGCGGAAGCCGCTCGTGCCAAGGAACGGCAGAGGCGCGAAGAAGCCGCTCGGAGGGCCCTCGAGGATCGGCTCAGACTCGAGGAAAGGGTCAAGGAGGCCCAACGCCGGTTAGCCAGAGCTCGTGAAGAGGAAGAGCGGGCTCAGGCTAACTTGGAGGGTAGAACCCCAGGACCGAAGAGAGGGTCTGAGCCGAAATGCTCCATATGTAGGGAGTGGGGGGTCCTCAATCCGGAGGACTGTCCGAGGAGTCAGAAGCACAAGGACATCCGACGTCAGAAGAAGGAGAGGTACCGCGAGAATCAGCATAAAAAACAGGGGTAGATATATAGCGGTACCTCATTGTAAATATATGTATATATATGATAAGGAAATATAGTTTTTTATACTCCCGAGGTGGTTCCTTTGAGTAAGTTCATTCTTTGCCATACCCGAGTCGTTTTATCCTATCCTTTATTCGTATTTCCGGTACAGATACCGCATACCCAGTATGCGGAATCTGGCAGGGGGATGTAATGGTAAGTGATGTACTCACTTAACATTATACGAATCAGGTAGGTAGAGTCGAATGCTATAAATAGATATAGGCATATTCGACGGCGCGAGCGACTGATACCCGCGCGAGGAGAGAGGTAATTGGGGGGAGAGTCGCGCGCGCACGACAACTCGATAGAGAGACAAGATCGCGACGACGGTTACACGTGTGACGATATAATTTCGTAAAGATATACTTTTTATAGTCCGCAGAACTATCCGGAATTATTCTTTCGATATTTCGTATCGTAAGTGATTCGTTTTATGGTGTGAGATAGTGTAGTGTTTCTACACACGGACATAGAAAATAAAAGTGATCGGTGGTCGAGGAATCCTCCCACCGACCTTTTTCATTTGGAAAATAAAGAGGCAACGAGAGGGAGAAATTCATTTACCTTTTTTGAGATTCGAGATCCGAAGACGATAAATAAAAGTAAGTGGTACCACTTTCGCGCGAATAATTATTATTTGTTTCATTTAATGCGATCTTGCGATTAATTTTAAGTTAGTTAGCTCGCGTACCCTTTCCCCTCTCGCGTTGAGTCAGTGTTTTCGACTCAATCTTCGTGCGTGTTGACCTCGACCATACAGTTAAATGTTATTGTTTTAAATCATCTGTTTTTAATTAAATAAATCTATCATTTGTTAATGTAGCTCAACCCGTGTTGATTTATAATTTTATCTAACCGGCGTATTATAATTTTATTCCTCCGTTTCCCTTCGATTCGTATTACAAGATACGAATTTTCGCGGACTCACTTTTAATTTTCTTTCCGCGGTCCATTCTAGGAAAGAATATCATTATTTTTACCTGCTGTTGTTGGAAATCGTAATTCGATTTCCATACAACTTTAACGGCAAGTGTGCGGACAGGTAACCGCAGCCGCTGCGCGGGAATAGTTTGTAAATAACATATATATAGATATATACGTTAGTTCGAGTCATTAAGTGTGCAATATCTAGTCGGCGAAATTGTACAAGTTCGTTCGCCACGAACTAAAGATACGTAAGACGGACGACTCGGTAAGTTTTCCCCGGGCAAGCACACCGTTACATAATATTATATTCAAAATATGGCAGCTTTAAGCCTGTAGATGCAGAGAGAAAATAGTACTAACCAACATTCGAGGATAAACTTTTATAGTTAAATTTCATGATGAGTAAAGGGAATAAATTGTATATATTTTAAAATAAAATATTTTATAATTTATTTTTATTTGTTTTAATAATATAACAATAAATTTTAATTAATAGTTTATAGCACATGAAAAAAGTTACAAAACATTAGTTAGAAAATGAAATAAAATAATTGTATCCAAATCATTTAAAATTTATTTATTTGTAACTAACAATAAATTTAAGATTACATTTTATAATCAACGTCTAGCCTCAAAAATGCAATTCAACCGATGGAGCGTTAGCGACCGAGGTAACATGGCTAGTTTTATATTAAGATACGAAACTATTATTGTAGAAAGTATTCTTGTCTACGAAAACATTTTAACTGTATTACCCATTAAATCATGTTTATTATTTCAAATTATCTGAATTCTTCATGTCGTAGAATATATTATATAATTATTCTTTGACAAATAACTTTAAATTCATTCACAAAAAGTTCGGGTAATTCGGTGATTTCGAATAGCCCGAAAATTTCGGGTAATCCGATAATTTCGGGTAGTCCGAAAATTTCGCATAATTCGATAAGTTCGGGCGGTCCGAAAATTTCGGGTGGTCCGAAAATTTCGGGTAGATCGATAATTTCGGATAGTGCGAGAAAAACGATACCCGAAGCCCGACTCGAGCCCGACCCGAGCCCGTCGGGTCGAATTTTGAAGTCGGGTTACCCGAATATACGGGTACCCGCACACCCCTAGTGTGTGTATTCGGTGAGGAACGAAGGTCCGCCTCGAACGTGGATAGCGGTGTCAAATTGCCGGATAATGTCCTGCTAGACCTGCGGGCGTCGATGTTAGATTTGTATGCTGTTGGAGCCCGATGATTTCCAGATGTCGAAGTCGTAGTTCCGTGACTATGGCTCGTAGATGTCAACGATGCGTCTCAATTCCCGAATAGAAGATCTCTCTTGATTTTGAATGCGTATTGTTTTGAAGTCCGAGTAGCAGTGCCACGCCCTCGGATAAAAATCAAAAAGTTGACGAGCAGAGCTTCGCCTTATGAAAACTTTAGATGAAAAATTAGGAGTGGCTGTGTCTGTTCTGGGTCCTCTTTATATACCCTAAAAATCTATGCATCTGTCCTTGTCTTACACTTTGCCTTATATGGAAATTGTGTAAGTAGTTCTCGATTTTTCTGTGCTTGCACCCGATTGGGCCGTTAGATGTGCGTGATTAAAAATTATCGAATCCCGTGCATTTTCTGTATCGCTTCGCAGTTAATTCGGAGAATTTGCTGTCCCCCTTTTATTACTGCGACGTTACCCAAAGAACGGCTTAATTTATTACTTCCTTCTAATGGTCGAATTTTCTAGTCGATGTTTCCCATCGCCGGCTCTTCTCCGAGCATTGATTTTATAGTGCAGTACAAAAAAAAACTCTTGCGTAACCCTTCGTTTCGATCTCACTATCGGCGATCCCGCTTATATGCGTATTGGCTTTGAATAATATCTTCAACTCTACTTATCAGCCTCTTTTTCGTTTGCAACACTCGTAAAATAATCTGTTCCTTAGCTCTATAAATTATATTTTATATTACTGCACTTACTTAGAATCATTCTTTATCAACCTTATTTTGTTCGTCTTCTACGCCGTATTTTTATTCTAAACGACGCAGGACTTTTTACGAAAAATAATAATATAATTTTCGTCGGGACGCGACAACTCCCCCCCTCTTTAAAAACGACGCCCTCGTCGTTGATCAATATTATCATTATATTATTATTTTTCTCAACATATGATATCATACTTAATTTTAAATTATAAACATTATTTCGATTAATTTTTCTTTATTTCTTATGGTGAACTTTATAAACCATATTACAATTATTTCTTTCGTAGTTCAACTTCATTTGTTATTATTTTTCCTACATCTATTACATTATTTCAAACAGGTTAACAGTATTGATATAGTTCACCTACAAAAATAGATACTTAATAAAAAAAAATTTTATTATTACAATTTTTATTCTAGATATTCCGAAAAATTGTATAATTATTATTAAATGTGTTTTCTGTAGATAAAAAAATGTATTTATCTTCAGTTTGTACTCCTAATTTTTAGTATACATCAAGACATGTTAAAAATGTATGTTATTAGTATTTTTTTTTCTCGTAGCCACATTTTTTTTACAAAATTTTCAATTTCTTTTATAATATTTGTATGCTTACCTATATATTTTCTAAAAAGTTAAACAAAACAGTTAAATATTAGTTTACTTTCTTTTTACATTTATTCAATTAATAATTCTACTGTTACGAATTGTTAAAGAGAACAAAAAAAAATTTCCTATTCTTATGCAATATTGATTCTCTCTTCAATGTGAACAATGTTAGTACATCCTATCTTAATAATATATTTATATATTTTTTTTATAAAAGGATTAGGAGTGAAGAAAAATTAATTTCCTTCGCTCCCCCTCCCCACCAAAATAAAACGAACACATAATTATTTGACTTTTTTTTTTAGAATTTTCTTTTCAGCCATTATAAACAAAGATTCAGATATATTATAATATATAATTGAGAAATAGTTAATTTAGTTTCATAAGAAAATGATACAATCGATACAAATGAAAAAATAAAATGAGCAATACATAAGTGACAGTACGAAAATAGAGTAGGCTAAGTAGGGCCACATAGAACCATGCTCCTATATCTTGGGAGAAAGAGTGGACTACACTGAATAAACGGTACGACAGAGTAACCCAAGTAGTTACAGAACTGCCCAATGCTTGCGTATCATAGAATTGTGGCAGCAACGTTCGTTTTTATTCGCTTAATTCCATTATGTTTCACGTTAAAATGACTAATTTACACTCTTTTTATTTTTATTTTTTTGAGGAAAAATTTAAATATTCGTCGTTTTCTTGATTCTATTTAAACTAACAACTATAGAAACTTATTTGTTATGTTCAAGTAAATAAAGGAAAATCGTTTGAATTTGTTTACTTGTTAGTACCAAGTGAAAAAAATTAATATCGAATAATAATTAAATAAATACACCAGAATTTTACTACTAATTATATTATTTTTGTATTTCTTTTTTTTTACACATTGTATTATTGGTAATATAAAGATGCAAAAAGTATTATTTATCTGTATCAATTATTATTGTATATCCTGAATCGTTTTATAAAATTTTAAAATTTATTTGTTATGTACGTTTTTTTATACCATTCGAAACAATTAGCATACCTATTGTTTATAAATAAGAGGAAAATCTTCTAATGTGCCTGTCTTAGGTTTTATATTATTAGTTCTATATAAAAATTGAATAATCGTATGGAATTAATCGTATGAAAATAAGTGTTGTTTTATTTTTTTAAACCTTTTTCTTTTATATACATTGTTTGTCTAAATCAGTATTTATGAACAAAGTATTAGATTGAACACTAGTATGAACTACAGTGGCGTAAATAATAAATTGTAGAATTTTAATTATTATTGTTTTTATTAATAGTTGAATTTTGAACTTTATCCACAAAATTAACAAATTAATCGAATTTTCTGCATTTTTTTTATTAATATCAATATTAGAAATATTTTCATACTTTGAATTTGAATCGATGATTTTGTCCGACATTTGTATTGATACTATTGGTGAGTTTACTTTATTTAATTACTTTAATTAATGAAGTTTTCAACTTTTTTTTTAATAAATAATTTTGATAAAATCTTTCTTTTCCCTCCACTTCTCATTTCTTTGCAATCGTTATTTTGTTGTACAGATTCTCCTATGTCCATTGAGCCTAGTGTTAGATTATTTTTTTTTCTATTATGCCAAACTCTCCTTATATATTTATACCTGCGCGTCCAGTAAGAAAGTATGACTAATTAACAGAATTACTAGAGTCAAGGTGAGTCAGTTGTAATTATTTATACATAGGTTTACATTTTGAATGGTATGTAGGAAGGATAAGTGACGGTGTTGCTGGAGCTTTTACCGCAACGAGGAGGAAAGGGTGCAATTAAGCACTCCTTAGGAAGGATAAGTGACCGTGTTGCTGGAGCATTTACCGCAACGAGGAGGAAAGGGTGGAATTAAGCACTCCTTAGGAAGGATAAGTGACGGTTGTTGCTGGAGCATTTACCGCAACGAGGAGGAAAGGGTGCAATTAAGCACTCCTTGAGAAGCATAAGTGTCGGTTGTTGCTGGAGCTTTTACCGCAACGAGGAGGAAAGGGTGCAATTAAGCACTCCTTAGGAAGGATAAGATATAGGTTTCAGGCTTAGTGATATGTTAGACTCCAATGATTCTATTTGATTGTAAATCATTTTTTTTATAGCAGTTAGATTTAAATTTGACTAAGTCAACTGACATTGAAAATTTAAACCTTTTCCTTACTTTCCTTTGTACATTAACATCATTGTTATCTTAGGCGAGAAGAGTAAAGAGAAAAAGACCCTATTTTTTTTGTTATTTGCCTTATTCGTTTCTAATTTATTAATCGCGTATTTATTTAATTTAAGTGAGTATATGCTTTTCGTGTAATGATCTTTCTGTATAATAAAAAATATTATTTCCTTGTAGTTTATTTTCGTCGTTAATTTAGATATATTATAACGGGTACGGATTTCGAGTGTCGGCGCAGGTTAGGTTCCTGAATTATCGGCGACGTTCGTCGATAGGACCAAGTCGACTAGCCGGGATAATTGCGAATGGTAGCGCAGTGGTGAGGCTTCTGCCTCGCGCTTCCGGGATCGTGGGTTCACGCCCCGAAACCTTCGTTGATTTTTGTATTCCTTATATTCAATCCGTACCCCGTTACAACATACATATTATTTTTATATCGTTTTTTTTTTGTATAAAGTCAGATAAATTGAAATAATGTCATTTTAAGTTGAATGTATGCCAATTGTGATTACAAGATAATAAATATTATTCTATTGACAACCTTTTAGAACTGTAATATATATATATATATATATATATATATATATATATATATATATGTATATATATATATATATGTATATATATGGGTGGTTCTCTGTGACATCGAAGATGAAAAAAATAAATATTGCTATAACTGTGGGAATATGTTTTAGAGGTATCCAGTAGTTCTGAATTTTTTCAGATTTTTTCTGGGCCATTATTTTAAGTTACAGAGAGTCAAAGATGACATTTTAGCACTTTTTTGCATTATATGCCCATTTTCATGAATTTTTAGCTCCCAGGGGATGCATTTTTCACTAAAAACATAAGTATGACTTTTTTTGTAAAATTTTCCGAACTTTTCATTAAAAATACTTTTAAAGACATAAATATATGCTGTCACACTCTTGTAAGCCATTTAAACCTTAAATAGTGAAAATCAGCAATTCTGCTCCGGACTCTGGTAACCTAATGCTGTCTAAAAGATGTCTTTTTATAGTCAGAAACTGCCTAAAAATTTCCAGAGTGGGTCTAAATCATTAAGATCACTTATGGTCAAAATATCCGGGAAAAGTGCCCGAAATATTGATAGAAATGTATATTTGTTGCCTTATAACGATGAATCTAGTAGCATGATCATTGCAAAAAAATTTATGCACTCACCTTAGAGTGGTAGAAAAGTATTTCCACTTGTTTCAGTATCCATCAGATCCCCTGTAAGCTGCTAAAAATATAAATATTATTATATAATTATGAAAAATTAATTTTTAAACATTTATAATGCTGAATTTTTAGTTTTACATCCATTACAAGAAATATAATACTAATCTGAAGGATTACTATAAAAGTATGAACATTATTATTATTATTATTCAGCAATACATTGTTTAGATATCACAAACTTGTTACTGTCACGTTATAATATTATTCATTATAATTATATATCCGCTTTATTTATATATCTTTTGTATTAAATACATATATTCAGTTATTGTAATAATGATGTTTATATATTTATAGTAATCCTTCAGATTAGTATTATAATTCATGTAAGGGATGTAAAACTAAAAATTCAGCATTATAAATGTTTAAGAATTAATTTTTTATAATTATATAATAATATTTATATTTTTAGCAGCTTACAGGGGATCAGATGGATAATGAAACAAGTGGAAATACTTTTCTACCACTCTTAGGTGAGTGCATAAATTTTTTTTGCAATGATCATGCTACTAGATTCATCGTTATAAGGCAACAAATATACATTTCTATTAATATTTCGGGCACTTTTCCCGGATATTTTGACCATAAGTGATCTTAATGATTTAGACCCACTCTGGAAATTTTTAGGCAGTTTCTGACTATAAAAAGACATCTTTTAGACAGTATTAGGTTACCAGAGTCCGGAGCAGAATTGCTGATTTTCACTATTTAAGGTTTAAATGGCTTACAAGAGTGTGACAGCATACATTTATGTCTTTAATAGTATTTTAATGAAAAGTTCGGAAAATTTTACAAAAAAAGTCATACTTATGTTTTTAGTGAAAAATGCATCCCCTGGGAGCTAAAAATTCATGAAAATGGGCATATAATGCAAAAAAGTGCTAAAATGTCAACCTTGACTCTCTGTAACTTAAAATAATGGCCCAGAAAAAATCTGAAAAAATTCAGGAGAACTACTGGATACCTCTAAAACATATTCCCACAGTTAAAGCAATATTTATTTTTTTCATCTTCGATGTCATAGAGAACCACCCATATATATATATGTGCGTATACATATTTTCAAGCACATTGGGGCTATTATATATTATATACATATGTTTAGGCACTACAAAGGCTCCATATATGAATATCTTAACCTATTAACATGCACTATTTTCGTTTTATTATGAGCTAGCTCTATTTTGCATTTCCCTTGTTATTAACTATTTCTAAAATCCGATGTGGTCCAGTATATTGATCGCCTAGTTTGTATTTCTTCCCTCCTTTTAATAACCAGACATTATCCCCTGTCTGAAATTCTTGATGATTGGCTTTCCTGTCGTAATTGAATTTCGACCTATGTTTAGAAGCTATTTTTTTCTCGCGCGATTCCCTGTATTTCGTTTAAACGTTGTCGTAAATTTATAATGTAATCATCATACGTTGGAACTCGTTCTCGTGGATCTAAAGGTTCGTTTGATGGTAGTCGCGCTTTTCGTGCAAAAACAATTTCAAAAGGTGTGTAGAGATGACCCTTACGTACCGACGTATTGTACGAAAACGCGGCTAATTCGCATAACTCATCCCATGCATCATTTATTTATATCTTTTGTATTAAATACATATATTCAGTTATTGTAATAATGATGTTTATATATTTATAGTAATCCTTCAGATTAGTATTATAATTCATGTAAGGGATGTAAAACTAAAAATTCAGCATTATAAATGTTTAAGAATTAATTTTTTATAATTATATAATAATATTTATATTTTTAGCAGCTTACAGGGGATCAGATGGATAATGAAACAAGTGGAAATACTTTTCTACCACTCTTAGGTGAGTGCATAAATTTTTTTTGCAATGATCATGCTACTAGATTCATCGTTATAAGGCAACAAATATACATTTCTATTAATATTTCGGGCACTTTTCCCGGATATTTTGACCATAAGTGATCTTAATGATTTAGACCCACTCTGGAAATTTTTAGGCAGTTTCTGACTATAAAAAGACATCTTTTAGACAGTATTAGGTTACCAGAGTCCGGAGCAGAATTGCTGATTTTCACTATTTAAGGTTTAAATGGCTTACAAGAGTGTGACAGCATACATTTATGTCTTTAATAGTATTTTTAATGAAAAGTTCGGAAAATTTTACAAAAAAAGTCATACTTATGTTTTTAGTGAAAAATGCATCCCCTGGGAGCTAAAAATTCATGAAAATGGGCATATAATGCAAAAAAGTGCTAAAATGTCAACCTTGACTCTCTGTAACTTAAAATAATGGCCCAGAAAAAATCTGAAAAAATTCAGGAGAACTACTGGATACCTCTAAAACATATTCCCACAGTTAAAGCAATATTTATTTTTTTCATCTTCGATGTCATAGAGAACCACCCATATATATATATGTGCGTATACATATTTTCAAGCACATTGGGGCTATTATATATTATATACATATGTTTAGGCACTACAAAGGCTCCATATATGAATATCTTAACCTATTAACATGCACTATTTTCGTTTTATTATGAGCTAGCTCTATTTTTGCATTTCCCTTGTTATTAACTATTTCTAAAATCCGATGTGGTCCAGTATATTGATCGCCTAGTTTGTATTTCTTCCCTCCTTTTAATAACCAGACATTATCCCCTGTCTGAAATTCTTGATGATTGGCTTTCCTGTCGTAATTGAATTTCGACCTATGTTTAGAAGCTATTAATTTTTCTCGCGCGATTCCCTGTATTTCGTTTAAACGTTGTCGTAAATTTATAATGTAATCATCATACGTTGGAACTCGTTCTCGTGGATCTAAAGGTTCGTTTGATGGTAGTCGCGCTTTTCGTGCAAAAACAATTTCAAAAGGTGTGTAGAGATGACCCTTACGTACCGACGTATTGTACGAAAACGCGGCTAATTCGCATAACTCATCCCATGCATCATTTCTTTCTATCATTGTTTTTAAATAATCTGCTAAGCTGCTATGAAAACGCTCAACGGAGTTGGACTGAGGGTGATAAGCCGTGGTTTTAACTTGTTTAATCTTAAAAATTTTCGCTACTTCTCCCATCAGACTACTTAAAAATGAGGTACCTTGGTCGGAGATAGTTAACAACGGGGCGCTAAAAATTGAAAAGTGTCGACGAACTAACGCTTCGGCGATCGTTGCCGCGGTCGTGTCTGTTATGGGTATCGTCATACAGTATTTTGAAAGGTTACATTGAATGGTTAATATATTATTGTTATTATTTCGAGATCTGGGAAATGGTCCCACAAGATCGACCGACATGAATTCCATAGTCGAGTACGGAGTATCTGTTATTATCATACGTTGTTTAGTTTTAACACGAACCAATTTTTTTAATATCTGGCCAATAAAAACGTTGTTTTAAACGTTTATAGGCTTTTGTTACCTCTTTATGCCCTGCACAAGCAGACTCGTGCATTTCGCGAATAATATTTTCCCTATTACTCTCTTCCACATATTTTATGAATCCTAAACAAATAATTATTTTTACATTAATTTTTCGTAGAGTTATACTTATTTGTTTCAATATTTCGTTCCATGAAACGTTTTCAATAAATTCGCTCTTCGCGATACTTATTGAACGTAATTTTTCTCTTAATATAATATTTTTCAAATTTAATAGATTCGTTTTTAGATTATTAATAATTTCTGAAGTACTCAGACGCTCTTCGTCACGTAACACCATAGCAAAATGCATTTTTCCGTTTTTGTTATTGATTCTTATTTCTCCTGGATTTAAATTGGAAAAATGAGGTAGTAATAATTTGGAAGCCAAATTTCTGGATCCTTCATCTAAAGGCATTCCAGTCGTAGTTATGAAATAAATGTAATTATCTTTTCTCATAAAGAGTTGTTCTTTAACTTCAATGAATTTCTTTTCATCATTTGGTGCTTCGTAAACATATTTTCTTCCCAGGACTCTTCAAATTTGTTCTTAAAATTATCTATCTCCATGGGTTGTAATCTTTTGTCTGAGTTGACTATCGTTTCAATTTCCTCGGGGACTTCTTGTATTATAGGAAGGTTTTTTAATGGTTCTTTTGATATATTTGACTTGTTGGGTCGTTTTGCTCTCTTTTCATTGTAGTTTGGCCTTGTTATTTTTCCTGCGCGACTGCGTGTTTCCATAGAATGATTTTTAATAACATAAACGGGTTCTTCTATTGGATTTCTTGATAACGCGTCAGCATTAACGTTACTTTTACCGGCTTTGTATACGATGTCAAAGTCGTATGCATTCTGTTTTATTCTCCATCTACTAACTCTGGATGTCGGATCTACTGAGTTTTTAAACCAAACAAGTGGTTTATGATCTGTTATAATGAGGAAACGACGACCTCTTAGATAGCAATCGAACTGAGTAACGGCATACAGTATGGCTAATGCTTCCCTTGAATAAGTATCATATTTTTGCTCGGCTTTGTTTAATTCCCGCGATACATTGGCAGGTCGGTTCCCACCTCTCCTTGTGATAATATTGCTCCTATTGCTGTACCGCTAGCGTCACAAGTCACTATAAATGGTTTATTAAAATCTGGATTTGTAGTATTGGTTGTTTACACAGTTTTTCTCTTAAATCATCGAATGCCTTTTGAACCTCGCTGGACCATAGGAAAGGTGCGTCTTACTTTAATAAATTACTTAATGGTCTAGCAATACCCGAAAAATTCGCAATGAATCGTCTATAATAACCTGCTAATCCTAAAAATTGACGTATGTTTTTTCACCGTTTTTAAAATTGGAAATTTTTTTACTGCTTCTAATTTTTTTGTATCCGGCAAAACACCTTCTGGTGATAGTACGTGTCCCAGATACACTACTTCTCTCTTCAAAAATTCACATTTGTCTGGCTGTAATTTCAGATTTGCGGCGCGTACTCTTTGCAAAAATTTTTCAAACTTTTGATTATGTTCCTGAATATTTTTAGCGTATATAACTGCGTCTTCAAGAAATAAAAATATTTCTTTGCCTTGCATGCCTTCGAAAACACGATCAATCATCCTTTGAAAAGTGGCTGGAGAATTGCATAATCCTATAGGCATTGTTTTAAATTGAAATAAACCGAATGAAGAGGTGAAAGCTGTTTTATGTCGATCTTCTTGAGCTAACGGAACTTGTAAAAATCCTTGACATAAATCCAAGACGGTGAATACACGATTTTCTGGTCCGATTTGATCGATAATATCTAGTATATTTGGTAATGGGTATCGATCTTTTACGGTTTTATCGTTTAATTGTCGAAAATCGACAACTAGTCGGTATCGTTTATTACCCTCACTATCAGGCTTCTTTGTTACTAGAAAAACAGGTGACGTATAATTGGAACTTGATGGTTCAATTATGTCTCCTTCAATCATTTCTTTTAATTGTTTATCAAGTTCGCTTTCGAGAGCATGAGGAAATCTATATGGCTTAGCTGTGATTGGTATGTCGTCGACAGTCGGTATCTTATGTTCTATAGCATTTGTCACGCCTAATTTTTCTCCTTTTAGACAGAAACAATCCGAATATTTATCAATTAAATTTTCTATAGATTGTCTTTGTTCCTCGTCCATTTTATCAAAATGCAAGGCTTCTTATATCCGTTCATTACGATTAAGCGCACTTGTACCCTCCGTTATGTTAAGTATCCTCGCTTCAGATCGATCGTCAGAAATATCGTGTATGTCGACCTCTTCACTTTCATAACTATAAAAATTATTAATATAAGGTTTATTTCATTCAATAAAAAATCGCTAGGGTCCTCATCCTGTTCATTTTCTTCCTGTATGTTTATTAAATTTTCATTATTTATCTCATTTTCAGTTTCTTCAGTTCCTTGTTTGTTTATCCATAATATTTCGGTTCTCGGAATAGTATCTAACTTTTCCCCCAACATAACCAATTCTTCGTTATTCAATTTACAAACATAACTAACATTTTTATCACGAAGTCCGCATTTATCGCCCTCCTCGATTTCGTAATCCACTCGTACTTGACAATTCATCTTTTTATCAACAAAATCTTCCTTATTTTCACGAGGTCCGCATTTATCGCCCTCCTCGATTTCATAATCCATTTGTACTCGACAATTCATCTTTTTGTCAACAACATTTTCCTTATTCATTTTCAATATCATACTTCAGGTCAAGTTCGCTTTCGAGAGCATGAGGAAATCTATATGGCTTAGCTGTGATTGGTATGTCGTCGACAGTCGGTATCTTATGTTCTATAGCATTTGTCACGCCTAATTTTTCTCCTTTTAGACAGAAACAATCCGAATATTTATCAATTAAATTTTCTATAGATTGTCTTTGTTCCTCGTCCATTTTATCAAAATGCAAGGCTTCTTATATCCGTTCATTACGATTAAGCGCACTTGTACCCTCCGTTATGTTAAGTATCCTCGCTTCAGATCGATCGTCAGAAATATCGTGTATGTCGACCTCTTCACTTTCATAACTATAAAAATTATTAATATAAGGTTTATTTCATTCAATAAAAAATCGCTAGGGTCCTCATCCTGTTCATTTTCTTCCTGTATGTTTATTAAATTTTCATTATTTATCTCATTTTCAGTTTCTTCAGTTCCTTGTTTGTTTATCCATAATATTTCGGTTCTCGTTCACGAGGGTCCGCATTTATCGCCCTCCTCGATTTCATAGTCCATTTGTACTCGACAATTATTAACTGTCTATCCAATAAATTTTCTTCATTTTTTATTTCATTTTCAATATCATACTTCAGGTCAACTTCGTTTTCATAATTAGTACAGGATGGACTCTCAGCCATCCTATCGAACAATGGTGCTTCAATAATACCATAATTTTCAGTAATTTCATCAAATTTTTCTTTAATACGTGGCTCAGTCACATCACATACCCGTGGCTGCGCTTTTCCATATTTTATTTGTAATCGTTCTTCCTTCATTAATCCATAACAATTTTCACTTGCTTTACATGTATTATTCCTTAGATCCGACTCCTTGTCGATCTGATGTACTTGTATTTCGTCATTTTTATAATCGTCATATAATTCTTGTTCTTTTCACTGTGATTGTATAGGTTTTTGTCGTTGCCATTTTGATTTCTTTCATTTTTTTCTTCTTGCTCGTAGATTTCATACGATTCGTTTGTGCCAAATTTTATAAACGTTTCATCATTTTCGTGTAATTGAAAATCACTTGACGTTTCTGAGTCACTATCGGTATAATAATAAAATCTTGAATTTTTCCTGTTCGTATAACCATTGTTTTCCCTTGGTTTTGGCATATATCGTATTGATTTTCGGTCATAATCTTCGATATCCTCCATTATATAAATCGATTCGTCCGTTTGCATATTATTTGCATTTTCAAAGGGGAGGATTAATCCGTTAAATTTTAAATATTGTTCCAAATAATTGATTTTTGCATTGTTTCTACGGAAGAAATCGGTGCCTAAGATTCCGTCTAATTGTATAGGGAACGAATCATGTACTAAATTGAGTTCCACAGGAGATCCTTCGAAATCTATTCTAATTTTACCACGAGTAGTTAATGAGTGGTCAGTTATGCCTTTTAACAATATAATATCATTCTCGTCAATTCTTACGCGAGAGTCTACCTCTGACTCTTTAATTAGACTTACCGATGCTCCTGTATCTAGCAAGAATTTTAACGGACGTCTTAACTGACCGGTATCGAAGATTACGACCGGGGCTGAACTTTGTTGGCTTAAATTTATTTTCGCGGTGCGGAGGAGACGTTTGAGCGGGTTTCCGCGCTCAAAGTAGAGGGAATTTGATTCGTAGCCTCTCTCTCTCGACCCTCCTCGGAGAGAGAGTATCGGTGTTTCCCTGATTTTGATTTCCTTCTCTTATTTCTCTTTGTAACTTATAACAATCGCGCTTTATGTGACCGGGTTTTCCGCAATGAAAACAAGTAACTGGTGATCTTATATTATTATTCGATTCGTTATTAATATATCGTGATTCTTGGGAAGTTGGATTAACCGGCTCGCGCACACCGCGAGTCCCGGAATTATTTCCCCGATCTTCTTTGTTAAATTGTTGCAATGAATATTTATTATTATTATAACGAGCAAAAGAATCATTTTTATCTCTGTCCCTATTTGGTAAAAATTCCGTCCGCTCCATGACCAGTCTTAGAACAATATTGACATACAATCGGAGAGTTATTCGAAATATAGTTTAATTTACGTATTTCTCGAGTGGAACGAAAACGAGCCTCTTCTCGGCTCGGCGTCTCCTCGTCCAAGACGCTACAAGCGAACTCACGCTCCACCTCGAGCGCTTGTTCACAAGCCTGTTTTATAGAACTTGGAGTCCCTAAACGCGCACGAATTTCCCAACGAAGCCCTTTTAAAAAGAATTTTAAACCATCTCGTCTTAGTTCAAGCATTTAATGATCTGCTATCGCGACTCGTCCCTCTCTGTCGGCTGCTTTGACTATTTCATTTTTTATTTCTTGTAACCGATTAAAATAAGCAACGACTGTCTCATTGTTTTTCTGTTTTAATTTAGCAAGTTCTCCCGTCCACTCGTAATATGTTTTTATCGATCCGAAGGTGTTTTCGAAAAAATCGGATATCTCTTTAATCGTAACCGGACATTTTGCCGTATGACATTTCGCCGTCGGAACTTTTGCCGTAAACATTTCGCCGTATGAGACCTTTTGCCGTATAACATTTCGCCATATGAGACATTTTGCCGTATAACATTTCGCCGTATGAGACATTTTGCCGTACGCGATTGGGTTATAAGATTATAGGGTTATTGGTTGAGCAGGGGGTTTGGGGGGCGCCCCCATTACACTTTTGTTGTTACACACATACAGTATCGGTAAATTATTTGTAATTATAACTTGACTATAATAACAAACAATTTTTCAATTTCAATATATGATTTTGTTTACAATCAATTCGCCGTACGTATTTTTTCCTATTTTACGGAGAGAAGTTCTTTACGGCAAAATGTCACATATGGCAAAATTTTATACGGCGAAATGTCCTATACGGCGAAAAGTAATACGGCGATTTGTCCGACGGCGAAGTGTCATACGGCGAATTGTCATACGGCAAAGTGTCATGAAACCCTCTTTAATAGAATTAAAATTTTCTCCGCGCGCACAAGTTAAAGCTTCCCCATATAAACGCATTCGAATATGTTTTGTTAATTCTTTCTTGTACCCCAACGGTAAAATTTCTTTTGCTTCATTGCATCCGTCCAAAAATTGTGATAAATTTATGTTATGACCGTTAAACCGCGGTATTAAATCTAGAGCGTCCTTTAGCAATAAACCTCAAAATTGAGACGTCATTGTTTTATTATTAATTTGTTTTTTAACTTCACTCCTATCTAATTTTTTTGGTTTTGTTCCGGTGTTTGTTCTTAATTCGTCTAAATTAATTTTATTAAATAATTCGTCCATAATCTTAGAAGAGTTTGCTTGTTCGGGTGATCTTTTAATTAATTGATTATCGAAAGGAATTGTAAAATCTGTCGCGCCTTGAATTAGTTTTTGAAAAAATATTTCACGCGCCTTTAATCTTATTTATGATTCCTTGAAAAGTTGTCCCTTTTTTTACACTTTCTTGTAAACTTTCTATGATTTTAGGTTCCTCGAGATAAGAATCTAACAACTCTTTTTTTACTTCATTCGCGAGCCGTTTTCTTACCGAGCTTATAACGTTATCCGGTGTTAAAATCAATGGTTCATATGGACGATATATTGGGGCTGGCGTACTAAAATCTACAGGATTATTCGCGATAAGTTCTTTTTGTTCCTCGTAATTCAAAACAGCGGGTTTTAAACTAAAATGTTTTACGTGCGTGGGAGTAATTATTGTGTCTTTCTGTTCGTCTTGACTAACTTCGGAAATAGAAAGATCAGTTGGAAAAAAAGGGTCTCTATATTCAAAATCGCGAGGTATTTTTATAGATAATGAAATATTTGCTGCACTTTTTTCTAGTCTATCCTTTAAATACTTTATTTCTTTTGTCAAATTTTGCACTGTTTCCCTAGGAGTTTTAGTTAAATCGAGAGTATCGAGGGTCTGAACTTTTTCTTTGTATTAATTTAATAGCGTATCATTCATAGAAAATTCTAAACTCGTGTTTCTTTGTTTATTTACATAACAATCAGTATTTTTAGGCGAACCTGACATTTTAAATCTAAACACATTATTCCTTCAATCTCTTTATTTTTCTCTCAAAAATGTGAGTTTCCCGGCTGATGCACCAAATTTATTATAATAATTAATACAATCTGTCACGTCCAGACTTGTACCAACTACTATAAAAAATGTTACGAGAAGACAAATGGTTAATAAACCATTCGCGTTCCTTTCGCTCTTGTTTGACTAGGACTAGCCTTACGTCTCCGGGAGTAGCGTGCGAAGTTATTTTGAGAGTAGAGATGTAGGATATAATGTGGGATAAATAAAATAATATGTGTTTTATTTCGTATTAATCATGCATTATTTATTTAAATATTTTAACATCATAATATACTGTTTTCCTTTAAATGAACACGTGTAACTAAATTCTTACAGCTTTTTAATAGGCAAAAACACATAAAATTACACTATTTTATTAACAATTGCATAAATTTATTTAAGTCAAATAACGATTTTAATTTTGATTAAATAAACAATTGTACGGCGAACACGTTAACACATTATAGAATAAAATATAAACAAGGTTATTTTATTATAAATATTAATAACTAATAATCGAAACCAGAATTATTATAAATAAATGCAGATTAAATTAAAAATTGTTGTCGTATATAACATGAATTATAGTTAATAAATTGCAATTCAAACCGTGAATATTGCAAATAAAATGCAATGCAACGAATAATTATTATAAATAAATTGTAGTATCAAATGATAATTGTTTTAAGACAAAACGGTTGGTTCAGCAATCGAAATAACATAAAATATCAGGTTTGCCTTTACGAATAATAGAAGCGTATAGATAGCCGAAAAGAATATTCCTTAAGTACCCAAATATATAGATATATATAAGTATATATATATATATATATGTGTGTATTCGGTGAGGAACGAAGGTCCGCCTCGAACGTGGATAGCGGTGTCAAATTGCCGGATAATGTCCTGCTAGACCTGCGGGCGTCGATGTTAGATGTGTATGCTGTTGGAGCCCGATGATTTCCAGATGTCGAAGTCGTAGTTCCGTGACTATGGCTCGTAGATGTCAACGATGCGTCTCAATTCCCGAATAGAAGATCTCTCTTGATTTTGAATGCGTATTGTTTTGAAGTCCGAGTAGCAGTGCCACGCCCTCGGATAAAAATCAAAAAGTTGACGAGCAGAGCTTCGCCTTATGAAAACTTTAGATGAAAAATTAGGAGTGGCTGTGTCTGTTCTGGGTCCTCTTTATATACCCTAAAAATCTATGCATCTGTCCTTGTCTTACACTTTACCTTATATGGAAATTGTGTAAGTAGTTCTCGATTTTTCTGTGCTTGCACCCGATTGGGCCGTTAGATGTGCGTGATTAAAAATTATCGAATCCCGTGCATTTTCTGTATCGCTTCGTAGTTAATTCGGAGAATTTACTGTCCCCCTTTTATTACTGCGACGTTACCCAAAGAACGGCTTAATTTATTACTTCCTTCTAATGGTCGAATTTTCTAGTCGATGTTTCCCATCGCCGGCTCTTCTCCGAGCATTGATTTTATAGTGCAGTACAAAAAAAACTCTTGCGTAACCCTTCGTTTCGATCTCACTATCGGCGATCCCGCTTATATGCGTATTGGCTTTGAATAATATCTTCAACTCTACTTATCAGCCTCTTTTTCGTTTGAAACACTCGTAAAATAATCTGTTCCTTAGTTCTATAAATTATATTTTATATTACTGCACTTACTTAGAATCATTCTTTATCAACCTTATTTTGTTCGTCTTCTACGCCGTATTTTTATTCTAAACGACGCAGGACTTTTTACGAAAAATAATAATATAATTTTCGTCGGGACGCGACATATACATGCAATAAGAAGAAAGTTTTGATATTGCTTTTATTCATTTAAGGATTTTATATTGAATGAATGTATATTGTATTATCAAGAAAAAACGTGGTATGTTTGTCGGTACCCGTTTTTATGCCTCTGACGTCAAACCTAGTATATATAGTTATAGTAGTATATAGTTATATGTAGTATACAAACATATAATTCGTGCAATAGGAAAAAGTTTTGTATTTTTGAGATCAACATCTCTTAAAAGCTTTTATTTTACGATTTAGACATCTCAATATAATGAATAAAAACCATTTTTGGGATATGTAAATAGAGACATAACCAGTGTTTGCATCGATATATCTGAAAATAGGACCATAGATGTATCAAAATTTCAACCAAATCGATTGAAAAATGTTCAAGATACTTCGGGAAAACTACCTTTTTCTCAATCAAGGATTTTTTACATAGCTATGCTAACATGAAAATAATCAGCGGCGAAATTGGGGATCCTGAAACCCGATCAACACATCCGTTTTGTCGATTTCGACCGAAAAAATGCGTGAAATCGAGCATTGTATTACCGTATACATACTTTTTCATACGTTTATACATGTAACGATATCATTGCAATTTTTACGTTTATACGCAGTTATTTATCTACTATTTCTCATTTGAAATAATTTACAAGCATAATGGACGAAATTATAAATAAAAAAACATTATTCATATATGGAATATACTACCAAATGTATATAAAAGGGTACATATATAAATGTTTATATAACAGTAAACAAACGTCTATAAATTTACGCAAACCTATGTGTCTGCAAAAGGTAAATTATTTTTGTAATAATAGAATGTAAATGCTTATATGCATTCATTCGCATTTATTAAAATTCATCATTTCAAGTGCAATAATAAAAAATGAAGTGTCATAAAAAGATTGCATTTTTTTCGAAAGTGTGATCGTCAATCAGATGCAAACGATGGAGAGTACTGCTTTATCTGCCCGTTTTTCGAGACCAGCTTACGAGAAAATGACTGCACTGAATTCAAATTCCCTTTGCAGATAGTGGATACTGCAAGGTAAAGCGTTCTAGTCTTGGTTTGATTTTAATCGTCAAATAAATATTTTCTATGCTAAAGGTGAATTGCCCTAATGCGGTGAAAGAAACGAAGCGAAGACTCTGTTTAGCTTAGAAAATATTTTTTTGTCAATTTAGATCCAACAAGATTTTAATTTTTTTTTCTTTTTTGGGGCATTTTTTAAATGAACCTAATAATGTACATCAGTACATTTTCATACGAGTATTTCAATCATTTATATATATACATTTATTTATAAATTCCTGCATTATATAAATAATCAAAAAATAAATAGTATATATACATACGCAAATGTGTAGACGGAAAACAAGTGTGTGTGTGTGTGTGTGTGTGTGTGTGTGTGTTTATGTACATATATATCATGGTCAGTGCACACGTTTGCAGAAAGTTCGTACTTCGTACATCGTCGGTGTTTTTCGTCAACAATGCGGATTGACTCGCTCGGCTCGACCTCCTTAGAAACCAGCATATAGCAACGGCCTTACGACAGCTACAAGCCCAACAATCAAATGATATAGCTATTTTTCGTTTAGCATGACATTTATTTTATTTACATATTATGTTAATTCAGGACCAAAACACCCTCACTTTCACTCCCCTGAATTCACTCCCAAAGGGATTTTTCATTCGGTGTAGACATTTTCGAGAAAACTCGTCAAGAAAATCGAGCCGATAAAGCAGTACTCTGCTTCTTCTGGTTCTGATTGATAAAAAAAAACTTTTGAAATAGAAGATGCAATTTTCTCACGAGGCTTGTACATGATGATTGATCTAAATCTGCTAAATTTGTATAAATGTGTTGTATAAATGGGTGCACGCGTAATTTTTTACGTAACAATGCGTTATATAAATAAGGATGTTCAGTTTTTTTTTGTTCAACCTCTACAGAAATTATTTTGCTGCATTTTCAGATATATAGCTCTCAAAGAAATGTATGCATATTCGCATTACAAATTACCTATTTGAGGAAAAACTAGAATAATAATCATGTTGGTCTCGTGAGAAAAGTGTATCTTTCTCTCAAATCGCATAGAAAAGAAGTAGAGTACTGCTTTATCGGCCCGATTTTCTTCACAAGTTCTCGCTAAACCGGCTGAACCGAGTGAAAAGTACTTTTGAGGATTGATTGAGGACAGCGAAAGGAAGGGTGCTCTGGTCTTGATTTGATCCAAATCATCAAAAAAATATTTTCTTTGCTAAACAAATGTGTTTTCGTATAAATAAGGATGTTCAGTTTTTTTTTGTTCAACCTCTACAGAAATTATTTTGCTGCATTTTCAGATATATAGCTCTCAAAGAAATGTATGCATATTCGCATTACAAATTACCTATTTTGAGGAAAAACTAGAATAATAATCATGTTGGTCTCGTGAGAAAAGTGTATCTTTCTCTCAAATCGCATAGAAAGAAGTAGAGTACTGCTTTATCGGCCCGATTTTCTTCACAAGTTCTCGCTAAACCGGCTGAACCGAGTGAAAAGTACTTTTGAGGATTGATTGAGGACAGCGAAAGGAAGGGTGCTCTGGTCTTGATTTGATCCAAATCATCAAAAAAATATTTTCTTTGCTAAACAAATGTGTTTTCGTTTCTTTGCTTTCACCTGCTTAGTAACCGCGTAGCAACAGATATGCATCCGTCATTGTATACATATATATTTTATAGCAAAACACGTTTAGCATAGAAAATATTTAAAGAAAATATAAAGAAGTACTCTGCTTCTTCTGAATCCGATTAAAGAAAAAAATTTTGATAAAAATCCAATTTTCTCACATTATTATTGCAAAAAATAAATATCCGTCTGCCTACCTTATATTCTTCTAGGGTGAATAAATTTATTACTCTCTGCTTCATCGAGAGAAAACACAGTTATAAAACCCGTTACACTAACAGTCAAGTAGCACATTTTTTGAAAAATTTAAATTTTGTTGGTGTAAAATCTTTGGTGCGAAATAGCTACGTGATTCTAATCAACTTACTGACCAAAAATAGGCGGCAGAGTAAAATTAAATTTTTCAATTTTTTAAATCAGGTAGTAAAAAGAGAGCATAATAAACATTGTATAAGGAGCTTTACCGAAAAAAAGTTGAATAATATGTTTTATCTGAAAGTCCTATAGGACCGAAAGGGTATATTTGCATGCATGAAACGCAGCAGCATTTTTATTATCGATTCTTCCCTAGGCGATATGCCGCGGTAATATATATTTTGGCATATAAAACGTGTGAATTAAAAAAAAAATAGTTTGCTATACCTCCTCCTTTCACAAGTTTAGAACGAGTTTTTTGTGCAGGTGTGGAATCAAAATAATAAAATGTCAGTATTGGCGGCTATATCTATAACACCGTTTTCGTGACAATCACCCATATACATATGTGTGTGTGTGTGTGTGTGTGTGTGTGTTTTTTTTTTTTTTTTTTTTTTTTTTTTTTTTTTTTTTTCCGAAGAGGTGGAGAAATGCTTAATGCACCATGACTGGAGCCATGCGAGACTCCCCGTGTGTGGGACTCTCCTACCGAAGGATGTCGATAGGCATACCCACTAAAACTCCACCTCTTTACTTACCTTTATTCCCCCGCGGGAGCCGCCACAAGGCATTACTTCGCGGGGGGAGGCAACGGCTACACTAGCCCACTACCGCTGCCATCGCAACTCCTCTCTCCTCTTCTCTTCTGATGAGACCCAGCCTGTCCACTACGGACGTACAGAGGGTCACTACCGCGTTCCATCCCTCCTGGGAGTCAAGCAGGCACGCCCCGATGCTCTCAGGGGTGAGGGGACCGCTCCAAGTGACTTGAAACTGGTCCCGTTCCTCCCTGAAACGAGGACACCATAGGAGGACGTGTTCCACGTCTTCGTCCACCCCTGGACAAGCCGGGCACTGTGCGCTGCCGTAGACCCCTATACGAAATAGGTAGTTACGGAAGCATCCGTGCCGGGTCAACACCTGGGTAAGCTGGAAACTGACGAATCCGTGTTTCCTGCTCGCCCACTCCCGGATCCGCGGGATGATGCGGTAGGTACAGCGGCCGTCCCTGGCTGAGTCCCATCTCCGCTGCCACTCCTCTACGGTCCGCAATGACCATCGGTTATGGCAGCGATTCTCTTCTACGCGTCGCCCAACCTCACGGTGTCTTTCAGCTCTCTCGGCTGCCAGGAGGTCGAAGGAGGCGGTCCCCGCGATCACCGAGAGCGCAATGTCAGATACGGTTCGGTACGCCCGGGCCACCCTTAGCGCGGCTATCCTGCAGGCTCTCTGACACGGAGCACCAAAGCTCTTGTGCCTGTTCAGGGCATCAGCCCAGATAGGAGCTCCGTAAAAAATTACTGAGCTCACCACCGAGGCAAGGAGAGACCTTCGCGGTTGCTGGGGTCCCCCGATGTTGGGCATGATGCCCGCCAGCGCACGGGCCACCTTTGCCGCCTTTGAGCCTGCGTTCGCGAGATGGTGTTTGAACGACAGCCGCGCGTCTAGTGTGACCCCTAAATACTTCAACGTTTTCACCGACCGTATCCGTTCTTTACCTACCGTGAAGGTGTCGGTCCTCTCCTTTTTTGTGCGAGAGATGAGCACCGCCTCCGTTTTTTCCGCCGCCAGCCTAAGTCCGTGGTCTCTCAACCAAGTGGCGACCACTTCTATAGAGACGTCTCCGAGATATTCGATCTCTTCGACACTCTTTGCGACCACCACTAGCGCCACGTCGTCCGCGAAAGCCACCATCGAGACACCCTCCGGAAGTTGCTGCCTAAGCAGGCCGTCATAGACAACGTTCCAGAGTAGGGGCCCAATGACCGAACCCTGCGGCACGCCTCCCGTGATGTTGTAGGAGTGCACACCGTCGTCGGTGTCGTAGAGCAGAGTACGGTCAGTCAGGTAACTCGAGGTGACCTCCCTGAGATAGAGTGGCACTTGGAAGTGCTGCAGGGACAGCATGATGTCGTCCCATCTGGCAGAGTTGAAGGCATTCCGGATGTCCAAGGTGATGATGGCACACATCCGCCTTGCACTCCGACCAGCATTGATGGCGTTTGTGGCTATGCCAACAACTCTGCCTACAGCATCCATGGTCGATCGACCCTTTCGGAAGCCGAACTGGTTGTCGGAGAGGTCTCCGGCCCGACCGATGGCCTCTGCAAGCCTGGCGCAGATCACCCGCTCCAGGAGCTTCCCAACTATATCCAGTAGACAGAGCGGGCGGTAAGATGATGGCTCCTCCGGGGGTTTGTTTCCGTTTGGTAGGAGTACCAGCCTCTGCGTCTTCCACTGGGCCGGGAAGCAACCTCCTCTTATGCATGCGTTGAATGCGTCCAGGAACAAGCCCGGAGCACTCATCGCCGCTGTCTTGACGGCCAGGCCAGGTATTCCGTCAGGCCCTGGGGCTTTACGTACGGAAATACCCTTAGCGGCCATCCTCAGTTCGGCTTCACTAATGTCTGGCGACTCGGCTGCACCAATAGTGGCCATCAGGCCCGTCTCTGCTGCCCTTTTCCGATGTTCTGGAAACAGGTGGCGGACGACTTCTTCCAGAAAAACTGGGTCGGTGGGTGCAACAGCGCCCCCGGGATTGATCTTATTCATAACCGTTTTATACGATCTGCCCCAGGGGTCGTGGTCCACCTCCTCACAGAGCTCCCGCCAACACTTTTTCTTGGCAGCCTTGATGGCCACCTTGAGATCCCTCCGCTTTTGTTCGTATTCTGCGGAACGATCTTGGATCCGCGGTGTTCCCCTCGCTCTTTGGTGCAGCCTTCTGGCACGCAGGCACTCACGTCTCTTTTCTGCGATGTCCTCACTCCACCAGATTATCGGTGGGCGGCCGCGAGGGTTAAACTTCACGGCCATAGAGGCATCGCAAGCCGCTGTTAGGGCATTCGTGAGGCCTCGTGCTTTTTCTTCGCCGGTTCCCTCCACTTTTGCCCCCTCAAGGGAGCAGAGGAACGTCTCACGATCAAACGTGGCTGGTGCCCATCTCTCTCTTGCTCCTCTTCCTGCTCTCTTTGTCCTCCCGCTGGTCAGCTGGAGCTGGTACACGAGTGCTTGGTGGTCACTACCCGTGTAACGAGGATGCACAATGAACACACTAATAACAAACATGAGAAATGTCCACTAGTAAACATAAACTAATGGTGCACAGAAATGAATCAGAAGGGGAACCCAACCCCAAAGCAACAACAGGAGCTGGTTTACCCAAGCGGAAACCAAAAGATAAAGAAGCAGAAAAAGATCAGAAAAGTAACAAGCGCGGCCTGTCGTCGTCCTCGGATGAGGAGTCGAAAGAGCCAAAAAGGGCAAAGCCCGCAATGGCAAAAAAAGTAATAACGAAATCAGTACCTGAGTCTTCAAGCTCGTCGGAGTCGGAAGGCACGGAAGTAGAAACCGGCAAACAAAGCAGGAAAATTGAGGTCAAAAGCTTGATAGAGGTACCAATGTATATGTTGGACCAGATAAAAATCGTTAAGAGACACTTAACGAAGAAAGATAGCGAAAACGCACATGAGGCCTTAGACAATATGCACAGCCTAGTCTCTACACTATTGGCGAAAGCAGCATTTTTGGAAGGACAAGTTAAAGTCCTATCTGAACAAAGGCAAAAGGCAGTAAATCAGGGTAACGTCTCGTACGCAGACGTTACCAAGAAACTAGTTGCGCCGAAAGAGACGACTAGGGCTGTTGTAATAAAGAATCCGGCTATGCACAAGCTCATCATTAAGCCGAAAAGAGCAGACAAGTTTAGAAACGAAGAGGAAATAAAATCCAAGTTTCAAGCCGAATTCCGACCAAGAGCAGAGAAGGCTCAGATCAGAAGCCTCAGGACAATTAACAAAGGTCTAATTATCGAGACGGAAAATGAAGAGTCTTTACAAAAGATTCTAAATAAACCGTCCTTGAAGGAGACCTTTGAAATGCATAGACCAACAAAACAGAAGCCGAGGATGATCATTTATGATCTTCCTAAAAATCTAAACGAAAAAGAAATAAGAGAGATAATAGTCGAGCAAAACGTTTGCTCGGCTGACGAGGCGGAAAGAGAAATTACGCCGAAATTCAAAACAGGAAAGAGGGATACGAGCAGGACCAACTGGGTTATCGAGGTAACCCCAAAAATTAGAACTAGGTTGTTGCAAAGAAGGAGGATCTTTGTAGATTACCAATCGTGTAAGGTACAGGACTTTGTACTAGTCTCCAGGTGCTTTAAGTGCCAGGGATTCGGTCACATCAGCAAAGTCTGCAATAACGACGTACATTGCTCGCATTGCGCCGAAAAAGGTCACTCTTTTGACAAATGTCCGAAAAAACAGGAAAATAAAAAGTGCATAAACTGCGTCAAGGCCAAAAAGAAGTCGGACCATAATGTTCTCGACACTAAATGTCCGTGCTATACAAAAGCACTAGAACGCCTAGTAAATAACACAGATTACGGGGAGCAATAAACCCTGTATTCTGATAACACAACTTAATGCCAGACGAGCACAGCGGGTGGTACCCGAAATAAAGCAAAAAGCGTATGAAAAGGCAGTTCACGTAATTATGCTACAAGAACCATACACAAGAAATAATAAAGTGACGGGATACGGTATGGGTGTAAGAATAGTCTTTTCTAAAGAAAATCCGTGGGCAGCCATAGCAATAACAGACCCGAATGTGATAGCGATGCAAATAACTAACTTATGTACACCGCACTTCGCAATAGCAGAACTATCAGTACCATATAAAGTCTACCTAATTAGTGGATATTTCCAACTAAAAGATGATATTGAGATACATCTAAGATCGCTTCAGGAGATAGTAACGGCTCTACGAGGAAAGAGCTTTATAATTGGTATTGACTCGAATGCAAGATCGCCACTATGGGGCCCTTTGGAAACGGATGCAAAAGGAGAGAAACTAGAAGAATTTATACTCCAGAATAACCTCATAGTAATAAACGATCCCAATAGCATTGCAACAGTCGCAAACGAAGTCGGAGAAGGCTATGTCGATGTAACTCTAACCTCACCAGATATGGCACAAAGAATACGAAACTGGAAAGTCCAAGAAAACTGGACATCAAGTGACCATAGAGCAATAACATTTGAATTAGTGGAACAAGCTCAGGGAGGTAGATATAGGAAGCAAGAGTACATCAAAAGCTATATAACAAGCAAAGCGGACTGGGGATTGTTTATTAACACACTGAGAGAAAAGTGGAAAGCCCAACCGTACCGACAGGATATTGGTTCAACAATCGCTGGCATTAAAGACATAATAAATGGGATAAAAATAGCATGTGACAAACCTATACCCACTAAGAACAAGACTAGTAGGAAAGTTCCATGGTGGAACGAGGACTTGACAAAGGCCAAAAAACACACAAACAGGTTACGCAGACAATTCCAAAGGGAAAGAGATCCGGACACAAGAGAACGTGCAAAAATGACCTATAGACTGGCCAAGCGACAATATATAAGACTAATAGACACAACCAAAACCCAAAAATGGGAAGAATTTGTGACCAAACAAGGTAACGACAATCCATGGAGCTTACCATACAAACTGGCTGCCAAAAAAGCTAGAGTTAAAGAAATCGCAAGTAACGTGAAGACAGACGATGGATACACTATGACCTGGAATGACACAGCAGAGCAAATTCTTCATCAGCTCTTTCCAGACGATAACCTGGAAACAGAAACGAGAGAACAGACAAAAGTAAGGCAACAAAATCAAAGATATACAGACGAATACAGCGAAACCGAAAATTTTACAAGGCAGGAGATGGTGCAAGTCGTAAAGAAAATGAAATTAGGAAAAGCGCCAGGAATCGACTGTTTCGATCTGAAGATAATAAGAGTTGCTCTTACAGTAGTGGGTGAAGAACTGCTAAAGTTATATAATAACTGTCTAAAACTCGGTATATTTCCGAATACTTGGAAAACAGGCAAAGTAATTACAATCAAAAAGGGAAGAGACAAAGATCCTGGTCTAATTAGCTCATATAGACCAATATGCCTGCTACCAGTTTTAGGAAAAATTCTGGAAGGTCTGATAATCAAAAAATTAGATCAAATCGTGGAACCACGTCTGTCTGACAAACAATACGGTTTTAGAAAAGGCAGATCAACCGAAGATGCGATAGTGTACTTAAAGACCAAGGTGCACAACTCAAGCTGTAGATATGTACTCATAATGTTTTTGGACATTAAGGGTGCATTCGACAATGTATGGTGGCCGGGAGTACTAAAGAACCTGAGAGGCATGAACTGCCCCTGGAGACTGTACAATATCGTTAGGGATTACCTCTGTAATAGGAAAGTAATAATAACCGAAGGTGGCAATTTTGCAAGCAAAAATGTGACAAAGGGATGCCCACAGGGATCCCTACTAGGTCCAATCCTATGGAATGTCGTATTTGATGAAGTGCTTCACAAGTTAGACAGAGAAGGACATGAGACGATAGCCTATGCAGACGATCAAGCAATTATAATCGAAGGAGACTCCCGTAAAGAACTGGAACGGAAAGGACAAATGGCCATAAATATAATAGAAGAATGGAGTAAAAGTGTCAAAATGAAACATGCCCCAGATAAATGTGCAATGTTACTAGCAAAGGGAACATTTCATCCTAAATGTTACCCACTAATCAGAATAAACGGGCAAAGAATTAAAAGGCAAGAACCGTTTAAATATCTGGGCGTCTCTTTTGGCAAAGGCCTTAGCGTACAAACGCATGTTACGGAGATCTCAAAGAAAACCAGAGGAATTTTCGAAAGGCTGGCCTTCCTGGCAAGAGAGGAATGGGGCCTAGGCTATCGATCTCTAGATATAATATATAAGGGAGTGTTCATACCCATAATAACATATGCAGCAGCAGGATGGTACGGGCTCACAAATAATGTCCAGAAAAAGAAACTCATAATGTCGCAAAGATATGCCCTGATGAAAACCACAGGAGCGTACAGAACCATCTCGGCCGAATCTATTACAATGATTACAGGTCACCTACCGATTGACTTAGAGTGCGAAAGAAGAATCGGACTATATTGGATGAGAAAAGGAAAAGAATACCGATATAAAAACTTTACAGTACAATCGGAGGAAGGACTAGGCACGCGAAGAGAAAGAAAATTGATAATAGAAAGGCTAGACCAGGAGATAAGAAAAGAATGGCAGTTGAGATGGGATAACACGATAAAAGGAAGACGCACATATGAGGTTTTACCTAGCATAGAAGAAAGGCTAGCGAAGTTTTGGTTTAGACCGAGTAAATGGCTGATCCAAATACTCAGTGGACATGGAAACTTCCAATCTTTCAGGAAAAGATTTAACTTTGTAGAGTCCGACCTATGCAGCTGTGGAGAGGCAGACACCCCCGAACACGCTCTATGGACATGTGTGAAGTACGAAACAATACGGCATAAACACGTACAGGATATGGAAGAAGCAGCTAGAAATACGAAAAGGATGATGACGACCAAAGAAGGCGTAGACAAATTAACCATGATGGTGAAAGACATTATGCTTGTAAAGACTGCTACCGAAGACCTAGAAAAAGACTTGGCTTTAACCGCGACAATAGCAGAAGTAGTAGGAACAGAGGAAGACGAAGTGTGAGAGATAGAAATAGGTACAGTTAATCTTCCTGAAATAGAAATAGGGTAGAGAGAAAGGAAAAGCATAAGTGAGCAGAGGGAGAAAGTGAAATGAGTGAAAGACGGAAGATAGTAAATAGGCAAAAATCGAAAGTCGCACTAATACATGTCGCACTAACAAAGGTAGTAGAACAGAGGTAATCAAGGTAGATAGAGATTTTGTACTAATTAACATAATGACTAACATTCCGTATAGGGAAAAAGGGTTTTCGTAGAATGAAAGTTGAGCGAAAGGAAAGGATGAATGTAAAAGCTCAGAATGAAAGAAAGGGTGAGTGAGAGAATAGATAGGTGAATAGGAACTCCTTCTTGTAGGTTAGGCAAAAGCCAAAGAAGAGAGAAGAAAGAAGAGAGAAGAGAAGAAAGAAGAGAGAAGGGAAGAAAGAAGAGAAAGGAAAGGCAAGAGGTGAACCTCATAAACAGTTGGTCTTGCTCCCCTGAAAAAGCGCAAAAGTAAGAAACAAAGAAACAAAGAAACAAAAATAAAAATAAAAAAATAAAACCGAAGTTATAAATAAGAACAAACGAGTAAAGCATAATCGCAAGAGCAGAGAAAGGCTAAAGCGAACTCTTTATGTTCTGTAGTCCAAAATAACCGTCACAGTCGAGGATAAGAAGTACAAGAAAGATAGGAATAAACGATGTGACATGGACGACCGCCGGTATGCCAGAGGCGAGGTACGGCGGCAATGATCGATGCGTTAGGCATCGATCTAGCTCGGTTTTTTTTTTTTTTTTTTTTTTTTTTTTTTTACCCGTGTAACGATCGCTAACTTTCCAGCCGAGTCTCCCTCTCCCCATCAATCTAGGATCGACGAAGGTGAGGTCGACTATGGACGACTTGCCGGCTTTTGTGAAAGTCGGCGTTGATCCTGTGTTAGCGATCTCCAGCCCCAGTAGAGCGAACGCCTCGTGAAGTGCGCGACTACGCGCGTTGGTCTTGGCGCTACCCCAGTCCGTCGCCCAAGCATTAAAGTCCCCACCGATTGCGACCGGTAGCCGTCGCAAAGTCCTCGGTGGAATCGCTGGGCGGGAAGTAGCAGCTGTACATGCGTACCCGCGCCACCTCCACCCAGGTAAAGCTGGGAAGGGGGGCGACCATCTTTCTGGAGATGTGTATATTTCCACATACCCAGATGGCCGCCTTGCCCGTGGCATCCCTTAACCAGTTCGACTTCTCGAGATCCCGGAACTCCTCGCTGATGATCGCTACGTCCGCTCTCTCCTCTCTGACCAGCTGGGACAGCAAGTCCTAGGCCACAGCGCAGTGGTTGAGGTTTATTTGGAGCACCTTAATCATTTTTGATGTGTGCTCCTTCCTCATGCGAGGTCTTGGCTTTGGCCTCGCAATCCACTGCTTTGTGGCCCTCTTGGTCGCACCGATAGCATTGCGCTGACCGGTCGACTGCGCTCTTGCACTCCCTCGCGATGTGTCCCGATTCGTGGCATCGGTAGCAGCACGAGGATACCTCTCGCAGTCGAACTCTGCAATTTACCCATCCGATCCGGAGCTTCCCGTCTTGCAGCAGTTTTTTGGCTGCTACTGCCGGAAGCTGGATGGTCGCATCTAGGGTGCCACTGTAGGACCCCCTGGTTTTAATATTATCCGGGGATACCACATTTGGCCCGATCTTTGCCGCAATCGCTGCGGCCACCTCCATTGTTGTCGTGGACTCGTCCATGTCCCTGATGGTGATGGACACTTTGTGAGTCAGCAGCTGGACCTCTGCTGACCCACTCAGGGTGGACGAGACCACTGTCCTCAGCTCCGCCGTTTCCGTTCCGGGTCGCCCCAGTTCGAGGAGGAGCTCTCCAGCCCTGGTGCGCCTGATACGCGTGACCCGTTCTCCTAGTGCCTTTAGCTCCGGTGCAGCCTTGACCTTCCGGAGAATGTCAGCGTAGGAAGAGCCCCCGCTAGGTGTCTTGATCTTGATGGCATCTGGGCGTGGGGGTCTTACTCCGGCCTTAGGCTCTGCCGTGCCTTTGGTCGGTTTGCTGTCACGTTTCTGCTGTTCATGCTGCTTCGGCTGGCTGTTCTTTATCTTCTTCTTCTTGCCCTTCTTCACTACTGTGACCCAGTCAGGGACTTTTGACTGGTTCCCACTCGTCTTAGGAACGGATGGCGAAGCATCTGCTGGCCCATTTTTGTTAGTGGGCTGCTTCGACCCCTTCTTCCTTTTCTCCGGGGGTTGCTGAGGTGGTGAAGGCTTTTCCCTTTCCACCGGCCTCCTTTGACGCTCTTTAGCGCGAAAGATGGGCGACGTTTGGCACGTTCCATCCCTACGCGCATCCGCCATTTTAGTTTTCGGCGCTGTCACACACACAGCACTGTTCACCCGCGCGTATTCATTGAGAGCTCTGCTGGTTGCTCTCGCCATACTCTTCAGCTCTTTGTGGATATTGTTCTTACTAAGAACAAACTCCACCAGGGTATCTACCTTCTCCCGCAGACGGAGAAAAGCTCTGTCAGCGTCACTCGACATCCCAGTCGAGGGCAGGTCACACGTAGCATTAGATGCTACAGAGGCCGAGTGACCAACCTCCGCAGCACTTACCATTTTAACGGTGTGAGTTTGGTCCCCCCCAAAATTCTTGGGACCAGCACTGACCACCGGGGCTTTCACCCGATCGGAATCAGTGGCGGGATTTGACAGGATTGCCATGCCCGCTTGGGGTAGTGTTGTTTTTAGCTCACTATCCATACTTGGTTTAATTTCGGGGTGCCTTCCCTTATCTGGTTTTGGTTCGCCCCGAATATTTGATTTTTTCGGTACCATCCATATCTGGAAAGCATTCCCCTATCCACCACCTGGGGAGGCGCCACGATGCGGGACCAGCAAACCCGGCACGGGTGTGTGTGTGTGTGTGTGCGTGTGTGTTTGGGTGTGTGTGTATGTGTGGGTGTGTGTGTGTGTGTGTACGTGCACACGTTTGTTACGAAGTTCGTAAATCGTCGGTGCTGTCCGTCAACAATGCGAATTGCATCGACTTGGCTTTCTTTACCTCCTTAGAAACCAGCATAGGAACCTCCGTACGTCAGATCATCTGATTGGATTTTTTTTCCTTAAGCATGACGTTTATTTTATTGGCAAATTTTGTCAAATCAGGACTAGAGCTTCACTTTCACTCTTACTTTCACTCCCCTTAATCCACCCCCAAAGGGATTTTTCATTCGTTTTAGCCGTTTTCGAGAAAACTTGTCAAGAAGATAAAGCCGGTAAAACAGAGCTACTGCACCCCCTTAAAAACATCTCATAATCGTTTTGTAAATAATTTATTGGAAACATTTATTAATCATTTACGCAAATGTTCCTGCAAATGTTTTTAAAAGGTTATATTCATATTTTTGATAATTGTTTTTGGTCTGAAATGATTCTGCGGAGAAACATTAATATTACCTTTCAAAAACATTTGGATAATCGTTTGCATAAAAATGTATTTAGCTTTTGGAAGAATTTATTTCAGGAACATTTTTAAGTCCTTCAAAAAATCTTCTGGCTTCGTGTAAATTTTTCATAAAATGAAATGTTATCAAGTCACCTTAAAAACATTTATCAAAACTTTTAATGTTTCACACTTAAAAGGTATTTGAAGATATTTTTTTAAATATTTTTAAAATGTTCTTTATATCTTTTGCAAAATATTAACTGATCAGATTAATTGACATTTTTTATAATATTATTAGGATGTTTTTAGGAGATTACGAAATATATATTTGTTAATCGTTTCGGAAGTTTTTTTAATATTAATATAATGTTTATAAGAGGTTTATGAAAACATTTCCGAAAATCATTTTTTAAAAACGTTTTGTGTTATGTGGGGTAATTAATGCTGGTATCACAACACACCTTAAAAATTCCTTAACAATCCAGTAATTAATGAAAATATCACGGATTTCCCGAAAAATCCCACAATTAGTGCAAATATCCCGGAATACATTAATTAGTATTACTATATGTATTTTACACGGCGGCGTCGACGGCGGCGAAGAAGGTTTTTCTAGTGGATGTATCTGTAAATTTTTTCAGTAATATCAATTGTGCCGAACAATGTCAAAAATCAAAATATATTATTTTCTAGTGGCTTAAGCTCAGTAAAAGCTGATGTAATTTCTAATCTTAAAAATATGTACCATTTTTTTGTAGGACGCATATATTTTGAGCAGCAAAGTCATGAAAATTGGTCATATAAGTGCAAATATAAGTGCAAAACAGCAAAATATGTATTTTTTGGTTATTAATAACTTTCTATGGAATGCCTCGTATATATATATATATATATATGGGAGATCCCATGTGAAGTGATCCAGTTAAAAAATAGAATTTTGTTTTAATGTATGGAATCAGTAAAAAACTACTTGAATAGAGTGTAGCTAAATTTTTAGACCTGAATTTCAATTAGTACCAGAGTTGTAGCCAATCAAAAAGTCGAATTTTTTGAAAAAATTGACTTTTTGGCCATGTTTATCACTTAATAATTCAAAATCTAACAATTTTTTCTTATACACATTAAATTTGAAAAAGTTTATTAATTTCAAGAAGAATCAGTTCAAATATTTCATTTATTTTATTTTAAAACTTTGAATATAGTTATAATCAATAAAAACCTTTATAGTAAAAAAAAGGGTTGTACGATCAAAAATATTTTATCCATCCAAAAATCTAATTCATCGATGATTAATTACCTTCAAAATAATGCAAAGTTTGAGTGCGGCAGAGCATTTTAGACAAAGTTATGGTGTTTTTAGTCAAATTTCTTAAAAATAGAGAGCGAATGCATTTTATGAAAAAAACAGAGTAACCGTATACTTGCATTCAAACAACATGGCACTATTATTCGTCAATAATCCTAAAATATACTATTAGCACTCGACGACATTATAATTTCACACACTAACTTTATTCAATCTGTTAAAAGAGGAACACTTCTTGATGAACAATCTCAAGTAATTAAGAAAATTTATTTTAAATCACTAATATCAAACAGTATTAAATATTTCATTATAATTTTGGGTTATTTATGTTTAGGAATTAATGAATCATCTTCGTTCTGTGTATGGACCAATACATAAATAGAGAAGTAAACGTTGCTATTTTGGACCAAATTGGTCGAATAGATATTAAACGGTAGCACTTTTTAACATGACGCTAAAACGTTTTTCTACGACATTATATATATATAAAAAAAATTAAATAATCTAAAATATAGATATAGAAAATGTTTAAAAATAAATTTTTATGTACAATTAAATACTGGCAAGTTAAACGCATTGAAGTGTCAAAATAGTGCAAAAAAACGTTTTTTCTACTTTATAAAGACAAATATTAATTGCACTGTAAAAGTTTAAATGTAAAAAATCTTTATCTTAATAAGATGAAAATTTTTTGTATACAACACTTTATGCTTAGATGAATAATTTCAAAGTTTAGTACAAAAAAACAGTTGGAGAAGCCTAAAATGTACAATAAAAGAAGCTTTTCAGATATTAACTAAATAAATATTGATTTCACGTAGAAATTTGAAATGTAAGAAATGTTCATCACATTAAATGAAAACTTTTTTCTATAAAACATTTCTTCCTCACATTGATATTTTTCCTTATAAATAAAAAAAATGATTAAAAAAGCGTAAAATGTACAAAAAAGACGGTTTTAGACCTTATCTAAATAAATATCGATTATACGTACAAATCTTAAAGGTAAGAAATGTTCATCACATTAAATGAAAACTTTTTTCTATAAAACATTTCTTCCTCACATTGATATTTTTCCTTATAAATAAAAAAAATGATTAAAAAAGCGTAAAATGTACAAAAAAGACGGTTTTAGACCTTATCTAAATAAATATCGATTATACGTACAAATCTTAAAGGTAAGAAATGTTTATCACAAAAAAAAACTTTTGTTTACCTTCTAATTGTTTTTGAAAATGTATATATGCTTGTACGTACTATGTATGTAAACAAGTCAATCGAAAAATTCAGTCAATTTTTTACCCATTTGGCTAAATTTATTTTTATAGTAACTTTTTCATATATTCTAGTTGTGTCGAGGTATTATTAGTTTTACCTATTATAATATAATAGTATTAACATACTATTTAGTATGAATTAATTCATATTTTCTGTAGTACACTTTACAGAAAAATTCTTACCTACCAAAAAAATTAGGAGAAAAAGAATGATTTTTTGATGTGTTGGTTAATAATCTTAATGAAAAGCTTTCTGCCTTGCCATATAAGAAATCCCAAGCTGTGATTATTTAGTTACTACATTACAAGTTTTTATTAACGTAACTCGATCTAACGATTTGTTCACGATGTATTAAGTGAAAACTTTTATATATATTTTTAGAAACTGTTTAATATAATCTATTCTCTTACAGAAATTACATTTTCATCCTAAGTATTTAAAAAACTTATCATTTATTATATTAAATTTCTAACATCAAGTTTTATGAATAGAAAGTATTTTGAAATAACACCTTCCACGAAGGTGTGAGAATACGCAAGTATAATGATAGTTGTTAACTGATAAAATAAATATTTTCATTTCTTGCTTCTATCTTTTTTTCTACTTAGAAAAACTTCAAATGTTCAACAACTTAAAATTTGGTATTAAAAAGTAGATAAATTGTTATTAAGAAGTTGTTTGAATAGAAAGCATTGAAATGAAGCGGAATATCCGACAAGTATTTTGTACCACATTGTAAATCTAATATTTAACTTTAATTATTAAGAATAAGATCAAACCATAATCACAGTATTCGCAAAAAGTTACTGCAAATGAAAGTACTGAAATCAAAATAAAATTCTCAAGTATTTTGCGCTACATAATAATAAATAAATGTCTTAAATTTTATTTACCAATCTATTTTTTGTGCCACAGCAGTCTTAAGGTTATATAATCAAATAAATTTCAATCAATGTATGTAATTAAAATAAATAAAATAATATAACTTCATATGTAAAATTTTAGTAAAATTTATATGATAAATGTGTAGTATTTATTTGCAATCTGTTTAATTATGTGTGCTAACGGTTTTTGAATCTAGAGTTAAAAATTCATGATATCTTATTTGCAACTAAAACTTATTTCGTAAACATTTCTAAGTGAGTAAATGTTGTCTAATAAAAGACGTGAGCTTAGTTTTTTGAATAGTAAATAAATTAAATAAAAATAAATACTTATATTTAAATTTTATTATAGAATTGATTCGATAGAAATTACATTATTTTCTATAAAGTAAATATCTTAATAAGATATTTGGTATTCAAATAAACAGAAATCGTATCTATTGTCTAAAATAACAAATTATTTCTACATTTCAAATTTCCATCAAGGAAGTGTCTTTTATTTATTCTTATAAACTAGGATAATACTTGCGCCACCCGTCTGCTAAGTGCTTAAGGGCAGTCACTAGTGTTATTTTCACAAATTCGCCACCCAAGAATATGCGTGTATTAATGGCGCTGGCGTCAAGTGAGCTGAGTTCATATTCATCCACGCAAATCCTTGGGTGGTGAAAAAAAAACGCGTGAGTGAGTAAAAAACGCATTTTATACCCACTGGTACATAAAATTACTTACACACTCGTCTTAGTATTTATCACTTAATACATCGTGAACAAAGTGTTGATCGAGTTACTAAATAATCACAGCTTGGGATTTCTTATATGGCAAGGCAGAAAGCTTTTCATTAAGATTAAGATAACTTTAAATACAAAGATAAATAAAGCGTATGACAAAATTATAAATGTAATAAATGTTTCGACCACAACTGCCAGTTGGTATCGTCAGTAAGGACTGGCAATCGACCTTAGACAGTGAAAATTGAATTTATATCGAAATAGACCAAGAACAATACTATTGAGTGGGATATATTTTGTCATAAATTTTCTTTATCTTTGTATTTAAAGTTACCTTAATAATATTTTTTATTTCCGCATTAATATTTTCAATTTAACTTAATTAGTCTCCAGAATTAAATTATTTATACTCATTCAGTTTGGTATAGAGGCTACGAATTGTAGCACACCATTGACTGATGATTAAGAATATTTGTATAATCTGGCTCGTACAGACCGTTAAATTTATTATAACAAAATTTCACGAGCGTATTACTGTTTAAAAATATAATTTTAGCAGTCTATAATGTTAAAATATGATTGAAATATATCTCTATATGTATATAATTTATATTGCATGGGTATTCTTTAATAGAAAAATGTAAAAGTGAAAGGAACGCGAATGGTTTGAAAAATATCTGAACCTTTATTAGATATATCATCTTATATATATATATAATATATATATATATATATATATATATCTGTATGTATGTGTACTTATGCAGACTCAAAATTTTTACCTATAACCCAATACCCTATAACCCTATTTTTCATGTAAAAAATTTTTTTTGTGTCCGCATAAGTAGTGATAGAATAATTTTTTTCGAGTAAAATTATGCGGACGTCCGCATAAGTCCATCAAAGTCTGCATAAGTCGGGTTACAGTACTAAAGTAGTCAGCACAACTCTAGATGTACATAAATATATATATTTATATATTTTGAAATATTTTTCTCTAGGTTTAATTACGAATATCATATAAACTAAAAATTGTTGGTAATTAAGGAACAATAGTAGAAAAACTCATATTTTTCCGTTAACATCTACGATTGATCTGTAAGTAATATTGTCAGAGTACTCGCACTCTACTGTTGAGTTTTATGACTATAAATTATTATTATTAAGCGAGTCACATTTCTACGCGAAATGATAAGATTCAATTGAATTTTGACATTATTAAAATTATTTTACAGGAATTTTAACTAAAAGTATTAATTATGGAAGCAAAATTAATGGGCTCAAACCCTTATAAATATGACTTACCTTTTACATGGAGCAACATTTTTGCCTTTAATAACATATTTCCCTAAATTTATAGCCCCAGAATCCTGAACTTCAAGAGTGTGAACGCAACCAAAGAAGCCGATACTGTATTTTCCATGTGTTATTGAATAATCAGGCAGTCCACCAATATAAATACTATTATTTATTTCAAGTTCCTGATTGAGACCATCACTCATTCCAATTTCGGTATGTTCTCCATCAAGTTCGAGACTTCCATTTTTGTCATATCGTTTCAAAATAATTCGATGCCTTTTTCCATCATCAACTCTAAGAGACTTTACCATTAAAATTACTGGACCAGAACCCAAATTATATTGAAATTCAATGTATCTGAAATCCATACAGATTAAACATTAACACTTTTGAATATAAGAGTTTTATCAAAGTTTACAAAGCCATCAATTTTTGCTTTATATATGCCAATATTTAATAACAGAGTGTATATCATCGGCTTAGTGCAAAAGGGTGCCAATTCAAAAATAATTTTAAAAAGGTGCCACAAAATAAGAATTTCTATTTTCTTTGAAACAAAATGTATTTATCGTTCATAAATATGTATATGTATATAATATATAATATCGGTCTCACCGAACTAAATACTTTACTTTAGAATAAAACAGGCCTAATTGTACTCTTTGCCCACTGTGGTTGGTGGAATTTCCCAGAGCACGGCCATTTTTAAAAAAAATTATTAAAGGCGTTTCGTCCTCGATCTCCAGTTTGGACTCTTCAGTAAGCTGGGATACTGGCTTCTGAGAATAACTGGAGATCTTACCTTAGACGCCTGTCGCAAGATGAACCGCGACGCCAGCAAGATGTTCTGCGGCTATATATATAGAAAAGAGACGACGATCTCTCCAACGAGTGTAGAGAGATAGTCGTCTCTATCTGGTGGTGGGAAAAACCACCAACCAGAGTGCGACGTACGCAACCGAGTCGCTTTATTTGAAGTACTATACGAATAGTTATTTGAAGCAAAATGATTTTATCGTTCGTAAATATGTGTATGTATATAATATATAATAACGGTCTCACCGAACTAAATACTTTACTTTAGAATAAAACAGGTCTATTGTACTTTTTGTCCAATGTGGTTGGTGGAATTTCCCAGAGCACGGCCTTTTTTAAAAAAAATTTCTTTTTTCTTTCAATAATTATGACAACACCTTAATCTTTTATTAGACTATATATTTAACATCTCAATTTTTTTTAATTAGACAATTTATATTTTTATAATAAATGAATAATAATTTGAGCTATTGAAATATATTTTCTTAAAATTGCCTATATTTAGTCGGAATCAAATTATTATCAAGTAATATTTTTAAATCCTAATAATTTTTATTATTACATTTATAAATATTAGAATAGGCTCATAAACCTAAATTTTCATTTATTTTAAGGCATAACTTTTACCAGCGGTCTTGGCCAATCATTTAACCACCGCCATTCGAAAGCTCTTGAAAAATGGTCATCTTTTTTAATAATCCTATACTGATATAATTCAAATAGTTTTATCTCTTCGAGATTTTCAAATTAAGAATTGTAACCAGGGTAGATAAGTTCAGAAGATTATTTTGAATAAAAGTTGTGTGTAATGTTTTTTCAAAAAAATCAATAGATTTTGAGATAAATGGCTTTGAAAAAAACAATTTTTTTTAAAAAATTTAAAAATTTCCATTTTTTATGGTGGAATAACTCTTAGTCAAATTATTTTTAAGACCTAAAATTTTTTTGCTATTTTCTGGAGATATTTACAGCTTGTACTCAAAATTTGATACGATTTAAAATTTTTAGCATACTACTTAACTTAAAAAATTAAAAATCCAGCATTTTAAATGTTTAAAAATTATTTTTTTATAATTGTATAATAATATTTGTATTTTTAGCAGCTCACAGGGGATTAGATGGATACTGAAACAAGTAGAGATACTTTTCTACCACTCCAAGGTTAGTGCATAAATTTTTTTGCAATGATCATGCTAATAGATTTATCGTTATAAGGCAACAAACATACATTTCTATTAATATTTCGGTCACATTTCCCAGATATCTTGACCATAAGTGATCTTAGTCAGTTTCTGACTATAAAAAGACATCTTTTAGACAGCATTAGGTTCCCAGAGTCCGGAGCAGAATTGCTGATTTTGACTATTTAATGTTTAATAATGACTTACAAGAGTGTGACAGCATACATTTATGACTTTAAAAGTATTTTTAATGAAAAATTTAGAAAATTTTAGAAAAAAAGTCATATTTATTTTTTTAGTGAAAAATGCATCCCCTCGTAGCTACAAATTCATGAAAATTGACATATAATGCAAAAAAATGCTAAAATTCCAACTTAGACTCTCTGTAACTTAAAATAATGGTCCCGAAAAATCTGAAAAAAATTCAGGAGAACTACTGGATACCTCTAAAACATATTCCCACAGTTATAGCAATATTCATTTTTTTTCATCTTCGATGTCACAGAGAACCGCCCATATATATAATTAGAAATTAGTTAATTTTAATTAGGATAATGTCATAAGAAAAGAAGTTTTTAAAGTAATAACAAAAAACCTACAATAGAACTGAGATTGGTATATCTAGAAAAGGAAATTTAAGTTGCAGTCGCTAGAAATGCAAGTGTTTGAATATTAGAAAAAAAGAGCGAATTGAAGTTTTGGAAATAAGCAGCCCTTGCGCGAGTAAGCTGCTTCAATAAGGACGGTGCCAAATTGCGCGCACACCTTGCGCTGATCGTGTGATCAGTATGAGGGTCAAATAGTGTTGATGGATATTTCTGTACTAGAAAAGGGCAAAACAGAGATAAAAATAGTATTTTTTGGATATACAATGTATCCCAAACTACCCGTAGACCCCTTTTAAAATCTAGATAATTTAGTAAAAAGACAAATTCAAACTGTTATAATAGAAAATGCCTAATAGGAAATGGACCCTGCCCACTCGAATGTAGCTATTAATTTCCGGTATCATTTTTTTATAGTCTTTGATGCTTGGGTAAAAACATAAAACTTTTGTTTGAAATTTTTTTTAATCTGACATTTTTAATTTCAAGATACTTTCCAAAATCTAACTGAACCACTGGGGAACCGTGATCGAGTAGGTATTCGTCTCGCGCCTAAATTTACCCCCATCTATGTACAGAGTGCAAACACGCGGTATCCTCGGCGTGTTTTATGAGAGGCCGGTCTCTCTTTACCTGATGAGGCGGTGCGTAGAATCGTACAGATGAGCCGTATTATCCAAGAGAGACCTGGTGGCCGCGGCGAAATGAATCCTGGTGAGCGAGACCGTTTTAGATGAGCAGCGAGAAAAGCGCGGGAACTTGAGGAGAAGTAGCAGCGATTCGGTGCGGAGGCGTCCAAAATGGCGAATGAGAGGGAGTGAGGTCCGGCGGCCGCGGCGTGGTTGCACGCGCGCGGCGGCTGACGGCATTGAATACAATTACAGTCGATTGGGGTCGAATTCGACGATGCGCGCGAAATTCAAACTATTAAATCCGTAACATTACCGCCCGCCATCGACAGCTAATTGTCGATGATTTTACCCTTCGTTGAGTGCGGGCACTGGCAAAGGAACGAGCTTGACGATTGGTCGAGTGAGCGTCGTAGTGGAGGTCTTGATTGTAACTATCCTAGTGAGTCCATCCTTGCTAGGGTGTACATCGACGACTCGAGCCATGGGCCATTTTCCAGGTGGCATCCTTTCGTCGGTGAGTAGAACCAATTTGCCCGGCGTTATTTCATTCTGAGCATAGTGCCATTTCGATATGGTTTGGAGCCGATGTAGATAATGAGCGGACCAATTTTTCCAGAAGCACTGCAAACGTTGTTGGATGAGCTGCCAATTATTCAATCTAGAAGACTGCAGTTCGATGATGGAAGGCTCTGGAAGTGAATTGAGCGGTGCCCCGATAAGAAAGTGTCCAGGAGTGAGCGCTTCGACGTCATCAGGATCATGACTGAGCGGTTCGAGAGGACGAGAGTTGAGCACGGACTCGATTTGCGTAAGAAGAGTGTAATACTCTTCGAATGTGAGCAAGGTGTCTCCAACCGTCCGTCGTAGATGAAATTTGACGGATTTAATAAGGGCTTCCCACTTACCACCCATGTGTGGAGATGCAGGAGGGTTGAAATGCTACTTGAGCCCATCCCTTTGAGCCATGGAGCGGATGAGTTGATTTTCGGATGAGCTGGCCGTAAAAAACTTCCGAATTTCCTTATCGGCCCCGGCGAACGTTGTACCACAGTCTGAATAGAGATCGCTGACCAATCCACGGCGAGAAATGAGCCTATGGAAGGCAGCGATGAAAGCATCCGATGAGTAATCACTTACGATTTCTAGGTGAGCTGCTGATGTTGAAAGGCACACAAAGGCGCAGATCCAGCCTTTGTTGACCTTGCTGCCTCGTCCCTTCCAATTTTTGATGGAGATTGGTCCAGCGTAATCCACTGCCGTGTGCAAACAGGCACGAGATGGTGTTACGCGTGGAATGGGTAGACGAGACATTAACTGTCGAGCGCGCTCACCACGTTGTCTAGCACAGACAACGCATCGCAAAATATGAGCCTTGACTGGAGCACGTCCTCCGATGATCCAACAATTTTGACGAATTTTAGCTAACGTTAGCTGAGTTCCTCCGTGAAGAGTATTTCGTCCTCCAACCCTGATTACTCCGTCTTGGTCGATGAATGCAGTTAAGCGCGCGAAGGGATGAGAAGATGGTAATCGCGCATTCTTTGATATCATCCGAATTTCGTGTTAAAAATAAACAGCCTGAGTAACCCTTACCCAGAACAGCATCGATTTTTGGTGACATGGTAAAATCCACAATAACGATTATAAAGGGTTAAATCCAGGTTGTAATAAATTAACAACCAATTTTGATTTTAAAAGTTGTACGACGTTTCGTCTGCCAGGTTTTGCAGACCTCTTCAAGTACATAAATGTCAAACAGTTAGCAATGATCTTCCATTACTCGTAGATGAGTAGAGTCAAGTGACTTAGATGCGCACGCTCACAGAGACCAGTGTTGCCAGATAGAGGTATTTTTTCTTTGTTGCACTCACACAGTATGACCTTATTTATATTAGATAATAGAGGACAGAAAAACCCTAAATGGTAACCCTGACAGAGACGCACTTTTATAGGGTGTCAGTACTCCATGGTGAACTTCTCATAAACCACTATGCTCATAAGCAATAGAATTCGGACAGGTAGGGTCGATAAATCAGAGCGCGCCGTGGCGGCTGATTCACCTGTCGGCGCGCGCTCCGAGGCATTGCGGCAGATTTAAGAATTAGACCCCTTCAACATTGAATTTCAATACAAAACCAACTGGATATGTTTTGTAAATACCTTAATTATACTTTGACCAAAGAAAGTCGAATTTTTGAAAATCCTAGAGCAGTGTTACCCCTTAAACACATTAGGAGGTATCGTTTCTGTTGGTGTTGGCAGAAACTTTATCCATGCATCTCCAAATTTATAAAAAGTCGGGATTATATAATTACAATTAACTTGAATTCTGCGATTTACCAAACTATGTGCTTTTGGTGTAAGGAAATAAGTTTGATTTCCCGACGTAACAGGTAGATGATTATAACATTCTTTACTATGCAATAATTTTACTTCTTTTGGAGGCTTCTCCTGCTGGTTTTGACATGTGACCTGGTTTTTTCATTATATTATACGAAAATTCATCTGGAGATAGGCTGGCAATGGATAATTTTGTATTATTTTTTTCAATTTCACATTTTTGTGTTAATAAGTGTATATATATATATATATATATATGTGGTATTCCACGTGAAGTGGTCCGATCAAAATTTTAAAATGCACCAAATTTTGGGTACACTTTGCAAATGTTTTTCAGAATACAGAAAAAAATTTTTAGGTACTGGAATCTATTTGCTCAAAAGTTATTCTAACCTCGAAAAGTGAATTTTTCCATATTTTTTTCAACACCAGCTGGGTTTACCGCTATATAACTCAAAATCTATCAACTTTTACTATAGAACATTATATGTAACATTCGTTGCTAATTATATCTAGAATTTATTCTTCTGGGTTAGAATTTCTAATCTCAAGGTCAAAAAATAAATAAATAAATCTAGTCGCCGATTCTTCACACTTTTCACTGCTATAATTTTCATATTATACACTTTTCTAAAATGTAATTATATTTTCTATTGTTTAAACTGTAATTTAGATATTTTATTAGTAGTAAACTATAATTTTAAGTTTTCACACGTTTCGTAAATTGTAAAATCACCAATTTAAACAATCTAGCGTCGATTTTTACAGTTTAGGGTTTAGAGTGTAAGCTTGTGCTAATTATATCATTTTCGTAATATAATCTATTTACAGTACTATTTTTTTTAAGATTAATAGTTTTGAATTTTCTGTTCTAATAAATTCTCGATTACCATTTGTAATATTTTCTGTTGCTGATAACGCAAAAGTAATTTCATTTAGATTTTATGTGTGAGTTATTTCATTATTAATTCCATTCGTAAATTTTTTTGCAAGACCCTTATATAAAGCACCGTACTTATTTTAAAAACATTCATCTATCGATAAAATATCCCAAAAAGTATAACCCCCTTTCATATCTAGACAATGTTTGTCTAACTTATTGGTATTTAAATATACTTATCTTTGTTAAATTTACTTGCGCATTGTTTTCTATTAATGTAATTTTAATTGTACCATGTAAAAATACTTTATTCCACGTTCCAAATTGTCTCTATATGACTCTCCCGAACATGAGTTTCCTTATGCACTTTCTGCAAAATCTATTCCTTCTGTTGTAGTTGAATTTATTTTTAAATCAGCAATAGTATGTTTATTGTCATACTTAAAAACTCCCGTTTCTTGAATAAATTTACATTTTTCATGACTTATGTCATAGATATATTCTTGTTCTGTATTTTCTGTTGGAATTAGGTAACCAAAAATTCCACATTTAAATATTGTTCTATGTATATCTATTTTGCTATGAATAGTTTTAGTATTTTTAAATTCTGCAATATGTAATAATTCTATTGGAAGTTTAGTTGAATTAATTTGTGCATTGTGGAAATCGCATTCGCCTGAATATAATAATGAAAATGTAATAATATTTGACATTGTTGTTCCAATCTCTTTCCCCGTGTAACTAGATCGCGAGAGAACGATTTGCTCAACATACCGAAAAAAGCACAGTTGCCGCGATTGTACCGGCGAAGAATGTAATAAGACCGGTACAACAGAGACCCGTTGGGTTCTGGATTTACGAGGGTACGATTACTAGCACTCACTATGTACCCGACGCGCTCTCTCAATGAGTGAGGGAGATGAGTTATTAGTCAGTGCGTTGACTTTGACTCAAGAGACTACCGATAAGTGTTACCTCGGCCAATACGAAAAGGTCGAGAATAACCTGTGTGATTTTCCGAAATGGAAAATCATACTGGGGAGGTTGTATACATACCGTCATAACTCGGTGATACGCTTAACCCTCGGTGATGACGACAAACGTGTACTCGTTCTGAAACAAGGACACGATGAGCCCACGGCGGGTCATTTAGGTAGGTAGAAAACGTATAAGGGCGTCGCCTTGTACTATTACTAGCCACGCTTATGTCAGGACGTAGCCGATTACGTCCGATGTTATTTAATTTGCCAACAATACAAAGTCAAACAACGCCTACCAGCGAGACTAATTGGACGTCGGAATATCGAACGACCTTGGGAAGTTATCGCAGGGGACGTTATGGGTTCTTTCCCGAGAAGTGTCCAAGAATTCGAGTATATTTTAATTTTCGAGGATTTGTTTACTCGCTGCATCGAGTGTATACCAATAAGGAAGGCTAACGCTAAAACTATCTTTAAGAACCTTAAAGACCGAGTTTCTTCCGTTACGGAGTCCCGTTGACATTTTTCTCCGATAATGGGACAGAGTTTAAAAACAGTCTCGTGGATCATTATTTAAAGGAGGCCGAAGTACAGCACATGACCACTCCCCCATACTTTCTACAGGCTAACCCAGTAGAGCGACGGGAAAGTTCGACGGGAGCGTGACTCGTTAAGGAAACGCAAAGAAAATGCAGCACTTATCGAGGAAAATAAAGGCGCCCTCGAAGAATGGAAAGAACGCCTACATCGGTTACCACTGCTACACAATGCAGCTGCTGACTGAGCAAAATTGGCTCGAGAAAAGCAAGCAGATTACTAGGACAAAGGTCGCCGCTTTGTCGAGTACGAGACAGGCGACCTAGTTTGGAGACACAACGAGGTGCTCTCTTCGGCCGCTCGAAACTACAAACGCCGAAGTACAAAGGGTCGTACTTGGTCTCGAGTGCCATTGGTGCAACAACTCAAGCCGTACCGACGAGGTATAAACCCAGAAGAAGACGTCTTTGAGAAGACTCTTCCACCGTTGGATGTGTCGTGCGCAAAGATGGGTAATTGTCCGTCCTCGGGAACGTACGATCAAGACAAGCGAAAGGGACGCCGTACCGCCCACGAATATGTGTCAGAACACGCCGACCGCGCTCTCCAAGCAGAAGCTCGAACGACTGCGAATATCAGCGTATGTAGTTCGTCCTTCAATTGCATATAATGCCGCGCATAATGATAATCAGAAGTTACGCGAAACCACGAGTAAATAAACAATGATAGGACTAAGATAGCACGACTTTTCCTTTTTATTGGTACCCTCCTACTAACCTTCCCCCATGCACCATCCCAATCCAAACGATTAAGCTGTAATGTAAATATTTAATTGCCTTTAGCTCCCCCTGACGGCCACGCGGGACACGACGTACGGTTAAACCACTCTGTTTGTTGGATATAGCTGAAAAGCTATATCCGCTTTCGAGCGGGTCATTTGTACCAGGCTACAAGCAGCCATTGCACAAGCAGGCGATCCATCTGACAATCATTTCGCTTTTTGGAAAGGGCGCTCAACTATTGACGCTATAAGTCGAGTTGTTCAGCTGGCCACCAATGCCATCGGTGGTACTAGGAATTCTAGGCGCATGTGTGCTATCATTGCACTGGATATCCGCGATGCCTTCTACTCGGCTCAATGGGACAACATTATGTTGTCCTTGGAACAATTAAAGGTGACGCTCTACCTACGCTCCTACGATCTTCCTATATGACAGTGAGGATGGTGCGCACTCCTATAACATCACCGGAGGCGTGCCGCAGGGTTCGGTCTTGTTTGTCTTCTTTGGAACGTCATTGACGACGGACTGCTTAGGCAGCAGCTTCCAGAGCGAATGTCGATAGTGGCTTTTGCGGACGATGTGACTTTGGTCGTCGTTGCAAGGAGCATCGATGAGATAGAATATCTCGGAGATGTCTCTATCGCGGTAGTGGCTACATCGTTGAGCACCCATGGGCTGTGTCTGGCGGCCGAAAAGATCAAGGCGGCACTTATCTCCAGAACGAAGCAAAGGAGGTACGCCACCTTTACTGTAAATGGTAAGCGTATAAGAGCGGCGGACACGGTACCTGGGAGTCCTCTTGGATGCGCGGCTAACATTCAAGGAACACCTACAGAGTGCAGGGTCGAAAGCCGCAGGAGTGGCTAGAGCTTTGTCGAGCATAATACCCAATATCGAAGGACTAAATCAGCCACGTCGAGCCATCTTAGCGATAGTGGTAAGAACGGAAATTTTATATGGAGCACAGATTTGAACGGATGCCCTAAGAAGTAATCTAAGCTACGGTGTAATCTGTCGGCGAGCCTGCAGAATAGCTGCACCAAGGGTGGCTCATGCTTATAGAACCGTGTCAGTTATAGCCCTCTCCGCGATCGCGGGAATTCCTCCCATCGACCTTTTGGCGATAGAGATGGCTGATACGTAAAGAAAAGGTCGGCGTACCTTAAAAAACAACAGCGAAGCAGCACGTGGTAGTAGCAGTCGGTGGTCAAACACGACCATCGAACTGTGGCAGCAGAGATGGAATTCGGCAGGCAAAGGTCGCTGGACCCACCGCGTCATTCCAGATGTCTCCAAGTGGATGAGTAGGAAACACGGATTCGTCACCTTCCACCTGACCTAGGTACTTACCGGGCATGGTTGTCTTCGCAGTTACCTGCATCCGTATATAGGGGGGTGCACAGTGCCCGACCTGCCCTGGTGTCGACGAAGACGTGGAGCACGTCATGTCCTGGTGTCCTCGATTCGCGGAAGAAAAGGGTGATTTCCAAACCTTTTGGAAGGGGCTTTTGACATCAGAGGGCATCGGAATGTACCTTGTATATATATATAAATATATATATTGATAAATATAACCAAAGATATTATAAGGCGTAGTATATATATATATGCTAGAGGATCCTCGCCCGGTGCGCGCTTCGCGCGCCAACCCCAATTTTTAATTTCGAAAAAGGTTATTGTAATTAATTTATTAAAAATAATGTTTCAAATTGTATTATTTTTTCACTACCATAGACATCTTAGAAATTAAACAGATTCATAAAACACCTTGGAGGTACTGTTATAGTGCATTGGGTTTTATACCAAAAATTTAATTTTTTTTTAAATACGATTATAATTTATAAATAAAAGTTTTTACCAAAATTTAGTGTAATGAAATCAGAATAAAATTAATAAAAAAAATAGAGACATATTAAATGTTAAATGTAAATTTTAAACTATATGAATTCTTGTAAAGCTTAAATTTATATTTTAATAATTATAAATGTTAATGAAAAATTCAATATAACGTGAAAGAATGTGTATTAGTTTACTCATTCCTGATATATATATATATATATATAAACACCAGTATCGGTACTTATGGTGACACTACGTGTTATCTTGGTGGTATGAGGTTATAAAACATATGTAACGACTCAGATATAAGGGGGAGAATATTAATTGATAGAATAATGCATAAAAAACCAATAACCCAAATACCTAAATACCCCTCACGCGTAAAAAAGCACACTTTGACCTTATAATATTAATGAAGGATTGAAGTTATAACGTCTTTCGAGGTGCCGGAGGTAATATTATAACGTCAAAGCGGGGCTCACAAAGATAATTTTCCGATTTTTTGTGTGTCGGCATAAGTATGGATACATGGTTGAATTTTCGGTGGAATTATGCTGACGTCGGCATAATTACCCCAAAGTATGCACAATTCCCATTTCCCGTAAGAATTTGTCGGCATAAGTACCGATTGATCAATTTATATATATATATATATATATATTATAACGGGTACGGATTTTGAGTGTCGGCGCAGGTTAGGTCCCTGAATTATCGGCGACGTTCGTCGATAGGACCAAGTCGACTAGCCGGGATAATTGCGAATGGTAGCGCAGTGGTGAGGCTTCTGCCTCGCGCTCCCGGGATCGTGGGTTCGCGCCCCGATACCTTCGTTGATTTTTTTATTCCTTATATTCAATCCGTACCCCGTTACAAATGGCGCCCAACTCAAAAACCCACTTGCCAGAAGAGACGAAGTAGTTTATCTTCGCCTGGCTCATCTTGGACCGAAGTCGGTCATAAACTCCCATCCCCACCACCACAGTCCCGGTGGATTTCCCCGCGAGAACGTCAAAAGTGCGGAGGTATGACTGTAGGAGAAAAGCCTGTGTTTCTCTGTCCACAGTGTGTATACATATACGCAGTACACCTCCAAAGTTGGCACTAGACGTAGGGGAGCTTGAGTTTCTGGGATCTCAAGCGTGGTGGTGCAAACGCACGGCTATCCCTAACGAGGCTCCCGGTAGTCAGAAAACGGTCTTCTTGACACCGGTCGAGCAGGGACAACCTTCGCCTCTCTAGCCCAGGTGATCGAAGTGATCAAACGGCTCCCCGAGGGCGTAGGTCGCGTTTGGGTGGGGGATATAACGGGTACGGATTTCGAGTGTCGGCGCAGGTTAGGTCCCTGAATTATCGGCGACGTTCGTCGATAGGACCAAGTCGACTAGCCGGGATAATTGCGAATGGTAGCGCAGTGGTGAGGCTTCTGCCTCGCGCTCCCGGGATCGTGGGTTCGCGCCCCGATACCTTCGTTGATTTTTTTATTCCTTATATTCAATCCGTACCCCGTTACAATATATATATATATATATGAGTGGCTCTCTGTGACATCGAAGTGAAAAAAAATGAATATTGCTATAACTGTGGGAATATGTTTTAGAGGTATCCAGTAGTTCTCCTGAATTTTTTCAGATTTTTCGTGACCATTATTTTATGTTACAGAGAGTCTAAGTTGGAATTTTAGCATTTTTTTGCATTATATGCCAATTTTCATGAATTTAAAGCTCCGAGGGGATGCATTTTTCACTAAAAACATAACGATGACTTTTTCTAAAATTTTCTAAATTTTTCATTAAAAATACTTTTAAAGTCATAAATGTATGGGCACACTCTTGTAAGCCATTTAAACCTTCAATAGTGAAAATCAGCAATTCTGCTACGGACTCTGGAAACCTAATGCTGTCTAAAAGATGCCTTTTTATAGTCAGAAACTGCCTATAAATTTCCAGAGTGGGTCTAAATCATTAAGATCACTTATGGTCAAGATATCTGGGAAAAGTGCCCGAAATATTAATAAAAATGTATATTTGTTGCCTTATAACGATGAATCTATTAGCATGATCATTGCAAAAAATTTATGCACTTATCTTGGAGTGGTAGAAAGTATCTCCACTTGTTTCAGTATCCATCTAATCCCCTGTAAGCTGCTAACACTACAAATATTATTATACAATTATAAAAAATTAATTTTTAAACATTTATAATGCTGGATTTTCAATTTTACAACCACTTTAAGAATTATGATACTAATCTGTAGGATTACTATAAATATCTTAACATTAATTACAATAACTTGTAACAATGCAAATAGTGCATGTCATTTGGTGCGACACTAAGCACAACCTTATTTCCCTGTACGAGGACACACACACATACAAGCCTAATCGAACCTATCTTTCCCTAATTTCCCTAAGAGCCTATAAATAATAACGATAATATCCTCCCAGTAACCAAGCTCCTTCACACATATAATATAAACCACCGAGCGCACAAACAAAGGTGCACAGGGGAGCAGCCAAGCAGGACATAGAAGGAGTTCACCGAAGCATAGATTACTCTTGAAGTAATATAATAAGGAGCCTGACGAAGAACCAATGAAACAGCATGCTGAGGTGTTGACAGCGAAATGCAAAGTCCTGAATATAGTAGCAGCGTACCCAGCAAGCCAAGGTAGACCGAGCCAGAAGAAGGAGCCAATGTAACCAGGAGATCCGTCAGCCAGCAATAATCCAGGAAAACTGCAAGCACCTGTTAATATAGCAATAGTCAGTATAAGGAAGCAGACAGGAGCACACACTTACCTAAGCAAGTGTGTATAGGAGAGGACTTGTGAAGAGGTTAGGTGAGCATTATAAGTGCTCACACACACACAATATTAATATTAACAATAAAGACAGCAAGCCGTCTTCCAAGTGGATATTTACCTGAATATCGCCGTGTGTCCGTCCAAGCAGCTCGAGCCCGCCGTTGCACCTGTCACGCCGTGCGCCTTAAGAAGAGCGAGAGAGACGGAGATATCGGTCGCGGCAACACACACGGGCCCGTATCGACGTGCCGCGTACACACACCTCCCGCAGCCCTGTAAGCACCGAGATTATTAGCCGACAAGAGTAATAAGGAACGAAAGGAATAATGTTACTCAAGCCGCACTCGAGTAAGGCCACGTACGCACCGCAAGTGGGCCGTCGCGACGCATGCGCGCACACGGGCAATGCGTCGACCCCGCCGAAGAGAGAGAGCTCTTCCGATCGCCGTAGCATCACGACCTCCGACCTTTCCGAGAACTACCGTGTGTAGCGAGAGTGCCAATTTATATTGTGCGAGAGTTAAGCGAGAGCAGCGTAGCAACAGAGGTTGGTGCATCTTTATTTGTGCCTCCTTTATTTTATCAATTCCATCCCGTGCTTTCTTACTGTGTGTGTGCGAGTTATCGCGGTTTCCCCCTTCTCCCCTCCCCTTTCTTTTCGAGCAGCTTTCTACCCGCGATCGCGTATTGCAGCCGCGCCGTCGGTCGACATTAAACTCGTCGCGGACAAGTAGCACCGATTCAGCTAACGATTCGTGATTTTTAAATTATAGATTGCACTCGTGCAATCCGCAGTGAGCCGCATTTCGCCTTCCTAAATTCGTCCACTCCCTGTGCCGATCGCAGCCGAGCTTGAGCCCGCGTAAAGGACGAGACTGGCACCCGTAATTACATAAAGTAAAGCAGATAATAAATTAGGTTATTTTATATATTCCTTATTTTTATTATCCCCATCACCTGCACCCTAATCCCCAGTGCAGCGTGACAAACTGAATATCCGTATTTAATACAAAAAATATATAAATAAATCGGATCTGAGATTATAATGAGTAATATGATTATGTGACAGTGACAAGTTTATGGAATTCAAACAATGTATGGCAGAATAATAATAATAATAATGTTGATAGTTTTATAGTAATTCAGATTAGTATTATAATTCTTGTAAGGGTTGTAAAACTAAAAATCCAGCATTAGAAATGATTAAAAATTAATTTTTTACAATTGTATAATAATATTTGTATTTTTAGCAGCTTACAGGGGATTAGATGGATACTGAAATAAGTAGAGATACTTTTCTACCACTCCAAGGTAAGTGCGTAAATGCAGCTGAACCATAGCGGTATAAAAAAACAGTGGGAACAAAATGAAAAATACTTTGTGTTAGGTCTGTATTATAAACACGTTGAATTTGTGCCTCTAGACAGTACTTTATATAAAACACCTTGTACGAAGGTGTCAACATTAATTTCTGCATAACTAATAAAAAGTAAATTCTCTCTTTTTTATGCTCTTTAAATGAAATAATACTTGATATTAATATTAATTACTATTAAATACGGATATTCAGTTATTGTAATAATAATGTTATTATATTTATAGTAATCCTACAGATTATAAAATTATACTTTGACATTTAAAATATATTTCATGCTTTTTGAAAGGAGACGAACAATTTAAAATTTCATGCAATATTTTCAAAATTAGCTCATAAATCGTATGTATTCAATTATTCATTCAAACAAATTATATTTATACATAATAATTAAATTTATAAAAATTTTCAGACTAAAATTGTGGCTAAAACATCTATTATCACATTTTATTAATTTTGTTTTATATTCAAAAATCTTTTATAAAAAAAAATTTTATTGTACAATAATAATATTACACAATTACTATAATAAAAAATTGAATATTAATTATATAAGTTACTGTTAAAAAACTGGTTGTCATATTGTTATTCACCTACAGCAAAAACCTCGATAAAAAATTTTTGGAATTTTTGTAATCTTACCCTCCTCTTTCCTTCCTTCCTCCTCCACTATTATAAAATGGAGGATAAATAAAAACTGGTTCTCTTTTTGTTATATACCTGTCCCGAAAACCCCTACAAAATATTAACCCCCCCCCCTCCATTCTTCAAAATCTACCATTAAATGGAGAATAAATAAAGATTGGTTATCATATTGTTATACACCTATACCGCAAAACCCCTAAAAATATTTTTGGAATTTTTCTAATCTTACCCTCTTCTCTCATTCCTTCCTCCCCCATCTACCATGTAACGGGGTATAATCTCTCGCGTCGGTAGGGGTAAAGGGATCGGTTGCTACGGCACTGCCTAGTTATACTCCCTAGGCAGTGCTCCGAGAGTGCGCGGCGGATTCAAATCAGTGAACCCCGCGCACGACCTACCGTTGCGATGTCCGCTAACAACAGCGAGATCACTTGCTGATCTCGCGTCTTTGTACAGCTAAAACGTTGTGAGCTGAAAAGGACCGCGAATAAAAGGGATAAATTCGCGGTAAGTTTACCTCGGCCGCTCCTAAAACGGAGAGGGCGGTATTCGGGATAACGGGAATAACGTACGACGGTAATCAATAATTAAACTCGTACTCGGATATTGATTACATATGAATTTTATTTATTATCAAGAAATATAAATTTAAGTTAACATAGAATAAAGAAATAACAAATGAAGAAATAACTGAAGCCGTATATAGGCCGCGTGAGGTCTCGCGACGAGGTGTAACCACCGGGGTTACTCGTACTTTCTCTCTTTCTAGCACGCGTACGCGGTCGCCCGTTAGCTTCCTCGCCGTCGCGCGCGGGCAAGATCCGCCGATTCCTAACTTATAGTTAAAGCCGTAAAGAGAGAGTCTTTACGGCTTCGGCGGCTCGCGAGTGGTGCACCACGTACCTGGAATTTCGATTCTCCCAGTCGATGCGGTCGACTTCGCCTGTTTCCCATCTCTCCGTCGGGCTCTCGCGCGCGGCAACTTCGCCGTCTTCGCAGGTTCCTGGGAGTCGCTGGAGCTGTGCACTTAACACCAGCACGCTCACTCCACCGAATCACTCACTCTTCACGGCGCGAAACCCAGAATCCGAGCAAGAATCCGCGATAACGATTCTTTTTCTCTTGCCACGAATTAGCAAGGAAGGCGTTACCGGCGATGTGTCTATCTACGATGACTCGCATAAACTCTCTATATACTCTCTTCAGTCAGATTGCGCGTCGGACCATTATTAGTCCTTACGCGTGGGCTTTCTTGATCACCTACGAGCTTTTCCGATCGTCACTCGCGCTCGTTATAAGTTATGGCTTCATACGCATAGGAGTATGTAGCTTACCTTTACACCCCCCTCCCAGATTCCACGTACACTGGACATGTGTATCTGAGACTCGCGGGTGCAGGATCGGGAGAGGGCTCGGATGTCTAATCTTTGGCCACGGAACTTCTGAGATCTAGTTGTCCACAACGAGCTAGGGGCTCTCAATTTGCTCGTTCCACGGCAGAGGAGAGTTTAATCCAAAAGGAGCCTTCAGAGATGAGTGTCGGCTGCTAGCCTTGGTACTGTCCGGGTATTCCCTTGTTTCGGGTTCTTCCTTGGACGACCCCTACCACGCTTCCGTTATGTTTCACTAACGCTAGTGCGCGGTTCTATGACCCTGTTTGTCGGACGAACGACCACCCTAGCGGTTTTCCGCGGACGACCCCTTCCCTTTTTCGGCCGAACCCTCGCTGTGGGTCTCGGCTCCCCGCTGGGAGCGGCCGGAGAGTACATTTTTTCGCTCGGGGTATCTTCGCTCGCAGGAGGCGGGTCGCTCGTCGCCTCTTCGTCCATCGTCGGTTGGGCGACGTCGTCTACTTCGGCCAGAGGTATTCCATTGTCGGGCACGTAGGGTTTGAGATGTTCGGCGTGTATCATCTCCTCGTCGCCTTGCCCGTCCTGAATAAGGTACGTGTTTGAGCCTTTTGTCTGGACAACTACGTATGGGCCTACATACTTTGGTGCCAACTTAGAGGTTGTCTTGTCAGCGCTGGAAGATTGGACCTTGTTCTTTTTCCAAACAAGATCGCCTATCTCAAAGATTTCATCTCGACGCCCGGCGTTGAAATATACGGCTTGTCTCGCTTGAGCCGCGGCGGCATTCTCGGCGGCCACTTTGTGCAACTCGGTTATCCTGGACAGTCTCTCAGGCCAGTACTGGAGCCGCTGCTGATCAAACCGTTCTTGTGCGAGCTCTTCTTGCTCTCGCCGGTCCGTGCTACGTGGCTCTGGCGTCTAAGGTATGATCTCCAGTTCCTTACTGAGGAGTCCACACTGCGGATCGAGGACGAAACGCCTTTAATTTTTGTTTTAATTTTTGTAAAAGGCCGTTACTCTGGGAAATTCCACCAACCATAGTGGACAAAGGGTATAATGGGCCTGCTTTATTTCAAAAATAAAGCATTTAGTTCGGAAAGACCGATAATTATATATATCAAGACTTATGTCTTTTACCATCACACAGCTCTCTACATATCTGTGGACGACTGCTCAAATCAGACAATTCATTTACACAGCATACACATTTAGTAAACAATGCTATTTGCCATTTATTTGAAGAAATCAGATACGAATTAAATGCAATAGAAATAGATAAGTGTAAAAATGTGGGTTTATCAAGTCTAATGAAAGGTTGGATATCATTCAACCCCAGTCAGACTTTAATGCTTGAGAATGCTGGATGGATAGACATAGAGGAGACGCAAAGAATTAACAATAATGATGGCTACTTTGACGTTTCTATTCCCTTAAGTATGATTCTAAGTTTTACCGAAGAATATCGTAAAATAGTAATCAACGCAAAACATGAACTTATCCTCACGAGGTCAAGGAATGATTTAAATGCTGTTGTTCAAACTGCCACACGTGTGGAAAACAGAGAAGTGTATGAAGACTTTAAAATTAATTTAACGAGGATCGAGTGGCTCATGCCATACGTAATTCCATCAAATACTCGTAAAATTCGATTACTCGACTTCGTTGGAAAAAATAGAGCGATATCCATGAGTTTTCGAACGTGGGAATTGTACGAGTATCCACTTCTTCCAACAACCTCGAGACATGTTTGGACTGTAAAAACAACTAATCAATTAGAAAAACCAAGATTTGTTATTTTAGGTTTTCAAACCAATCGTAAAAATCAAAAAACGGCTAATGCTAGTCAATTTGATCACTGTAATATTACTAATGTAAAACTTTTGCTCAATTCACAATACTATCAATATGGTAATCTAAATCTTGATGTAAATCATAATCAATATGCTATTTTGTATGATATGTACTCAAACTTTCAAAATTCTTACTACGGTAAAGATCCGGAACCAATGTTGAAAAAATTATATTACCTGAATTACATACCACTGATCGTAATCGATTGCTCAAAATAGAATGAATCGTTAAAGAGCGCGCCAGTGGATGTGCGTTTAGAATTCGAGTCGAGAAACAACTTTCCAGCTGGAACTTCAGCATATTGTTTGATTTTACATGATCGCATTGTACAATATAATCCAGCTAGCGGTGATGTGAACAAGCTCGTTTAAGAAGTGTGGGTAGTAGTGGGGGGAGTTAGTAGTGGGGGGGTAGTTTATAAATCAGACTTCTTTCCTGCAACGTCTCATACGTTGTCCAGATGGAGTACGCAGTAGACGTTCAAGGATTTATGAAGCCAGGTAAAAATCTCGTTCTGAAGGAGCTAGCAATTTATCCTCTCACCGGTGACGCTCAACCTGAATTGTTTCTCTTCAAAGCACCATTTCCGTGGAACGAACTCTCTCAGAAATATAGACATAAGAATCTGTGGTTTGAACTCAGCTACTATGGTCTAACTTGGAACTCTGGGGATATCGATACACAGAAATCGGGAATATTATTCGAGACGGGTTACACAACGCTGATCGGATTTTCGTTATTGGTGGTTTGAGAAAAGAGTGGCTTGGACGTTTCCACATTCCAGTCAGTGATATCGACGAATGGGGTTACCAAACCTACGACCATCCTAAGTTAGTAACGGTCTGCTCCAATCACAATAATGCATGCAAAATTATTTGAGCCTTGCAGAATGTGAAGTTGATGCGTCAATTTTATATAAATGAATCTATCATGGAATGGGAAGATATATAAATGCATATTACATCATGGGACTGTGCAACATTATACTTCGCTTGCCAGCTTGCTTGGGTAAGAAAAGTAGACGACCAAATATACGTCATCAAAAATTAAAAAGAGAAATAAAATTAGCAAACATCAAAGCAGGTGCTTACATTTATGACGAAATAGATGGTATCTAGAGGAAGATATATAAATGCACACAAAATTATTGACTCATCATTTCTTCATGGGACTGTGCAACAGTATACTTCAATTGCTTCCTTACTTAGACATCAAAGAGAAATATTTAGGTAAGTCAATTGTTAACAATCAAAAATTAGAACGACGAACGTGTTTAACAAATATCGGAATCAATGATAATACATACGATGAAGTAGACGGAGTCTAGGGAAAGAAAGAAATGGAGAGGTAATGATAAGTGGTGTACCTCACAGGTGGAGGCGTTGGTTGGGGCCTCCACCCTTACCTTAAAAAGTATAAATACCAACAATATCAACTTCCATCATTCCATCATGATTACTAGCAACAGTGCAGTTCGTATTCCTCCCCTCTTAGAGAATGAAGAGAAATAAGAAAAGACGACTCCATCAAAGTGGAAAACATATTCTAAAGAAACGTTTTCATCAAACTCAATGTCTTGCAAAGGGCTACAACAAACGTTTAATAATAGTAAGAAGTAAATAAGCAGAACTATGTAGCGCTTCTGTATCACTGGGAGAGGGGATACCCCCCACCCTATGGCACTTCTGGATCACTGGAAGAGAGGATACCCCCACCCTATGGCGCTTCCGGATCACTGAGAGAGGGGATAACCCCACCCTATGGCACTTCTGGATCACTTGGAGAGGGGATACCTCCTAACCTATGGCGCTTCTGGATCACTGGCAGAGGGGATACCCCCCCCCCACCCTATGGCGCTTCTGGATCACTGGGAGAGGGGATACCCACCACCCCCTAGCGCTTCTGTATCACTGAGAAAGTGGAGGGGGTGATACAGAAGCGCCATATGATCCAGAAGCGCCATAGCTTATCTACTGATACGATATTAAGAACTCTTTTTATTATAAACAATTTATAACTTGTAAGCTAACAAAGATAGAGAGGTGAATTTGAACAACATATTATTTAGACAAAATAAAATCGATTCGTAAAATAAAAATCAACTTTTCATCAAAATTAAAAAAAAACGGAAAATTGAAAATCTGTTATGAAGATTAGGTAACAGCAGCTCGAGTTGGCTCATATAAACTCATAAACGTATCTTCTTTTTTAGAAGCAAATCGTCACCTAAAATTTATAAAATTTCTAAATTGCACTAATTTTTCAAATTTAACACTGTTATTGTATTATTCACTAAGTAAATAATATACAGTTCAGAAATAACCTCGACACGATAACTAGAACTTTTTTTATTATTAACAAATTATAACCTTTAAACTATCAAAGATTAAGAAGTAGATTAGAACTACGTATTATTTAGAAAAAATAAAATCGATTCGTAAAATAAAAATCAACTTTTCATAAAAATAAAAAAAAAAGAAAATTTTGTAGATTGGTTATGATGACCAGGTTACAGAAGCTCGTGTCAACTCATATAAACTCATAAAAGTATCTTCTTTTTTAGAAGCAAGTCATCACCTACAATTTGTAATATTTCTAAATTGCACTAATTTTTTAAGTGTAACACTGTTATTTTATTATTCGCTAAGTAAATAATATACAGTTCAGAAATAATCTCGACATGATAACTAGAAACCTTTTTATTATTAACAAATTATAACCTTTTGTTGAATATATGTGCACATACATATATGTTTGTTTTCGTATTATGTATGTATGTGTGTCCGTATGTAAATATTGTTGCGATATTGAACCTAATAGATGCTCTGTACGGGTTTCCCCCTCTCTTGTAATTTAGTTTTAACCGAAGACGAAAATTTGGACTGTTAGTCAGTCCTGCTTATAATAAGAGACGAGCAGGAGTCGTTTTGCCTTGCGCTGTGTTTACTAAAGTACTTACACTTAACTTTATATGTATATATATATATATGTGTGCATTATTACATTAAAATGGCTCACTACATCACGGTGTTTTATTATTGTCCATCATTAATTATAACAAGTATCAACAGGTTATGGGCCCAGGACAAAAACGCTAAGTAGTAATATAAGAAAAATGAGTGACGTCACATCCCATCTTACTAAATTTGACGGGTCGAATTTCCAGATTTGGAAATTCCAAATGAAAGCGGCACTTGTTGCTCATGGAATTTTTGAAGTTGTAACGGGCACAGCTGCCAAACCCACTGATGCTGCTACACCGGATGGAATGACATGGACAAAAAATAATGCAAAAGCGATGTGCCTCTTATCATCAGCCATGCAGCCTACACAATTAGAAAACTACATCACGTGTGACACGGCGGTAGACATGTGGAAGAAAATGATTCTTTTACACGAGCAAAGGTCAGCATCAAATAAACTATCGCTTATGCAGAAGTTCTATCAATGCATAATGAAGGTGAACGTACCAGTCGTGCAGTTTATTACTGGAATTTTAAACATTGCTCGCATGTTGGACGACGTGGATGAAAAAGTTTCAGACCTTGCTATGATGGCGAAAATTCTGGAAGGTTTGCCCTCGAAATATAGTACATTTATTACGGCATGGGAAAGTGTAGAGGCGAGTAAACAAACATTGGAAACACTTCAAGAGCGTTTAATAAACACAGAGCGAAGATTCGCCGAGAAAGACGAGGATAACAGCGCGTTTGTAGCTACACAGTATCAAAACATTCGTAAGGCAAATCGAGGTAAACAGCAACAATCTCGCAGCTCAGGCGAAAATTTGAAAAGGTTCCAAGGCAGTTGCTATATTTGTAAGAAGCCTGGACATTACGCGAGACAGTGCAAACATAAAAGGAACGCGGCAAAAGATAGAGCAAGCCTAGATGACAATAAAGAGGAGAGGTGCTTTGTTGGTGCGTTCGTTTCGACATTGAATTGCGAAGAAAATTATAACGTGTTAGTTGAAGAGGTTAACCAATTCTTGCTACAAAACAGTGACGAGTGTTGGCTTACCGACAGTGGAGCAGCGTGCCATCTGACGTATCGACGAGACTGGTTTAATTATTTTGCAGCCAGTAGTGGTTCTACAGTCACATTAGGCAACAATGAGAGTTGCGAAATAAAAGGACATGGCACGATCTTGATTGAGAGACTCGTAAATGGAAATTGGGTAGCTGGAAGGATTGAAAATGTTTATTATGTCCCCGAACTTCGGAAAAATCTCTTCTCTGTCGGAATGTGTACAAAAAGAGGCTATGATGTCAAATTTCAAGGAAAATCCGTCGTAGTTAGTTTGGATAATGTTATTGTTGCTCAAGGCGCGAAGCAAGGCAATGGCCTGTACAGAATGTTTTTCCGAGTAGTGCAGCAAAAGGAAGTACATGTAACGAGCGCAAATAATTTGAAAACTTGGCATGAAAGGCTCGGTCATGCAAATGTAAAGACGATCCAAGGAATGGTAAAGAATGGACTCATAGATGGTATACAACTTGACGATGCGTCCGAGATTTCATGTGATGCATGCTTCAGAGGTAAGGCGCACGTACTACCTTTTCGCAAGGACGTCAAGCAACATAATTGGAAAATTGGAGAGTATTTCCATAGCGACGTGTGCGGACCCATGTCTGTAAAGTCGATCGGAGGTACAAGGTATTTTATATCTTTTAAAGATGATTATTCTGTCTATAGATTTGTGTATTTCCTTAGACATAAGTCGGATGTGTACGATCGATTTCGAGAATTTGAGCGAATGATTTTTAATAAATTTGGTTACTCTGTTAAGGCCATTCGTTCGGACAATGGACGCGAGTATCGAAATGCTGCAATGGAAAATTATTTAAAAGAAAAAGGAATTTTACTCGAGACAACGGCACTGTACACGCCTCAACAAACGGGCGATCCGAACGAGACAACAGGAGCATCGTGGAGAGCGTTCGAGCCATGATTTTGCATAGCGGAGTTCCCAAATGTCTCTGGGCCGAAGCAGTAAACACCGCCATTTACAGCTTAAATCCAACACCAACAAGAAGGAGGCCGGAGAAAACGCCTTACGAATTTTGGACAGGAAAAACACCTGATTGTTCTCACATGAAAAAATTTGGATGTTCAGCCTACGCTCACATACCAAAGCTATATAGAAAGGAGCTCGACGCGAAGGCTAAAAAGGTTGTATTTATAGGTTATGAAAATAATTCGTCTAATTATAGATTATATGATCCGTCAAATAGAAAGGTTTTTGTATCACGAGATGTTTATTTTATCGAAAAACAATTTGATCACATACAAGATAAAGATAATATGGTAATTTTTCCGACGTCTGCTACAGATAGCTTGCATGATATGTCAGCGGAAATAGAACAAGGAAGTATACCTATCCAGGGTGACGATCAAATTCAGGAAAACGCCACGAACGGTTCAGAATTAACGTCTGAAATGCAGCCTGTTGACGTCGCGGCATCTTGGGATGGAGCACAGAAATTAAGTGAGGTACGCCGATTGAGAATTAGAAGCTCAATCAAAACTCCAGATCGGTTCAGTGCCTGTATCGCCGAATGTACTGAACCAACATCGTACGCATATGCAATTTCTGGTGCTGATGCTGTTCAGTGGGCTGCTGCAATCGAAAATGAATTGCTTGCTCATGCCAAGACTAATACGTGGACGTTGACAACACTGCCCGAGGGACGAGCTGCAATCGATTCGAGGTGGGTATTTAAGGTCCAAGAGGCGAAAGCAGGAAAAGAGAATCGTTACAAAGCACGATTATGCGCGCGAGGTTTTAAACAACAGTATGGATTAGACTATGAAGAAACCTTCGCACCGGTTGCTAGATACGATGACCTGCGAACTCTTCTAGCATATGCTGTTCAACAGGATCTGGAAATTATCCAATTTGACGTGAAGACCGCATTTTTGCATGGAACCCTGGAGGAAGAAGTGTACATAAAAATACCTGATGGACTCAAAGTGACCAAAAATGAAAGCAATTTAGTATATAAGCTCAATAAATCTTTATACGGACTGAAACAAGCCTCGCGTTGTTGGAGCAGTACTTTTCGAAACTGTATATTGAAATATGGCTTTAAAGTTTGTAATGCGGACAATTCGATCTATGTAGGTAAGACGAATGATTGTTGTGTGTATTTATTACTCTTTGTAGACGACGAACTAGTGTTTTCCAAAAATATGAATGTTTTAAATAACGTAGTAAAATTGTTACAAGAAAATTTCGAAATAAATGTGTGTGAACTGGATACTTTTGTCGGAGTATGCATTGAGCGCGATCGCGAGCGCGGACTCATGTTCTTACATCAGGCTGGCTATATACATAAAGTTTTAAAAAGATTTAATATGATAGATGCAAATTCTGTTATGAAGCCCATGGAAAAAGGAATTGATGTCAGTTTGATTTCAAGACGTGAGTCCGAATCTAATGTTGTACCATACCGGGAAATCGTAGGCTCGCTGATGTTCCTCTCGATAGCTTCGCGACCCGACATTACGTACTCGGTTAATTTACTAAGTAGATTTTTGGACAGTCATGATATCCGACATTGACAAGCCGCTAAACGCGTTCTAAAATATTTAAAGGGTACAGCGAATTCAGGAATAATGTATCGAAAGGGAGTCAAAACCTTGATGGTTACTGTGATTCAGATTTCGCGGGTGATCCAGATACACGAAAGTCAACCTCAGAGTTCGTATTTAAATTTCTTAATGGTCCAATATCCTGGTGCAGCCAACGACAACGTACTGTGTCTTTAAGCAGCACAGAGGCGGAATACGTGGCTGCAGCACTTGCTTATAGGGAGGTTATTTGGCTAAGGCAGCTATTGAATGATTTTGAAGTTCCACGTGTTGGTCCGACGAATCTACACATTGATAATCAGAGTGCAATACAATTGATAAAAAACCCGGTTTTCCATAAACGATCTAAACATGTGGATATTCAACATCATTTTATTCGAGAATGCTATGAGAATAAAATTATTGATGTAAAGTATATTTCGACTAACATGCAGCATGCAGATATTTTTACGAAGGCTTTGATGCGTAATAGTCATGAGAGATTGTGTGAACGTATAGGACTATTTTATCTCGATAAATAGTATAAGAGGATAGATAATACTCAAACAGCGGGAGTGTTGAATATATGTGCACATACATATATGTTTGGTTTCGTATTATGTATGTTGTAAGGGGGTACAATCTTTCGCGTCGGTAGGGGTAAAGGGATCGGTTGCTACGGCACTGCCTAGTTATACTCCGTAGGCGGTGCTCCGAGAGTGCGCGGCGGATTCAAATCAGTGAACTCCGCGCGCGACCTACCGTTGCGATGTCCGTTAACAACCGCGAGATCACTTGCCGATCTCGCGTCTTTGTACAGCTAAAACGTCGTGAGCTGAAAAGGACCGCGAATAAAAGGGATAAATTCGCGGTAAGTTTACCTCGGCCGCTCCTGAAACGGAGAGGGCGGTATTCGGGATAACGGGAATAACGTACGCCGGTAATCAATAATCAAACTCGTACTCGGATATTGATTACATTTGAATTTTATTCAAGTTAAAGAAATAGAAACAAAGTTTAACAAAGAACAAAGATTTAACAAAAACCTTATATAGGCCGCGTGAGGTCTCGCGACGAGGTGTCTCTCTTTCTAGCACGCGTACGCGGTCGCCCGTTAGCTTCCTCGCCGTCGCGCGCGGGCGAGATCCGTCGATTCCTAACTTAAAGTTACAGCCGTAAAGAGAGAGTCTTTATGGCTTCGGCGGCTCGCGAGTGGTGCACCACGTACCTTAAATCTCGATTCTCCCCGTCTATGGGTTCGACTTCGCCTGTTTCCCCTCTCTCCGTCGGGATCTCGCGCGCGGCAACTTCGCCGTCCTCGCAGGTTCCTGGGAGTCGCTGGAGCTGTGCACTTAACACCAGCACGCTCACTCCACCAAGTCACTCACTCTTCACGGCGCGAAACCCAGAACCCGAGCAAGAATCCGCGATAACGATTCTTGTTCCCTTGCCGCGATATATCAAGGAAGGCGTTACCGGCGACGTGTCTATCTACGATGACTCGCATAAACTCTCTATATACTCTCCTCAGTCAGCTTGCGCGTCGGACCATTATTAGTCCTTACGCGGCTTACGCGCGGGCTTTCCCGATCACCTACGAGCTTTTCCGATCGTCACTCGCGCTCGTTATAAGGTATAGCTTCATACGCATAAGAGTATGTAGCATACCTTTACACCCCCCTCCCAGATTCCACGTACACTGGACGTGTGTATCTGAGATTCGCGGGTGCAGGATCGGGATAGGGCTCGGATGCCCAATCTTTGGCCACGGAACTTCTGAGATCTAGTCGTCCAGAACGAGCTAGGGACTCTCAATTTGCTCGTTCCGTGGCAGAGGAGAGTTTAATCCAAAAGGAGCCTTCAGAGATGGGTGTCGGCTGCTGACCTTGGTACTGTCCGGGTATTCCCTTATTTCGGGTTCTTCCTTGGACGACCCCTACCGCGCTTCCGTTCTGATTCACTAACGCTAGTGCGTGGTTCTATGGCCCTGTTTGTCGGACGCACGACCACCCTAGCGGTTTTCCGCGGACGACCCCTTCCCTTTTTCGTTGGAACGCTCGCTGTAGGCCTCGGTTCCCCGCTGGGAGCGGCCGGAGAGTACATTTTTTCGCTCGGGGTGTCTTCGCTTGCAGGAGGCGGGTCGCTCGTCGCCTCTTCGTCCATCGTCGGTTGGGCGACGTTGTCTACTTCGGCCAGAGACATTCCGTTGTCGGGCACGTAGGGCCTGAGATGTTCGGCGTGTATCATCTCCTCGTCGCCTTGCCCGTCCTGAATAAGGTACGTGTTCGAGCCTTTTGTCTGGACTACCACGTATGGGCCTACATACTTTGGTGCCAACTTAGAGGTTGTCTTGTCAGCGCTGGAAGACTGGACTCTGTTCTTTTTCCAAACAAGATCGCCTATCTCAAAGATTTCATCTCGACGCCCGGCGTTGAAATATACGGCTTGTCTCGCTTGAGCCGCGGCGGCATTCTCGGCGGCCACTTTGTGCAACTCGGTTATCCTGGACAGTCTCTCAGGCCAGTACTGGAGCCGCTGCTGATCAAACCGTTCTTGTGCGAGCTCTTCTTGCTCTCGCCGGTCCGTGCTACGTGGCTCTGGCTGTCGACCGTAGTTCAGCATTGCCGGGCTCCACCCTGTCGAGGTTTGAACCGCTGTGTTTATCGCAAACACTAATTCCGGTAGCTTTTCGTCCCAGCTGGTATGCTTTTCCTTGATGTACGAAGCTACCATTATCTTAAGCGTGCGGTTCGACCTTTCTACGGGGTTTGTTCGAGGGTGGTAAGGAGGTGTCGTCGTATGGTACATTCCCTTCTTTTTGAGATAGTCGTCGACCATCTTGTTTTTGAACTCGGTCCCATTATCGGAGTGAAATACTTCCGGCGTGCCGAAACGCATGAGGACACGCTCGTGTAACTCCTTTACTATGGTCTTTGCGTTTGCTTTTCTAATTGGGACCGCTTCAATCCAGCGCGTAAATAAGTCCTGGAAGACTAGAATGTACTCGAATCCGTGGGTAGAGCGAGGTAATGGTCCAGTCACATCATCTGCGACTACCTGCCAAGGTCTTTCGACTACTCTACGGCCCATTAGGCCTCTAGGCGATTGCTGCTCTACCTTACACTGCTGGCAGATTTGACATTTTCGCACGTAGTCACCTACCTCCGCATAGTATCGGGGCCAATAGTATAATCTGGCAACCCGTGCGAAAGTCTTTTCGCGACCTAAGTGGCCAGCAGTTGGATCGTCGTGACATTCTCTTAGAATCGACGGGCGATTCTCTCGAGGCACTACCATCTTCCATGCCTCGGGGTCTGCCATGACGTCCTCTAAGGTGGGGTCAGGCCGGTAAGTATATAGATTTCCCCCTACTACTTTCTATTCGGGGAATTCCCGTTGTCTCTCTGATACATCCTTTACCCATGAGAGATACCACGGGTCAACAGTGGTGTCGCTCCAAGAGACCGAGGCCATCGTCGGCTCTCCTTCTTCATACATTCTGGAGAGCGCGTCTGGAACATGATTAAGCGCACCTTTCTTGTGCTCAATCGTGAAGGTGTGCGCTTGGAGTTCGAGAGCCCATCTTGCGAGACGACTCGTTGGGTTGCGCATATTGCAGAGCCAACTCAAACTGTTGTGAACGGTTACGACGATAACCTTCTATATACTGCCTGAACTTCTTTATTGCCCAGATAAGGGCTAAACATTCTCGTTCGGTGTAATTCCTCTCGGCTGGAACAAGATCCGACTTGCGTACTCCAAAACTCTTTCGTCTCCATCCACGAGTTGGAGTAGCACAGCTCCTATACCGGTGTCACTGGCGTCTGTCTGCAGTATGTACTGCCTATTTGGGACAGGACGCTGCAGAATCGGTGCTGTCATTAAGACGGCCTTGATCTGTTGGAAGGCTTGCTCTTGCTCATCAAGCCACTCATACCGCTGGTTCTTCTTGGTTAAACGCGTCAAGGGTTCTGCGATTGTCGCGTAATCCGGCATAAATCGTCTATGCCAAGAAGCCATACCGAGGAAACGGCGAAGCTGTTTAATATTCTTCGGAGCCGGATACTCTTTTATCGGCTCTATTTTGGCGAGATCGGGGCGTACTCCGTCCCGGTTTACCAATACGCCAAGATACTTAACCTCTGACTTACAAAAACGCACTTATTCCGGTTTATTGAAAGTCCAGCTTCTGCCAGTCTTTTAAGGACTTCCTCTAGGTAACGCTTATGATCCTCGAATGTCTCCGACACGACGATAATATCATCAAGGTAAGCATAAGCGTGCGGCGCCAGGTCTAGTCCTACGACTTGGTCTATCATCCGTTGAAAGGTCGCCCTCGCGTATGCCAATCCGTACGGCATCCTCGTGAACTGGAACAGTTCCAATCCAGGAACTGTGAAAGCAGTAATAGGGCGCGACTCGACTTACAACGGTATCTGATGATAGGCGCAATTCATGTCGAGAGTGGAGATATAGCGAGCCTTTCTTAGTTTGCGCAGTATATCGTGCATGAAAGGCAAAGGATATACATCTGGTTTTGTTAAAGCGTTGACTTCCCTGAAGTCGATACAAAACCGTCTGGAATTGTCATCCTTTCTCGCCATCACCACCGGGCTGGACCATCCGCTGGTCGAAGGCTCAATGACCCCGGAGTCAATCATCTCCTTCACTTGGCGGTGCATTTCTTCTTGGATTTTGTCCGAGACCGGGTGGTACCGCTGCTTGATCGGCTTCGCTGATCCGGCGTCGATTATGTGCTCGACGTCGTGAGATCGACCGATCTTTGGCATGGTGTTGGATAGAACTCGGTCCAACAGCTGACGCAATTCCTCGCGTTGATTGTCGGTTGCGTCAGCAACCCCTGCTGACGACAAGGAAACCGTACCCCCGTCCAAGCTAGCTACCTCTAACTGGACGTGGGATTTGCTGCTTTTGAGGAACAGCTGATTAGCGTCTGGGTCTAGAACTGCACGAAATGCACGTACGAAATTGACTCCTACGTAACGGCGTCCAAATTTGGCATAATGGCAACCCTGAGCTCCTTGGTCTCACCACCGATGGTGAAAGGCAACATTACGTGCCCACTCAGTGGTTGTGCATGTCCATCAGCCAATTTCACTCTCCCCGCGTTTTTGGTAGAGAGCGATTTTTCCAAGGCGGTAGCGATTGTGAGGCCATTAGACCCCATTACCGTCGTCGAAGCTCCTGGATCGTACAGGGCTCTGACCCGGAAATCGCCTATTTCCGCTTGAAGCCATCAGCGCGTCTCGTCCTCTGGACGGTAGCTCCGGTGTGGCTCCTGCTGATCTTGAGAAATAGAATCTTGGGAATCGATTCCCTTCCTGTGCTCCTCTGGCTTCATCGAGTCTATCCCGCCGCGGATGAGCTCCGCGCGGTCTCGTTCATTCCGTGGGCCCGAGGTTCTGGGCATCTCGGGGACTCTCTGGCCCTTGGGTTCGGCCTGAGTCCCGTTTAGCCGCTCCCGGAAGCGTTTTCCTTATTGCAGTCAGGGCAAAGGCGGCGGAAATACGCAAGCTTACCGCACCCATTACAGGAAATCGGTTTGCTCGGAGCGAAGGGCGTCCTGCTTGGCCCTCCTGCCGCGCACTTTCCGCCGCGGGGCTTCTCGTATTGGCCCATCTGCTCTCCAGGCCGGTTCGGCGGTTTCTTTTTCTGAACAAACCGCCGTCCACTCTTGGGACTTCCTGGTTTGCTACTCCCGGCTGTGCTCCCGTTCTCGCTTGGTAGCAGCTTCTTCAGCTGGGTGAGAATCGCGTCCAGCTCCACCAGATTCTTGCCGGTGGTGGATTTATCGAATTCCACCGCTGCTACCTTTGCCTTCGGAGGAGCCTTCTCTGACTTCTTCTTGGCCTTATACGCGAACTCCGGCCGCACCAGCTCCCCTTCCATTGGAGGTGGTTTGTAGAGCTTTTCGCGCTCTTGCAGCCTCTCCGCTTCGCGGGCCAAGTCAAACAGCTGGTCGATCGTCTGCGCCTCGATTCGCTTGAACCGGCGTTGGATTCTCGGCAGCATGCTTCGGTAGAGGTGATCTACCTGGTTCCTCTCCCTAGGCTTGGGGACGACCTCTTGTAGCATGCCTATTATGCAATTCATGTACTCACGTACCGGTTCGTCTTCGCCCTGAGTACGGGAGGTGCATTCCAGGAACAGCTTCTCTTGGTAAGTTTCGCTGGCTCCGTATCAGCGTTTGATTGAGCATGTGAATTCGTCCCAATCCCTCCACTTTCCTTTGTTGTTGCGGTACCACCTTGCGGCGTCTTCCACCAGCAACTGCGAAAGTAAAGGAAGGACTTCATCCTGCGTCATGTTTGCTAGGACTCTGCAGTCATCCACGCGCTCTAAGAAGCTGTTAATGCTTTCGCTCCCGTCCCCTGAGAACTTTATTCCCCACTTTCTCACGATCTCGCCTCGGTCGCGTGTGGGGTTGAATGAGCGCGAAGCCCAGGACGGTTGTTCTTGGACGCACGACGTTTGTGGCATTAAGGGTGAACTTTCTTCACATGGGGGCCTTCCTTGTACCCAGGTGTCTCCCCCCTCCCAAGCTCCGCCCAGGGTGGCGCTAGGAGCTGGTCCTGGCATTTGGGGCTGTAGTCGTGCGTCCTCCTGCTGACCCGGTGACTCCTCTGGCCGGTAGCAGGTATACGTGTCCTGAAATTGGACACGTGGACTTGGGCCTAGTGGATCCAATCGCGTACTTGATGCTCTTTGGGACGTCATATGGCTTACGGCATCGGTTAGCCTTGTTATCTGTGCCGCCATACTTTCCATTTGCTCTTGTAGAGCTTTTGTCTTGGCAATTTGTTCTGCCAGATATGTGGAGAATAACCGCGGCAAATCAAATGGCGTCCCATCGGTCGCTATTAGCGTTATCCAGTCAGATTGACTACCCCTCCGACTGGATTGGCTGCTAGAATGGCCCTCCTCTGGGGCTGTTGGCAGGTTCTCGCTAGGTAGTCGGGTCGTACGGTTGAGATTTTCCTCAATCAGGTGCGTACCTCTTTCATCAGGTAACGCTCCTGGCGTTTTCTCCCCGACTCGGCGGATCACTTCTGTCCGCTTCTCGACCCGCCTTATACGGTCATTGACGGTATCAGTTTCTTGACTGAACTCGTCGGCCGAATAATTTCCTAGCAGCCATTGCTGTAGGCGTTCCGCCTTTTGATAGCGGGAACCATCAAGTCGAAGCTCCATCTGTTCTAGGTGAGCCTCGATTTGTGCTGCGTTTTGGGTATGGATCCACTCATACATCTGTACGATAATGTCCTCGTCTCGTTGGGCCAAACTGTCGGCGTTTCGGTCGGCCATTGCGCTTATTTAATTATCGCTCGCGGATAACTTCAAATAAACAAAAATCTCTATTTTTGGTGCACTATGGCCTGGCGTGCGCAAAGTTATTCTATTTTAATTTGCGTGGCAGCAACGAAAAATTAAAATTATTTGGCCAAAAGTTGAAGGAATTATCTTTTCCCTAAAATATATAGCTACTCACTTGAATCTACTATCCGCAAATACTCCTCTAGCTTTTCGGACAGGTTCTCTTGGTGAACTTTATTATCACTCACTAGAGAACTATCAAAGAAAACCGAGGACAATTTGAATTTAAAAATTAATAATATACAAGATTTTTCTTATCTACTCGTTAATTTAAATTGTTAACCTGGCTCGAGGCCTATCGCAACTAAATCTTCTTAAATTAGTGAATTTAAATAAATTAAGTAACTTAATCACAAACAAATTAATATCTTATCGTTATTTAAATTATTTAAACCGCACGCATGACCTCACTTACAATCGCATAAACATGGATTCGTTATCCTAACCTATAAATGTTAGGACGTCGGGCCTGGTTATGTCCGTCCGAAAAGCTTTAATTCCACCAGGTTCAATTTGTAACCTTGCGCAGGCTTTACAATTCGCTTTGTTGGAATTTGAGTCAATTATTTACGAATAATTGTCTTAATCCGCCGAAAACGAGACGATTCGAGAGAGAGAGAGAGAGAGAGAGAGAGAGAGAGATGGAAATTAATCTAATTGAGTCGCAGGGTCGACCTCACGTTGTGGTATATGTCCGCAAATACCACGGCGGCTTTTCAGATTTTACTACCCACTTGGTAGTAAAATCTTTATTCTTGTTAAAAATTTCTTATTATTAAATAAATAAATAATTCGTAAGATTAATTATCACTTCTCTGTGATAATTAATCCGGCGTAATCCCTAATCCACACGTATTTGGGCGCCAGTTGTAACGGGGTATAATCTCTCGCGTCGGTAGGGGTAAAGGGATCGGTTGCTACGGCACTGCCTAGTTATACTCCCTAGGCGGTGCTCCGAGATGCGCGGCGGATTCAAATCAGTGAACCCCGCGCACGACCTACCGTTGCGATGTCCGCTAACAACAGCGAGATCACTTGCCGATCTCGCGTCTTTGTACATCTAAAACGTTGTGAGCTAAAAAGGACCGCGAATAAAACGGATAAATTTACGGTAAGTTTACCTCGGCCGCTCCTAAAACGGAGAGGGTGGTATTCGGGATAACGGGAATAACGTACGCCGGTAATCAATAATTAAACTCGTACTCGGATATTGATTACATATGAATTTTATTTATTATAAAGAAATATAAATTTAAGTTAACATAGAATAAAGAAATAACAAATGAAGAAATAACAGAAGCCGTATATAGGCCGCGTGAGGTCTCGCGACGAGGTGTAACCACCGGGGTTACTCGTACTTTCTCTCTTTCTAGCACGCGTATGCGGTCGCCCGTTAGCTTCCTCGCCGTCGCGCGCAGGCAAGATCCGCCGATTCCTAATTTATAGTTAAAGCCGTAAAGAGAGAGTCTTTACGGCTTCGGCAGCTCGCGAGTGCTGCACCACGTATTTGTAACGGGGTACGGATTGAATATAAAGAATAAAAAAATGAACGAAAGTATCGGGGCGCGAACCCACGATCCCGGGAGCGCGAGGCAGAAGCCTCACCACTGCGCTACCGTTCGCAATTATCCCGGCTAGTCGACTTGGTCCTATCGACGAACGTCGCCGATAATCCAGGGACCTAACCTGCGCCGACACTCGAAAATCCGTACCCGTTATAACCATTAAATGGAGGATAAATAAAAGTGGTTGTCATATTGTTATTCACCGTCACCGAAAATCCCAATTAGAGTTTTTTAGAATTCTTACATTTTCAATCTCCCTTCCCCCTCCGTACTTCCTTCATCTTTAAAATTGGGGATAAAAAAAATAAATGTCATATAGTTATTTACCTGTACGAAAAACTCCAATAAAATATTTTTGTAATTTTTCTTATTTTACCCCTCCCTCCTTCGCCCCACTCCTTATTCCCTCTCCGATCTACCATTAAATGGAGGATAAATAAAAACTGGTTGTCATATTATCATTCACCGTAACAGAAAATCCCCATTAAAGTTTAGTTTTTTTAAAATTAAAATATTTTTAATCCCCCATTCTTTCATTTTTAAAATAGGGGATAAAAAATGGACGTCACATAGTTATTTTCAAGGTATTCTAATTATACACCCCCCTATCTCTTCCCTCATCTACCACTACATGTGAGATAAATGAAGAGTAGTTGTCATATTCAGCGTTAACCCTTTCACTCCACACATACGAATAATTCTTGCAACTTGTGGGATACCGGACACCGGTCACCGGACTCTGGAGAGCGGATGAATTTTAATATAATATAGATAGATATAGATTATTAAAAACCAGTAACAATTTTACTAACCCATCATTTACAGCAAGAGAAATATAATTACTTAATGCTTTTGTAGTATTATGACTGTGCCACATAATAAGTCCATTACTAGCATTAGTTGATATTTCAAATCCAATTAATTCCCTTGTTTCTTTGTGTGTCATTACTGAATTACTAAGTTCTATCCAGCTATCACCAAAAAAAGTAGCATCATCCGTGATATCTACATCTAATATTAGAATCATAATATTCAATATAATAAATAAAATAACATAATATACGTATTTTACTTTTATTATACAAATTGTTATATAGATTGTAATAGGAATTACGATATAATAAACAATATATTATAAATATATAATATATTAAATTGTGATTTATATAAATAAAATTTACTGACTCTCAAAACACTCAAGCATTGAAATTTAGAATCTTCAGCTTTTGATCTCTGATCTTTAATTCTTTTCGAACGGAACTATTTAACCTATAGACTGCCGGCATGGCTCATATATGAGCCACCTGTGACGTTGACAACTAGTCTAGAGATATGAGGTGTTTTTATGTATAAATTTTGCACATCAAAAATATCAATTTATAAGGCAAAAATGCCGGCAGTCTAAAGGTTAAGAGGGTATCCTGATTTAGAACGTTAAAAAAATCGATTTTTTTATTGCTTAAATCTATTCCTTATATGTATAAGAACATATATCCGAAGTTATAGAGTCGGATTCGTAGTATTTCCGAAGATACAGCACTAAACGCAACGGGGCATCGAGCAAGTGCCAGTGCTCGGTCAGACTGAAACGCGCGCGCTTCTCCCCTCGTCTCTAAACCCGAAACTATATACCTGAAAAGGTTCAGCAGCTGTTTGAAATAATATTTTGCTTTCATAGAAGCGTCTTTTGAACCTTAGTATGTGTAATCGGTATGTAATCTGTGTACCTGCTTCCTATAGAGCTGTTTGTGGCGTAACGTTTAGTTCTGCTCTGACTATTGGCGAGTGCGCTTCAATATAATCATGTCTAGTTATCCGAAAAGTGACAAATCGAGTAGTAATCGTGCTGCAAAACCACGGAAACGAAAATTCCATGGTAATCAATTCACAACAGAATCAGACAATACAGAGTGCAACACAAGTAGTACTGAAAGAAAATTAGCCACCGTTAGCACCGAGAACATCATTGTGCATCCAACTCACTGCTATCGAATAATCGAGTTTGTCACAGTATTTTTTGCAATTTCTGATATCGTAATTTGCAGATCTTGCAAACAAAATATACAATTTTCAGAGGGCGGACATCGAGGCATAGGTTTCAAAATTGTATTATCGTGTATGTGTGGTTATAGAGTATTAAATTCAGGACCGTTTATAAATACTGGATTCGAAATAAATAGACGAATTGTTTTTGTTATGAGGCTTTTCGGTGTTGGAGGAGAAGGTATCAATGTGTTTTGTGGACTTATGGATATATGTCAAGGTTTAGCAAAATCAACGTATGATCAAATTGTGGAGCATTTATATACAGCGTCAAAATCAATGTTCAAAGGCGTTTGTGAAAAAGCTGTCAAAGAAGAGAAAGAAAAAAATATAGAACATGATAGCTCTGCTGACTGTTTGAAAGTTTCTGGCGATGGATCCTGGAGAAAACGAGGTTTTACTTCATTGTTTGGTGTCACAACGCTCATTGCATATTACTCTGGCAAAGTAGTTGACCTTATTGTAAAAAGTGCATATTGTCATTCACGTGCTTTACAAAAGAATATATTAGACGAAGAAGAATTTGAAGAATGGTATAATGATCATAAAGAATCATGCTCTTCAAATCACGATGGTTAAGCAGGGAAGATGGAGGTAGATTCAATCGTGGAGATGTTTTTGAGATCTGTTGAAAATTTTGGAATAAAGTATACGAATTACATCGGCGACGGCGATTCAAAACTTTAAATGGTATTGTAAAAATGAATCCATATGGTGATGATTACCCTGTGACAGAAAATGAGTGCGTGGGACACGTACAAAATTCAAACGAATCGTTCAATTCCACTGTCTGGCGCATAACTCCAAAACATCTCAATTCTGGTCGAAAAATCGTAGAAATTGCTGCGTATATGGCTGCAGGAACGTTCAATGAAAGATATTCAGCAGTTCTGCATACGATGCAATTACTCAATTTGAAAAGTGTCCAGCAATGTAAAATGTTTGTGGATAATGTCGACATACAACGGATTGAACGAGAAAGACAACGTTCGTCTCTTTTCAGTAAGGAAGCTCGTACGGCCCGTAGAATTGAACAACTTTAACAAAATGAGTTCCATGAGGAAGCTGAAGGTCTATCGTACGGCGCAGGAATAGCTGATTAGCGAATTATTGCCGTAAGTAGTCGAAAATTAAGATTTTTCCAGTTGATAAACTTTAAAGCGCTTTTTCTCGAGTTTTCGTTTTTCCACTTTTTCTAAACTGGCGGGCGTGTATGCAAAAAAAATAAATAAGCTATCTTAACGATCCGAAGTTTTTTAGCTTCAGTTTTATCTACTCTTCAATATGAACCGAAAAGATTTTTGGAAATAAAATTCTAAAAACTTTTTCAGCACACTGAAGAGATTTCTTTTTCTCGTAAAAAACACTTTTTGCTTCAAATTCGGAAAAAATTTCACAATTTCTTCGGAATTTTCTTGGTTCAAATAGAAAATACATGTATGAAAATGAAATTTTTTTTGGCTTTCTGTTTCAGATCAAGATTAAGAGCTCTATCACTCCCGCCAATAGAAGACTCGGATTACGGATTGCCCAACAAATGTGCCTAATAATCGGCTGCATTTTGAAATTTTTCTTTAAAAAAATTTTATAATGTTGAATTATATAATAAAATATTCCTGAAAGTTCTCTGGAGTTGGTTATTTTTTTCTATCTTAAAAAAATTCCCTAAAAAACGGTTTTTTTAGGCCTTCCAAAGCAGGATACCCCCTTAAGATACTCTAACACATCTACCACCAACATTAGGTATCGTGTATATGTAAAAGAACGTTATATAAATAAATCTTTGTCACGTCCAGACTTGCATCAATTATTATAAATATGTTACAGGAAGGCAAATGGTTAATAAACTATTCGCATTCCTTTCGTTCTTGTTTGACTAGGACTAGACTTACGTCTCCGGGAGTGGCGAGAGAACTTATTGAGAGCAGAGATTCAGAATATAATGTAGGGTGATAAATAAATTATTTAATTACATTAATCATGCATTATCTATATAAATTAAGGGGGTGCCATAGCGAAAAACTATCGACGAAGCGTAGGTAATGTAGTAAGCTGTAATGTGCTAGCAGCGCCATCATCCGTTGTAACATTATATATAGCTATAAGTTTACAGTAGATGGCGCTAATCGTACATTCCAGCTATCATATTCATTTACCAATAACATTTTGTGCATTGCATTATTTTACAAAAACCATTGGGGTTGCAAACTCAACAATTATCGATAATGGTATCGGTAATATAACATAACCTCAAAATAGATGATAATACTAGTATATTTTATTTATTTGACGCGATGTCAGACCAAAATCATAGGAATCTGCATCTTTCAAAATAAAAATGATTTTTATAATATTAAATTAAAAATCTGAAAAATTTTAAGCAGGTTGCTTATAATACTAGAAATGTCTTAACTTCTCGATTTTTCTAAGAAACATTCATATTTTAAATATTAATTGATGAAACAATTTGTAGTCAATAGGTATTAATCAAAAAAAGCATACGTTTTAAGCCCAAACGAAAACAAAAAAAGTAAAAAGTGACCCATTGCTGATTCCGACGTCCCCATAGAACGTCTGCTTTTCGCGCAACAGATTGCGTTACATTTAAAATATTACTTTTGTATTATGCAACGTAGTGAATTGTTCCGTTTACTACACTTATTTACTACACTGCAGAGAATAATACTGTAAATACTCTTATTTCTGCATTTCTCTATGCAGCGGACTATATCATCTGGAACGCAACTAGAGCCTTTTACCTTTACTGAATACATTCCTTACATTTCGCTATGTAAGTACTCGTCGTATTTATTTTGCTCCAACCTTTTACCTTTACTGAATACATGCCTTGCATTTCGCTATGCAAGTACTCGTCGTATTCGTTTTGCTTCAACCTTCTACCTTTAATGAATACATTCCTTACATTTCGCTATGTAAGTACTCGTCGTATTTATTTTGCTCCAACCTTTTACATTTACTGAATACATTCCTTACATTTCGCTATGCAAGTACTCGTCGTATTCGTTTTGCTTCAACCTTCTACCTTTAAGGGGATGTCGGATGGTCTAAAACAACGTTCCGCGGGTCGGTAATATAGACTGTTAAATTTAATTGTATATTTACGACGAAGATGGCGTAAGCCCTCTCTCCTACAATTGACACCAAGAGTAATGGCGCTGAGGTCAGTCGAGACATATCCGAAATAATTGTTAATTTAAAAAAAATAAAGACCATACCATGCAAATAGAGAGATGAGCGGGATTGCCACTCATACCAGAAATATTTGTAGGCTGGTTGTCACCTCAAAAGATTAATATTCAAATCGTAAAGTGATAAGTACGATTTGACTGACGAGAAACGACTTGTTTTGCACGCCGTCATTACTTTACGAATTACGTCACGCGGTCGTGCAGTGATGTCTTCTCCCATTGATGGCGCTCGCTGTATTATTTCGTTACAAATTTCCAAGGCGCCGTGATAAGGAAAAAATAATGAGTTTATCCGATAGATAGATTTGCCAGTAGATGGCATTAGATACATAATATTTTTGTAATATGTAAAAAGCAACAAACGTGGCAATGTCAATAAAATTATTTAGGGATATAACATTCAAAAAATTGTTATATTTTACATTGTTTTTATAAACAACACAATGAGATTTTGAAATAATAATGTTGTCTTTCAGGTCCTCAGGCGTGTTTTCAACAATGTACCCACATTTTGCCAGATATTAAAATTGATCTTTTACTATGTTTTTGTCATTTTTTATTAATAATTAGAAACCAATAATGGTTTGCTTAATTATTATTGTAAGAATAATTTTTTTGAGAAATCGAACTATTAGACTCTACCTCATGTTTTAAGTCATTTGTATCATTTGTATCACATTTTTTGGTGTAGGTCCCTATAATTTGGGTTCAACATCTCTTTATGCTCATACAGTACGCAAATCTAAAATATCTCGTAAGAAAATAAAAGAAAAGAAAATCATGCAAAGATATTAACAAATGACACAAATGTTTTTTACATTGTTATTTTAAACAAAACAATGAAGTTTCGAAATAATAATGCTTTCACGCCCTAAGGCATGTATTCAACAATGTATCCACATTGATTAAAAACTACAAATTAAACTGGTTTGCTCAATTATTATTTAAAATAAAATTTTTCTTTAGAAGTGAAACCATCAGACCTTTTCTCTGTATCGATTTTTTAATTAATATTTTAGATACACTCTTTGGTCTAGATCCATGTAATTTGGGTTCGACATCTCTTTATGCTCTCATGCAGTGCACCAATCTAAAATATCTCATAAGAAAGTAAAGCAAAAAAAATCATGCAACGATATTAGCAAATCACACAAAAATTTTTTACAATGATATTTTAAACAAAACAATGAAGTTTCGAAATAATAATGCTTTCACGCCCTAAGGCATGTATTCAACAATGTATCCACATTGATTAAAAACTACAAATTAAACTGGTTTGCTCAATTATTATTTAAAATAAAATTTTTCTTTAAAAGTCAAACCATCAGTCTTTTTCTCTGTATCGATTTTTTAATTAATATTTTAGATACACTTTTTGATGTAGATCCCTGTAATTTGGGTTCAACATCTCTTTATGCTCTCATGCAGTACACCAATCTAAAATATCCCATAAGAAAGTAAAGCAAAAGATAATCATGCAATTGATAGTAGTATATCGAGCAATAAAGTAAAACATAAAAAAAAGCATGCAAAGATATTAATAAATACACAAGAAAGTAAAGAAAAAACATTATTTCTAAATAGTCGATTGGGAAGGGTTTTAACAATAGACTATTTACAAATTCAACAATGGAGGGTGAAAATTACAAATGAAAAAACATTGTGCTAAGCTACCAATAACATTTCACCGAATTTCTAATAAGATATCTCAATTTAAGGGGATATCGGACCCAGAAAATGGTCATTTTGTACTTTTTTTTATAAACAAATGAATAAAGTTTTTAAAAAACGCTAAACGTCAAGCCCTTAAGCATGTTTTAAATAATATACACAAATTTTAGCAAATGTTTAAATCCATAATTTGATCACAATGGTGTTGTTGAAACATTATGATTTTTTAGATGAATAATTACCGACCAAACATTGTTTACTCAATTATTATTTAAAAAATGTTTTTTCATTAAAAAATCAAAACGTCAAGCCCTTCCTTATGTCTTCACCTATCCGTACGAATTTTTCAGATTTTTAATGCAATATTTTAGATATAATTTTTGGGTTGAAAGGTGCAGATTCCTGTAATAGATTTTGAGATAAATAGTTTTAAAAATAGCTCTTGAAAAAATTGTTTCTATCACTTAACAATTTTTACCTGTCTTCTTAAAAATATCTTTATTCTTTACGATAAATTTCTGTAGTTTAAAATTTTGGCCAGAAGTGTTTATCTTAAATTATATATATATATATATATATATATATATATATATATATATATATGTTGTGACAATGTGCTTCGCAACATGATTGAATTATATTTGAAGCTAAAGCGAATACCTACCTACCCGAATAGCTAAGCGACTACTTATTTAAACCTAGCTACTCATATTACTTCAACCTTACCCTCTGTCTACCTACCCGCACTGGATCTAAGTCCTACCCACTCTCACAATTCTAATAACCCTTCCCAAGACTCACTAACACACAATGCCACTTGAAATATATGTAAGCAGGAACGGCTAGCGAAAACCCAGCTTATCATCAGGACCGTCTAGCTAACTGTTGAGGGAGGTCGATAAAGCAGCAACCACAGGGGCCTCCAATAGACTGACAAGTACGGAGAAACTGAGCTGGAAGATGTCAGCAGTCCACAGCCAGAGTGAAAATTGCTATCCTCGGCCCAGGGTATCCGGAGCTAGCATGCAAGCATCCAGTCCACTGTAAAGATAATACTATTTATTTTAGTATACGCTACTGATATGTAGGATAAGGACATAGGAACATATACAGCTGTATCTTACTATCGCAACCGTATCCACATATGACAGCTGTGTGTTAGGAAAGACAAGGTTGGATTGAGGTTATGCGTGTACACAAATTTGGTATACAGCAGATACCGAATTATTCTGTAGATAAAAACGCATATCAGCGCCACCCCGATATACAAAGAATTACCTGGAGATTTTACATGGAATAGTTGTGGCGATCTTGGTATTCGGCGTCATCAAGTGAAGCAGAGTAGAGACGGCTACGGGTAACGAGGTTGGCGTCGTAGCAACGTAGTCGATTTCACGCCGTACTTATTAGTTGATGGGCAGAGATTACAAACGAGGTTATTATGAGCTGAAAGATGTCAGCAGTCCATATTGTGAGCTGAAACATGTCAGCAGTCCACAGCCAGAGTGAAAATTGCTATCCTCGGCCCAGGGTATCCGGAGCTAGCATGCAAGCATCCAGTCCACTGTGAAGATAATACCATTTATTTTAGTATATGCTACTGATATGTAGGATAAGGACATAGGAACATATACAGCTGTATCTTACTATCACAACCGTATCCACATATGACAGCTGTGTGTTAGGAAAAACAAGGTTGGATTGAGGTTATGCGTGTATACAAATTTGGTATACCGCAGCTACCGAATTATTCTGTAGATAAAAACGCATATCAGCGCCACCCCGATATACAAATAATTACCTGGCGATTTTACATTGGAATAGCTGTGGCGACCTTGGGGTTAGGCGTCATCAAGTGAAGCAGAGTAGAGACGGCTACGGGTAACGAGGTTGGCGTCGTAGCAACGTAGTCGATTTCACACCGTACTTATTAGTTGATGGGCAGAGATTACAAACGAGAGTATTATGAGCTGAAAGATGTCAGCAGTCCACAGCCAGAGTGCAAATTGCTATCCTCGGCCCAGGGTGTCCGGAGTTAGCATCCAAGCATCCAGTCCACTGTGAAGATAATACCATTTATTTAGTATATGCTACTGATATGGAGGATAAGGACATAGGAACATATACAGCTGTATCTTACTATCATCATCTACAACTTCATCTAAAATTTGATCTCTACGACACAAACGTTTTGAATTCGAAACCCACATACCAAATTTGTTTTTTGTATAATTTTACACAAAAGTGATAAAATAATCTTAGCTCTTATGGAAAGTTCAGAACGTCGATGAAAATACTTTGGCAAAAATCGGAAAAAGGCAAAAGAACAAAGATCAATTGACGGACACTGTCCATATAAGCATTATGGTGTTACTCATGTATGCCCGCGATCCTCTCGAAAAGGCATCTCAAATATTTTAAGTAGACTTTTTATGTAGGTTAGAGGTTTAAAAAAATCAAACAAAACAGTAAACGATGGCCTCGATGATCTAGTCTATCCTATTGTAAAATTGAGTAAGCGCTCGAATCTCGATCTCGAACATGAAAAAACTCGAAAATCAATGGAAAACAAAACATCGGCACGCGTAGCGCGCCCAAATCCACTAGTAATATAATGTGAACGTTCAAGAATATCGCTATATATCGGTAATCTCGACATCACTAATACATATATTAGTACATTCATACTTTATATGTAGGACCAACTTTACTATATAGGAAATCGATCAGTACATCACTCGCGAGTCGCGGCCGGCACGATGCCACGACGACAAGGTGACCGCCGATACACAATATATATGTATATATATATGGATATGCGGCCCGGTCCAAATAAAAATATCAAAAGGCGCGATAGCGCCTGACGCAAGTATAGGCGCGAGAGCCATTATATACAGCTAACTAGCCCCCCAGATTTTTACTTTTCTAACCGCTGCATTATTACATTATGTATGTGTGCTATTGACCACGCATTACGTTCCTTATTTATTAATCTTTACTGTACAACAAGTTTTACACGAATTCATTTACGCACAATCAAGAAAATCAATGCCAAAGATATTGCTTGCTGATTTCCTTTCCTCAATTTTCGTCTTCTCCCTTTTGATATATATAGTCAACTTCAAACAAAATGAGATAGAGATAGTATAGGAAAGGCATGAGATAGAAAGAGAAACAATGCTTTCCAGCCCGTGAGAGAGCGCGTACAGAAGTAAAAACTTATAGAAGAAGTTCAAACGTGGCCACGAGAGGGAGCTAGTGTCAGGTGAATACTTTTGTCACAGTTGAATCATCTACCGCCCTTACCCCAGCCCGCCGACCTACGGAATTTTATAAAAAAAAAATGCTATCCGATGTATTTTTAATTGTACTTTCTAAAAAAACCAGAAATTTTAATTGTACCCCCACCGTTTTTGAGAAAAAAAATGACAAAGTATTGCAATATTAAAACACCGATACCTCACCTTACAATCGTTCCTTCGTCCTAATTATGGTGTAAAAAAATTGTACCTTTTTTGCACTTAATTGTACCACCCTCACTTTCATGAAAAAAGCATCGGTATAGCAGTAAAATATAAAAAAAGCAATACCGTCATATGGAGAGTCCGTTCTCAGCTACTGCGCATGCGCGGCCACCGGAAGTACGAGAGACGCATGAGCACGGGATTTTCCACCGCGCGAGTTTTTAAAGTGTCAAACAAAGAAAAAATGCACGGAAGGCGTTGGAAAAAATACCCATTGACACATCATTAACCAGGATCAATAGAATTGTCGGAATTACGAATTGTACCCTCTTAGTTTTTGAGAAAAAAAATGCCAAAGTATGGGAATATTGAAAGGTCGGTTACTCGTTTTAGAATCGCTTTTACGTCAACGTAGGCGCCCAAAAAAATTGTACCTTTTTCGTACTTAATTGTACCACCCTCACTTTTCCGAAAAAATAACGGTATAACGCAAAAATATTAAAAAAGCAATATCGTCTCATTGACAGTCCGTTTTCAGCTACTGCGCATGCGCGGCCAACGGAAGTGCGAGATTCGCATGCACACGAGCTTTTCAACCACACGAGATTTTAAAATCGTAAAAAAGGGAAAAAATGCATGGGAGGCATTGATAAAATATCCATCGTCGCATTATTATTATTAATTACCAGAACGCATTATTATTATTAATTACGGCCCCGTCTTAGTCAATAACCTGAGGGATAGTTTATTTTTAAAAACATAAAGCAAATCAATAATAAAGAGTTCAGATAAATACCTTTCCATATAATTATATATATATATATATATATATATATATATATACAAATAATATTATATACGTAATTTAATATATATATATATATATATATAGATATATATATATATATATATGTATGTATGCATAGATAGGGTGGACCATATTTTTATTGTTGATTTGCTTTATGTTTTTAAAAATAAACTATCCCTCAGGTTATTGACTAAGACGGGGCCGTACTTACTTCTCAATTTTTCAACCCAAAACGAGTTATAGACGACTGTCTACATAAGTCTCAAATACTCACATAAGCCTCATAAATAATAAACACTTTTGTTATTACTTGCTTTTTTCGCGATTTTAAGACGCCTGCCTTCATAGGCCCGCTGGTAATTATTTAATTATTTTTGCTCAAATTTAATGTGTAAACCAACAAACTAATGATGGTACAATTAAGAACAAATGAAAAAGAATATTTAATACGTCTGTTAATTATTAAACAGCTGTTGTGCACGCTGCTTTCAACGTTTCCACCTGTAACCTGACAATAACTTTTTTTTTCTCAAAATCTCAGGTGGTACAATTAATTTTTCTGTAAAGTTTATTAAATATAAATAAAAATACATCGTTAACTATTTTTTTCAGAGTCATTATACCAACTTTCACGTTTTTTTGAATTTTAAATCGCCCGCCTTTTCGTACGCCACAACTGCGCATGCGCGATGCCCATGCTTGCCCCTGATTATTATTTAATTATCTCTGCTCAAATTTAATGTGTAAACCAACAAACTAATGATGGTACAATTAAGAACAAATAAAAAAGAATATTTAATTTGTCTTTTTATTGTTAAACAGCTGTTGCACACGCTGCTTCCAACGTGTCCACCTGTAACCTGACAATAACTTTTTTTTTCTCAAAACCTCAGGTGGTACAATTAAATTTTCTGTAAAGTCTATGAAAGATAAATGAATATACATCGTTGACTATTTTTTATAAGATCTTTCGAGCATTTTTTAATGTATTCATGACTTTTAAATAACGCGCCATAAGAAAGCCCCTACGCATGCGTTTCTCGTATTCCCGGTGACCGCGCATGCGCGGTGACTGGAAATATATTTGCACTATGTCAGTATAATTTTTTTGATTTTTTATTTATTGTATTATATTATTTCGCAAAAGTAACGGTGGTACAATTAAGTATAAAAAAGGTACAATTTTTCTGCACCTTTCCTTTAACGTTAAAACCACTTTAAAAGGAGCTATTGGCGGATTAATATTCTAGTACTTTAGGATTTTTTTTCTAAAAAACTACGGGGTACAATTGAAAATTTTTTTTTGTTGAAAAGTACAATTAAAAATACGTCGATTAGCATTTTTTTTTATTATATTTCGAAGGATCGTCGGGCTGGGGTAGGGTCGGTGAATCATCTGGCTGATTTTGTGTGAAAAGTTATGAATTAAAATTATTAATTTACGTAATTATTTCCAATACCTCACATTATTCCGTTTCGGTATTTTTTATTGTAGTGCAATGCAGATACTATTGCAAGGTGAAGATTTCATATTCGCCCATATCCTATACTAGTATGTCGACCTTTGACATCTCGACGAGAGAAAGAGTGAGAGAGAGAGAGAGAGAGAGAAAGACAAACATTGATAAAATCCTAACCATGAAAACAATGTTTTCATTTCCATGCAAGCGATGGTATAACTTTTTTTAATCTTAAAGTATAATATTAATAAGAATTGCACAAAAAATAAATGTATATTATTACATTATTTTAATTATATTTATTATATTATTAATTAATTTTATTTGTATAATTTGATGTGTTTGTTTTAAGTTTATATTATTTGAAGGGACTTATGCTTGTATTTTTATAATGAATCCCTCATGATATCTCAATGTTTTCCACATTGACCAAAATAATTTAAAAAACAATAGATTTTAATTAAGTGGATGCTTGATCGTTCTCTATCCTAATTAAAATTACTGAATAATCATTTTATTTTCTACATAAAGCCAATATATGTGTTCGATACTTTGCCAAGTACATAATATTTAATAATTATATGGACTATAACATATGTAGTATGATATTCTTTCCAACGTTAAGTGAAATGATTGCTTAATAGTATTATATGTACTGACTTAAATAATTTAAAAGAATGTTGATAAGTTATTGTTCTCTTTACATATATTTATTGAATACCTTTTTTAATATTTAAATAAAATCAATGTGTCAGTTGTTTGGTAAGTGTAAAAGGCATTTAATAATTTTGTAACTTTCATATGCCTATAAAATGTTTGATAGTGACACTAACTAACATATATAGTTAAGTAATTAAATAGAATTTCTTGTGTTGTACTAAAATTATAATATTAAATTGTACTGTTGTCATTAATTATTATAGTAACCCAATAATCTAGAATTTAATTTGTTACAAATACATTTAGCTTAATTAAAACTATAAGTGTATCATATTAAATTCATTGAATAAGAAAGGGTTATTTTTAAAGTATATTAATTTTAAGCAAATAACGTCTCTGAAATGAAAAATTATTAGTATAAAGTAAAATTAAAGCAAATTTGCTGTGAGGATGAGTCTGAAGTTTGCAACGCTAAAACGCAGCACTTTACAAAAAAAAAATTAAAAAAATAATACCCCGCCCAAACTAAGTGAGAAGTTCGGTCCACACGAGAGTTACCCCTAAAATGAATTTCAAGTCAATAGGGGGTGCGGAACACCCCCAAATAGGGGATGGAAATTTTCAAATTACTGTCTATTTTTTTCTATCAAAAATACCCCTCTGGAATTAAGTACGAGTGTTCTTGAGGGTGATTATAATCGACCCGTCGCAGTCCCAACTCGTAACGAGGTGCGGAACACCCCCAAATAGGGGATGGAAATTTTCAAATTACTGTCTATTTTTTTCTATCAAAAATACCCCTCTGGAATTTAGTACGAGTGTTCTAGAGGGTGATTATAATCGACCCGTCGCAGTCCCAACTCGTAACGAGGTGCGGAACACCCCCAAATAGGGGATGGAAATTTTCAAATAACTGTCTATTTTTTTCTATCAAAAATACCCCGCTGGAATTAAGTACGAGTGTTCTAGAGGGTAATTGCGATCGACCAAATGCAGTCCCAAGTAGTCACGAGATGCGGAACACCCCCAAATAGGGGATGGAAATTTTCAAATTATTGTCTATTTTTTTCTATCAAAAATACCCCTCTGGAATTTAGTACGAGTGTTCTAGAGGGTAATTCTGATCGACCAAAAGCAGTTCAAAGTCGTAACGAGGTGCGGAACACCCCCAAACAGGGGATGGAAATTTTCAAATTACTGCCTATTTTTTTCTATCAAAAATACCCCTCTGGAATTAAGTACCAGTGTTCTAGAGGGTAATTGGGATCTACCAAATGCAGTCCCAAGTGGTAACTAGATGCGGAACACCCCCAAATAGGGGATGGAAATTTTCAAATTACTGTCTATTTTTTTCTATCAAAAATACCCCGCTGGAATTAAGTACGAGTGTTCTTGAGGGTGATTATAATCGACCCGTCGCAGTCCCAACTCGTAACGAGGTGCGGAACACCCCCAAATAGGGGATGGAAATTTTCAAATTACTGTCTATTTTTTTCTATCAAAAATACCCCTCTGGAATTAAGTACCAGTGTTCTAGAGGGTAATTGTGATCTACCAAATGCAGTCCCAAGTGGTAACTAGATGCGGAACACCCCCAAATAGGGGATGGAAATTTTCAAATTACTGTCTATTTTTTTCTATCAAAAATACCCCGCTGGAATTAAGTACGAGTGTTCTAGAGGGTAATTGCGATCGACCAAATGCAGTCCCAAGTAGTCACGAGATGCGGAACACCCCCAAATAGGGGATGGAAATTTTCAAATAACTGTCTATTTTTTTCTATCAAAAATACCCCGCTGGAATTAAGTACGAGTGTTCTAGAGGGTGATTATAATCGACCCGTCGCAGTCCCAACTCGTAACGAGGTGCGGAACACCCCCAAATAGGGGATGGAAATTTTCAAATTACTGTCTATTTTTTTCTATCAAAAATACCCCTCTGGAATTAAGTACCAGTGTTCTAGAGGGTAATTGTGATCTACCAAATGCAGTCCCAAGTGGTAACTAGATGCGGAACACCCCCAAATAGGGGATGGAAATTTTCAAATTACTGTCTATTTTTTTCTATCAAAAATACCCCGCTGGAATTAAGTACGAGTGTTCTAGAGGGTAATTGCGATCGACCAAATGCAGTCCCAAGTAGTCACGAGATGCGGAACACCCCCAAATAGGGGATGGAAATTTTCAAATAACTGTCTATTTTTTTCTATCAAAAATACCCCGCTGGAATTAAGTACGAGTGTTCTTGAGGGTGATTATAATCGACCCGTCGCAGTCCCAACTCGTAACGAGGTGCGGAACACCCCCAAATAGGGGATGGAAATTTTCAAATTACTGTCTATTTTTTTCTATCAAAAATACCCCTCTGGAATTAAGTACCAGTGTTCTAGAGGGTAATTGTGATCTACCAAATGCAGTCCCAAGTGGTAACTAGATGCGGAACACCCCCAAATAGGGGATGGAAATTTTCAAATTACTGTCTATTTTTTTCTATCAAAAATACCCCGCTGGAATTAAGTACGAGTGTTCTAGAGGGTAATTGCGATCGACCAAATGCAGTCCCAAGTAGTCACGAGATGCGGAACACCCCCAAATAGGGGATGGAAATTTTCAAATAACTGTCTATTTTTTTCTATCAAAAATACCCCGCTGGAATTAAGTACGAGTGTTCTAGAGGGTGATTATAATCGACCCGTCGCAGTCCCAACTCGTAACGAGGTGCGGAACACCCCCAAATAGGGGATGGAAATTTTCAAATTACTGTCTATTTTTTTCTATCAAAAATACCCCTCTGGAATTAAGTACGAGTGTTCTTGAGGGTGATTATAATCGACCCGTCGCAGTCCCAACTCGTAACGAGGTGCGGAACACCCCCAAATAGGGGATGGAAATTTTCAAATTACTGTCTATTTTTTTCTATCAAAAATACCCCTCTGGAATTAAGTACCAGTGTTCTAGAGGGTAATTGTGATCTACCAAATGCAGTCCCAAGTGGTAACTAGATGCGGAACACCCCCAAATAGGGGATGGAAATTTTCAAATTACTGTCTATTTTTTTCTATCAAAAATACCCCTCTGGAATTTAGTACGAGTGTTCTAGAGGGTGATTATAATCGACCCGTCGCAGTCCCAAGTGGTAACGAGATGCGGAACACCCCCAAATAGGGGATGGTAATTTTCAAATAACTGTCTATTTTTTTCTATCAAAAATATCCCTCTGGGATTTAGTACGAGTGTTCTAGAGGGTGATTATAATCGACTCGTCGCAGTCCCAAGTGGTAACGAGATGCGGAACACCCCCAAATAGGGGATGGAAATTTTCAAATTACTGTCTATTTTTTTCTATCAAAAATACCCCTCTGGAATTAAGTACCAGTGTTCTAGAGGGTAATTGTGATCGACCAAATGCAGTCCCAAGTGGTAACGAGATGCGGAACACCCCCAAATAGGGGATGGAAATTTTCAAATTACTGCCTATATTTTTTTCTATCAAAAATACCCCTCTGGAATTAATTTCTAGTGTTCTAGAGGGTGATTATAATCGACCCGTCGCAGTCCCAGCTCGTAACGAGGTGCGGAACACCCCCAAATAGGGGATGGAAATTTTCAAATTACTGTCTATTTTTTTCTATCAAAAATACCCCTCTGGAATTAAGTACCAGTGTTCTAGAGGGTAATTGTGATCTACCAAATGCAGTCCCAAGTGGTAACTAGATGCGGAACACCCCCAAATAGGGGATGGAAATTTTCAAATTACTGTCTATTTTTTTCTATCAAAAATACCCCGCTGGAATTAAGTACGAGTGTTCTAGAGGGTGATTGCGATCGACCAAACGCAGTCCCAAGTAGTCACGAGATGCTGAACACCCCCAAATAGGGGATGGAAATTTTCAAATAACTGTCTATTTTTTTCTATCAAAAATACCCCGCTGGAATTAAGTACGAGTGTTCTAGAGGGTAATTGCGATCGACCAAATGCAGTCCCAAGTAGTCACGAGATGCGGAACACCCCCAAATAGGGGATGGAAATTTTCAAATTACTGTCTATTTTTTCTATCAAAAATACCCCTCTGGAATTTAGTACGAGTGTTCTAGAGGGTGATTATAATCGACCCGTCGCAGTCCCAAGTGGTAACGAGATGCGGAACACCCCCAAATAGGGGATGGTAATTTTCAAATAACTGTCTATTTTTTTCTATCAAAAATACCCCTCTGGGATTTAGTACGAGTGTTCTAGAGGGTGATTATAATCGACCCGTCGCAGTCCCAAGTGGTATCGAGATGCGGAACACCCCCAAATAGGGGATGGAAATTTTCAAATTACTGTCTATTTTTTTCTATCAAAAATACCCCGCTGGAATTAAGTACGAGTGTTCTAGAGGGTGATTATAATCGACCCGTCGCAGTCCCAACTCGTAACGAGGTGCGGAACACCCCCAAATAGGGGATGGAAATTTTCAAATTACTGTCTATTTTTTTCTATCAAAAATACCCCTCTGGAATTAAGTACGAGTGTTCTTGAGGGTGATTATAATCGACCCGTCGCAGTCCCAACTCGTAACGAGGTGCGGAACACCCCCAAATAGGGGATGGAAATTTTCAAATTACTGTCTATTTTTTTCTATCAAAAATACCCCTCTGGAATTAAGTACCAGTGTTCTAGAGGGTAATTGTGATCTACCAAATGCAGTCCCAAGTGGTAACTAGATGCGGAACACCCCCAAATAGGGGATGGAAATTTTCAAATTACTGTCTATTTTTTTCTCTCAAAAATACCCCTCTGGAATTTAGTACGAGTGTTCTAGAGGGTGATTATAATCGACCCGTCGCAGTCCCAAGTGGTAACGAGATGCGGAACACCCCCAAATAGGGGATGGTAATTTTCAAATAACTGTCTATTTTTTTCTATCAAAAATATCCCTCTGGGATTTAGTACGAGTGTTCTAGAGGGTGATTATAATCGACCCGTCGCAGTCCCAAGTGGTAACGAGATGCGGAACACCCCCAAATAGGGGATGGAAATTTTCAAATTACTGTCTATTTTTTTCTATCAAAAATACCCCTCTGGAATTAAGTACCAGTGTTCTAGAGGGTAATTGTGATCGACCAAATGCAGTCCCAAGTGGTAACGAGATGCGGAACACCCCCAAATAGGGGATGGAAATTTTCAAATTACTGCCTATATTTTTTTCTATCAAAAATACCCCTCTGGAATTAATTTCCAGTGTTCTAGAGGGTGATTATAATCGACCCGTCGCAGTCCCAACTCGTAACGAGGTGCGGAACACCCCCAAATAGGGGATGGAAATATTCAAATTACTGTCTATTTTTTTCTATCAAAAATACCCCTCTGGAATTAAGTACCAGTGTTCTAGAGGGTAATTGTGATCTACCAAATGCAGTCCCAAGTGGTAACTAGATGCGGAACACCCCCAAATAGGGGATGGAAATTTTCAAATTACTGTCTATTTTTTTCTATCAAAAATACCCCGCTGGAATTAAGTACGAGTGTTCTTGAGGGTGATTATAATCGACCCGTCGCAGTCCCAACTCGTAACGAGGTGCGGAACACCCCCAAATAGGGGATGGAAATTTTCAAATTACTGTCTATTTTTTTCTATCTAAAATACCCCGCTTGAATTAAGTACGAGTGTTCTAGAGGGTAATTGTGATCGTCCAAAAGCAGAAAGTGAAGAACCATTTAAAGGAATATCATGGTGCGGATTTTTACGCATGCACTCTGACCTGCGCGTTCACGATAAACAGGTGCAAGGTAAGGTGAACAGAAATTCATAATGTATATCTCTCTATATTATTAAAAAAAACTTCTACGCCGCCGCCGCCGCCGTATTAATTTATATATACACTAGTATAAGTAGTATAATTATTGCACGAAAAAAAGAATCTAACTTCTGCAGTATGTAGCATATTCTAAATAATACTAAAATATACTATTTAATGTTAGTTACTGATACTTTTCAATCTCTTAGCTGCATACAAAAACAAACCAGTAGGTGTAAGCAGTTATACCTGTTATATAATTGAATAAATACCTGAAACTTATTAAAATTCCAATAAATCCAATTACATAACAGGTATAACTGCTTACACCTACTGCTTTGTGTTTGTAAGCAGCTTAGAGATTGAAAAGTATCAGTAACTAACATTAAATAGTATATTTTAGTATTATTGAAGAATATTAGTGCCATGTTGTTTGAATGCAAGTATACGGTTACTCTGTTTTTTTCATAAAATGCATTCGCTCTCTTTTTTTAAGAAATTTGCCTAAAATCACCATAACTTTGTCTGAAATGCTCTGCCGCACTCAAACTTTGCATCATTTTGAAGGTAATTAATCATCGATGAATTAGATTCTTGGATGGATAAAATATTTTTGATCGTACAAACCTTTTTTTTACTATAAAGGTTTTTATTAATTATAACTATATTCAATGTGTTAAACTAATGTAAATAAAATATTTCAACAGATTCTTCTTGAAATTTATAAACTTTTTCAAATTTAATGTATATAAGAAAAAATTGTTAGATTTTGAGTTATTAAATGATAAAAATGGCCGTAAAGTCATTTTTTTCAAAAAATTCGATTTTTTGATTGGCTACAGCTCTGGTACTAATTGAAATTTAGGTCTAAAAATTTAGCTACACTCTATTCAAGTAGTTTTTTACTGATTCCATACATTAAAACAAAATTCTATTTTTTAAATGGATCACTTCACATGGAATCTCCCATATATATGTGTATATATATAATATATATATATATATACACATACATTTCTAAATAGGGGGTTATGCAGCCCAAGAAAGAGAGGGAAGATGCTTACTTTAGCACGTGCGAGAGAGACCTTCGGGGTTATGCAGCCCGGGCTGCATAAACCTCCCATACCCGTAGTGGGTGGAAGGAAGATAGGGTTATTGGACAGTAACATTGCGGGCTGCATAACACCCAGTAGGGATATAAATATATATATGTACACAAACATATGTATGTACATATGTATATATGTGTGTATATGTATATGGTTGAAATAAAACAATATATATGGGCTATTTCACGTCAAGTGGTACGATGAAAATTTTAAATCGCTCCAAAATTTGAAAACAGGCTGGAAATATCTTTCAGAAGATAGAAAAAAATTTTTAGGTGTTAAAAATAATTTGCCTAAGAGTTATTCCACCATGAAAAATGGAAATTTTTCAATTTTTTAGAAAAATTTCTATTTTCAAAGCCATTTATCTCAAAATCTATTGATTTTTTTGAAAAAACATTAAAAACAACTTTTGTTCAAAATAATCCTTAGAACTTATCTACCTGGGTTACAATTCTTAATTTTAAAATCTCGAAGAGATAGGGCACTTGGAAATATTGAATATCAAAAAAAGGCGACCACGCCACAATCGATTTTGATCTAACACCGCTCAAAAGATCACATTTTTTGAGAGCTTTCGAATGGCGGTGGTTAGATTATTGGCCAAGACAGTTGGTGTAAGTTATACCCCATAAACCTCATAAAATCACTAATTTTCATGTATTTTAGGGCATAACATACACCAGCGGTCTTGGCCAATAATCTAACCACCGCCATTCGAAAGCTCTCAAAAAATGTGATCTTTTGAGCGGTGTTAGATCAAAATCGATTGTGGCGTGGTCGCCTTTTTTTGATATTCAATATTTCCAAGTGCCCTATCTCTTCGAGATTTTAAAATTAAGAATTGTAACCCAGGTAGATAAGTTCTAAGGATTATTTTGAACAAAAGTTGTTTTTAATGTTTTTTCAAAAAAATCAATAGATTTTGAGATAAATGCCCTAAAATACATGAAAATGAGTGATTTTATGAGGTTTATGGGGTATAACTTACACCAACGGTCTTGGCCAATAATCTAACCACCGCCATTCGAAAGCTCGCGAAAAATGTGATCTTTTGAGCGGTGTTAGATCAAAATTGATTGTGGCGTGGTCGCCTTTTTTTGATATTCAATATTTCCAAGTGCCCTATCTCTTCGAGATTTTAAAATTAAGAATTATAACCCAGGTAGATAAGTTCTAAGGATTATTTTGAACAAAAGTTGTTTTTAATGTTTTTTCAAAAAAATCAATAGATTTTGAGATAAATGGCTTTGAAAATAGAAATTTTTCTAAAAAATTGAAAAATTTCCATTTTTCATGGTGGAATAACTCTTAGGCAAATTATTTTTAACACCTAAAAATTTTTTTCTATCTTCTGAAAGATATTTCCAGCCTGTTTTCAAATTTTGGAGCGATTTAAAATTTTCATCGTACCACTTGACGTGAAATAGCCCATATGTATGTATGTATGTATGTATGTATGTATGTATGTATATATATAACAATGTTAAAATCGACTATTCAATAATCATATTAAATTAAATAATTTTTATTCTTATGTACGTAACGAATTACAGGTTTGTACGCTATTTTTATTATTTAATTCTAAAACTGAAATTTATACAAAGATACTGTTGGATTTAATAAGTTTGGATTCCATAATTTTATACATTTGAATAATGTAATTTTACCCTACAAATTAAATATTATTTTTAATATTTATTTCTTGTTTTGTAGAATTTTCTACACACACACACACACCTTATATAGAGGATTAAAATTATTTATTTTCTATATAATTTAATATGATTATTAAATGACATGTGTGTGTGTGTACACATTGCTTTATTTCAACCATTTAATAATAATATTAAATTATAAAGCAAATAAATAATGCGCATATATATATATATATATATATATATATATATATATATATTGTTTTATTTCAACCATATACATATACACACATATATACATATGTACATACATACATATGTTTGTGTATATATATATATATATATACACACGTATATATACATATGGGTCGTATATACATATAGGCACGCATCTAAACATACGTAAGATATATGCAAAACAGCATATAATTTTGAATTTCGCGCACACGCTGCGTTAAAGTTGTCAGCATTGCTGGCGCAATGACACCTTCTCTACTCAATTGGAAACCGTCCTTAATACGCTTCTGGCGCAATGTCATTCTGGCGCGTTGACATGTACCAGTTTACAACCATAAAGTATAAGAGTAACAGCTTCTACAAATATGCTTATAGATACTGAACTCTTACGGTAGCGCCGCAATAGACCGGCGGTACGCACTCGTACTACCTACAGTTGTAAAGCTCGTCTACCGCTGAGATATAGGTCGCTTACAACGGACTCACTACTTCAATTGCATAATTCGTATACCTATAGAGTATAGGTCCTTTACAATTGAAGGCACAGCTTATGTATACTTTGAACGTGCGGCGTTTCTCCAACCGCGGTATCGTTTTTATACACGGACGGTAAACAAAGTAATATACTTTTAACATAAAAAATTCATACGCGCTTGTATTAAATTAACGAACTGCGAAAGTAATTGCATTCCTACACTGGATGAAGAATATGCTACATACTGCAGAAGTTAGATTCTTTTTTTCGTGCAATAATTATACTACTTACACTAGTGTATATATATATTAATACGGCGGCGGCGGAGGCGTAGAAGTTTTTTTTAATAATATAGAGAGATATACATTATGAATTTCTGTTCACCTTACCTTGCACCTGTTTATCGTGAACGCGCAGGTCAGACTGCATGCGTAAAAATCCGCACCATGATAATCCTTTAAATGGTTCTTCACTTTATGCTTTTGGACGATCACAATTACCCTCTAGAACACTCGTACTTAATTCAAGCGGGGTATTTTAGATAGAAAAAAATGGACAGTAATTTGAAAATTCCCATCCCCTGTTTGGGGGTGTTCCGCATCTAATTACCACTTGGGACTGCATTTGGTCGATCGCAATTACCCTCTAGAACACCGGTACTTAATTCCAAAAGGGTATTTTTGATAGAAAAAAATAGACAGTAATTTGAAAATTTCCATCCCCTATTTGGGGGTGTTCCGCATCTCGTGACTGCTTGGGACTGCATTTGGTCGATCGCAATTACCCTCTAGAACACTGGTACTTAATTCCAGAGGGGTATTTTTGATAGAAAAAAATAGACAGTAATTTGAAAATTTCCATCACCTATTTGGGGGTGTTCCGCATCTCGTTACCACTTGGGACTGCGACGGGTCGATTATAATCACCCTCTAGAACACTGGTACTTAATTCCAGCGGGGTATTTTTGATAGAAAAAAATAGACAGTAATTTGAAAATTTCCATCCCCTATTTGGGAGTGTTCCGCACCTCGTTACGAGTTAAGACTACGACGGGTCGATTATAATCACCCTGTAGAACACTGGTACTTAATTCCAGCGGGGTATTTTTGATAGAAAAAAATAGACAGTAATTTGAAAATTTCCATCCCCTATTTGGGGGTGTTCCGCATCTAGTTACCACTAGGGACTGCATTTGGTAGATCACAATTACCCTCTAGAACACTGGTACTTAATTCCAGAGGGGTATTTTTGATAGAAAAAAATAGACAGTAATTTGAAAATTTCCATCCCCTATTTGGGGGTGTTCCGCATCTCGTGACTACTTGGGACTGCATTTGGTCGAACGCAATTATCCTCTAGAACACTCGTACTTAATTCCAGAGGGGTATTTTTGATAGAAAAAAATAGACAGTAATTTGAAAATTTCCATCCCCTATTTGGGGGTGTTCCGCATCTAGTTACCACTTGGGACTGCATTTGGTAGATCACAATTACCTTCTAGAACACTGGTACTTAATTCCAGAGGGGTATTTTTGATAGAAAAAAACAGACAGTAATTTGAAAATTTCCATCCCCTATTTGGGGGTGTTCCGCATCTAGTTACCACTTGGGACTGCATTCGGTAGATCACAATTACCCTCTAGAACACTGGTACTTAATTCCAGCGGGGTATTTTTGATAGAAAAAAATAGACAGTAATTTGAAAATTTCCATCCCCTATTTGGAGGTGTTCCGCATCTAGTTACTTCTAGGGACTGCATTTGGTAGATCACAATTACCCTCTAGAACACTGGTACTTAATTCCAGAGGGGTATTTTTGATAGAAAAAAATAGACAGTAATTTGAAAATTTCCATCCCCTATTTGGGGGTGTTCCGCATCTAGTTACCACTTGGGACTGCATTTGGTAGATCACAATTACCCTCTAGAACACTGGTACTCAATTCTAGAGGGGTATTTTTGATAGAAAAAAATAGACAGTAATTTGAAAATTTCCATCCCCTATTTGGGGGTGTTCCGCATCTCGTGACAACTTGGGACTGCATTTGGTCGATCGCAATTACCCTCTAGAACACTCGTACTTAATTCCAGCGGGGTATTTTTGATAGAAAAAAATAGACAGTAATTTGAAAATTTCCATCCCCTATTTGGGGGTGTTCCGCATCTCGTAACAACTTGGGACTGCATTTGGTCGATCGCAATTACCCTCTAGAACACTCGTACTTAATTCCAGCGGGGTATTTTTGATAGAAAAAAATAGACAGTAATTTGAAAATTTCCATCCCCTATTTGGGGGTGTTCCGCATCTCGTGACAACTTGGGACTGCATTTGGTCGATCGCAATTACCCTCTAGAACACTCGTACTTAATTCCAGCGGGGTATTTTTGATAGAAAAAAATAGACAGTAATTTGAAAATTTCCATCCCCTATTTGGGGGTGTTCCGCATCTAGTTACCACTTGGGACTGCATTTGGTAGATCACAATTACCCTCTAGAACACTGGTACTTAATTCCAGAGGGGTATTTTTGATAGAAAAAAATAGACAGTAATTTGAAAATTTCCATCCCCTATTTGGGGGTGTTCCGACCCTCGTTACGAGTTGGGACTGCGACGGGTCGATTATAATCACCCTCTAGAACACTGGAAATTAATTCCAGAGGGGTATTTTTGATAGAAAAAAATATAGGCAGTAATTTGAAAATTTCCATCCCCTGTTTGGGGGTGTTCCGCACCTCGTTACGACTTCGAACTGCTTTTGGTCGATCAGAATTACCCTCTAGAACACTCGTATTAAATTCCGGAGGGGTATTTTTGATAGAAAAAAATAGACAGTAATTTGAAAATTTCCATCCCCTATTTGGGGGTGTTCCGCATCTAGTTACCACTTGGGACTGCATTTGGTAGATCACAATTACCCTCTAGAACACTGGTACTTAATTCTAGAGGGGTATTTTTGATAGAAAAAAATAGACAGTAATTTGAAAATTTCCATCCCCTATTTGGGGGTGTTCCGCATCTCGTGACAACTTGGGACTGCATTTAGTCGATCGCAATTACCCTCTAGAACACTCGTACTTAATTCCAGCGGGGTATTTTTGATAGAAAAAAATAGACAGTAATTTGAAAATTTCCATCCCCTATTTGGGGGTGTTCCGCATCTCGTAACAACTTGGGACTGCATTTGGTCGATCGCAATTACCCTCTAGAACACTCGTACTTAATTCCAGCGGGGTATTTTTGATAGAAAAAAATAGACAGTAATTTGAAAATTTCCATCCCCTATTTGGGGGTGTTCCGCATCTCGTGACAACTTGGGACTGCATTTGGTCGATCGCAATTACCCTCTAGAACACTCGTACTTAATTCCAGCGGGGTATTTTTGATAGAAAAAAATAGACAGTAATTTGAAAATTTCCATCCCCTATTTGGGGGTGTTCCGCATCTAGTTACCACTTGGGACTGCATTTGGTAGATCACAATTACCCTCTAGAACACTGGTACTTAATTCCAGAGGGGTATTTTTGATAGAAAAAAATAGACAGTAATTTGAAAATTTCCATCCCCTATTTGGGGGTGTTCCGCACCTCGTTACGAGTTGGGACTGCGACGGGTCGATTATAATCACCCTCTAGAACACTGGAAATTAATTCCAGAGGGGTATTTTTGATAGAAAAAAATATAGGCAGTAATTTGAAAATTTCCATCCCCTGTTTGGGGGTGTTCCGCACCTCGTTACGACTTCGAACTGCTTTTGGTCGATCAGAATTACCCTCTAGAACACTCGTATTAAATTCCGGAGGGGTATTTTTGATAGAAAAAAATAGACAATAATTTGAAAATTTGCATCCCCTATTTGGGGGTGTTCCGCATCTCGTGACTACTTGGGACTGCATTTGGTCGATCGCAATTACCCTCTAGAACACTCGTACTTAATTCCAGCGGGGTATTTTTGATAGAAAAAAATAGACAGTTATTTGAAAATTTCCATCCCCTATTTGGGGGTGTTCCGCACCTCGTTACGAGTTGGGACTGCGACGGGTCGATTATAATCACCCTCTAGAACACTCGTACTAAATTCCAGAGGGGTATTTTTGATAGAAAAAAATTGACAGTAATTTGAAAATTTCCATCCCCTATTTGGGGGTGTTCCGCATCTAGTTACCACTTGGGACTGCATTCGGTAGATCACAATTACCCTCTAGAACACTGGTACTTAATTCCAGAGGGGTATTTTTGATAGAAAAAAATAGACAGTAATTTGAAAATTTGCATCCCCTATTTGGGGGTGTTCCGCATCTCGTGACTACTTGGGACTGCATTTGGTCGATCGCAATTACCCTCTAGAACACTCGTACTTAATTCCAGCGGGGTATTTTTGATAGAAAAAAAGATAGACAGTAATTTGAAAATTACATCCCCTATTTGGGGGTGTTCCGCACCTCGTTACGAGTTGGGACTGCGACGGGTCGATTATAATCACCCTCAAGAGCACTCGTACTTAATTCCAGAGGGGTATTTTTGATAGAAAAAAAGATAGACAGTAATTTGAAAATTTCCATCCCCTATTTGGGGGTGTTCCGCATCTCGTAACAACTTGGGACTGCATTTGGTCGATCGCAATTACCCTCTAGAACACTCGTACTTAATTCCAGCGGGGTATTTTTGATAGAAAAAAATAGACAGTAATTTGAAAATTTCCATCCCCTATTTGGGGGTGTTCCGCATCTCGTGACTACTTGGGACTGCATTTGGTCGATCGCAATTACCCTCAAGAACACTCGTACTTAATTCTAGAGGGGTATTTTTGATAGAAAAAAATAGACAGTAATTTGAAAATTTCCATCCCCTATTTGGGGGTGTTCCGCATCTAGTTACCACTTGGGACTGCATTTGGTAGATCACAATTACCCTCTAGAACACTGGTACTTAATTCCAGAGGGGTATTTTTGATAGAAAAAAAAGACAGTAATTTGAAAATTTCCATCCCCTATTTGAGGGTGTTCCGCACCTCCTTACGAGTTGGGACTGCGACGGGTCGATTATAATCACCCTCTAGAACACTGGTACTTAATTCCAGCGGGGTATTTTTGATAGAAAAAAATTGACAGAAATTTGAAAATTTCCATCCCCTATTTGGGGGTGTTCCGCATCTCGTGACTACTTGGGACTGCATTTGGTCGATCACAATTACCCTCTAGAACACTCGTACTAAATTCCAGAGGGGTATTTTTGATAGAAAAAAAGATAGACAGTAATTTGAAAATTACATCCCCTATTTGGGGGTGTTCCGCACCTCGTTACGAGTTGGGACTGCGACGGGTCGATTATAATCACCCTCTAGAACACTCGTACTTAATTCCAGAGGGGTATTTTTGATAGAAAAAAATAGACAGTAATTTGAAAATTTCCATCCCCTATTTGGGGGTGTTCCGCATCTAGTTACCACTTGGGACTGCATTTGGTCGATCACAATTACCCTCTAGAACACTGGTACTTAATTTCAGCGGGGTATTTTTGATAGAAAAAAATAGACAGTTATTTGAAAATTTCCATCCCCTATTTGGGGGTGTTCCGCATCTAGTTACCACTTGGGACTGCATTTGGTAGATCACAATTACCCTCTAGAGCACTGGTACTTAATTCCAGAGGGGTATTTTTGATAGAAAAAAATAGACAGTAATTTGAAAATTTCCATCCCCTATTTGGGGGTGTTCCGCATCTCGTGACTACTTGGGACTGCATTTGGTCGATCGCAATTACCCTCTAGAACACTCGTACTTAATTCCAGCGGGGTATTTTTGATAGAAAAAAATAGACAGTAATTTGAAAATTTCCATCCCCTATTTGGGGGTGTTCCGCATCTAGTTACCACTAGGGACTGCATTTGGTAGATCACAATTACCCTCTAGAACACTGGTACTTAATACCAGAGGGGTATTTTTGATAGAAAAAAATAGACAGTAATTTGAAAATTTCCATCCCCTATTTGGGGGTGTACCGCATCTCGTGACTACTTGGGACTGCATTTGGTCGATCGCAATTACCCTCTAGAACACTCGTACTTAATTCCAGAGGGGTATTTTTGATAGAAAAAAATAGACAGTAATTTGAAAATTTCCATCCCCTATTTGGGGGTGTTCCGCATCTAGTTACCACTTGGGACTGCATTTGGTAGATCACAATTACCTTCTAGAACACTGGTACTTAATTCCAGAGGGGTATTTTTGATAGAAAAAAATAGACAGTAATTTGAAAATTTCCATCCCCTATTTGGGGGTGTTCCGCATCTAGTTACCACTTGGGACTGCATTTGGTAGATCACAATTACCCTCTAGAACACTGGTACTTAATTCCAGAGGGGTATTTTTGATAGAAAAAAATAGACAGTAATTTGAAAATTTCCATCCCCTATTTGGGGGTGTTCCGCATCTCGTGACTACTTGGGACTGCGACGGGTCGATTATAATCACCCTCTAGAACACTCGTACTAAATTCCAGAGGGGTATTTTTGATAGAAAAAAATAGACAGTAATTTGAAAATTTCCATCCCCTATTTGGGGGTGTTCCGCACCTCGTTACGAGTTGGGACTGCGACGGGTCGATTATAATCACCCTCAAGAACACTCGTACTTAATTCCAGAGGGGTATTTTTGATAGAAAAAAATAGACAGTAATTTGAAAATTTCCATCCCCTATTTGGGGGTGTTCCGCACCCCCTATTGACTTGAAATTCATTTTAGGGGTAACTCTCGTGTGGACCGAACTTCTCACTTAGTTTGGGCGGGGTATTATTTTTTTAATTTTTTTTTTGTAAAGTGCTGCGTTTTAGCGTTGCAAACTTCAGACTCATCTGTGAGGAACATTTTACCTTGTAAATATTATATGCTATATCACCAATGAAACAATATAAATTATTATTTTAATCTAATACAGTTCCTAACATAGAGAACCCAGTATACTGCCTTGCGCTATTTTTTTAAATACAAGTTTTTATTAGTAGTTCTGTAAAATAATTATTATACCACTTCACTATGTATTTATAAAGATTCTACATAATTTTACCAATTAATTCATGTGCTTTAAAGATATATTTATTAATAATGAATTATAAATAATGAACAAAATACTTAAAAGTAACTGACAAACAAGACTCGTATAAAGCACAGTTGTAACTTTATAATGTATAATCTTGTTAATTGTAATTTTGACATACTTAATGATGTCCCATAATATTTTTTTCAAAACTTTATGTAATTTGCAGAATAAAGGTATTATACGTATAAAAGTTGACAATTTATATAAATGATTAAATATTTAGATTTCTTAAATATGCATGAATGTATTAGAGTAAAATTTATTGTACATTGCAGATAAATAAATAGAAATTTATTATTTCACTTAAGTAAGTATTTATAAACAATCTACATGATTTTACCAATTAATTAGTGTATTTTAAAATATATATTTAATAATAATGAATTATAATTAATGAACAAAATACTTAAAAGTAATTGACAAACAAGACTCGTATGAAGCACACTTGTAACTTTATAATGTATAATCTTATTAATTCTAATTTTGACATACTTAATGATGTCTCATAATATTTTTTTGAAAACTTTATGGAATTTGCAGAATAAAGGTATTATAAAAGTTGACAATTTATAAACGATTAAAAATTTAGATTTTTTAAATATGCATGAATGTATTAGAGTAAAATTTATTGCACATTGCAGATAAATAAATAGAAAAAGTAATGCTTATCAAATTACACAAATTAATAAAGTAATAATGCGGACTTTTATGAAAAGTAAAAATTAGAGAGCTATACTTGAGTGAAATACAGCATTTTAACACAATGAACTTTAAAATAAATTTGCAAACGTTCTTTTTGGATTTAACATGTATAACAAAAAAATCAATGGGAATTGTGCTACATACAAATAGTCTGGGGACTGAATGGGGGGAGGAGGTCATTGGAGGCCACAAATTTTGTTTTCATTTTTGGACAAAAAATTACCATTTTTAATTGTTTTTATTTTGTTGTACATTCATGTAATTGCCATTTGAATACAAATTACTTATCAAAAACACCTTCCAAGAAGGTGTCAAAACCCGCAAGTATTTTGTGTTAACACCTATTTTATATGTAACTTATATTTAACATTTTATATATATAAAGTTTCTGCAATTAAAAGTACTTAAATCAAAGCGGTATAATCGACAAGTATTTTGTAACAATGGCCAAAAAGAGCTAAAAATCTGTACATATTATTTTTAGAAAGTGTTTAATTTATAATTTTTGTAATTCGCACATATGGGTGGATTCCAAACATATTTTCAAAATACTTATCCGGTAGTTAAATTAAAGAATTACTTAGTCCATTTTTTTAAAACCTTCAAGACGGCATAAATCCGCATACCCTGTTGAAAAAAATCATATGATATTTTCACCTAAAATTTTCACCTGATAATTTTAGGTAACTTTTGTTTCATTTTTTTAAGTAAATTAGGTAATTTTATCAGGTAAAAATTTTAGGTAAAAAATTTAGGTAAAATTTTTTGCTTTTGATTTTTTGATAGAAATTTTGCTTATATATATGAATTTAAATACGTAAATATATCACTTCAAAATATTGTCCAATTAATTTATGTAGTAGTATAAAATAGTGTCCTTAATATTAATATGCTTAACAATATATTACATTAATAACCTAAAAAACGTACGTAATAAATTTAAGTAATTTTATCAAGTATTTTGTTGCATAACTATTTATTAGAAAATAATCAGGTGATTTTATTTTTTGAGTGCTTGACTCTACAAGTAAAGAGAGCATGCGCAGCACGTTAATCGAATTACAAATTTGCGATTAAAAAATAATGATAAATTGCATTTTTATATCTAAGAATAGGCACATATTATAGTTACTGAAGACACACATAAACATTGTTAGAATTGCCTATTCTTAGACCTTTACCAACACACAATAATTACTTAGAGCATCGGTTAGTTCCGATGCGTTGAGCATCAGGTACCTCGTACGTGATACAACACATAACGGTTCTTAGTTCTGGCGCGCACATCATAACACGGTAACCGCAAATACTGAAACTTGTGATATTTCTGAATTGCTGCGTATTTTCTCCACATATAACAGGTTAAGTATGTAAAATATTAATTATAATAGTAATTATAAATACTCATCAATTATTTCCTTATATCATTTATTATCGTTTAATTACTATTGAAGAAGAAGAATGTTTTATATTTACATAACCTAAAAATTCTGATACTTGAATTACTTTAAATTGTATACATATATTAATTTACAATTATTGTTAATTAAGTATAATATCAGTCAAATTATTATTTGGTTAGAATTTAAATTAATTGTTTATTAAAAGGCATAATTTTTTACTTACAAAGGAGACCAACCAAGTAAATACCAAAAAGCTATAGTTTAAAAAAAATCATGCTATCAATATAATTAATTTATTTTGTATAATAGTTTCCATGAACATAGCTTTTGAGTTCAAATAAATTTTATGGTTTTTGTAGTATGATGATAATTGTTTTTACCAAGTACGTATACATTAGAATATAAAAATTTATACTAAAATATTTTGCTAGAAAGAGTTTTTGTTAATTTATAGAGATACATAATAAATTTTTATATTTTTGAAAGCTTCAACACTGTATGTATAAATGTGTATTCATATTTGTATGATATATTCTCTTAAATATTGTTTTAAAGACTAAACATTCCTATACATATTATGTATTTTATTTCTATACAGTTTTATTCGCAATTTCATCAGAGCAAAGGGATGTAAACTAAGTTTTAATATGACTTCATCTAAATCAAAGGACGAGTTGATCTTTCTGTGTGATGGTTTGATACTTTTTATTTGAAAATATTTCAAACTTATAATCTATAAAAATTGTATTTGTAAACTTTGTTTTAATTACTATTTTATAGTTTTATTAAAATTGCATTAATATAAAGATATTGTACATAATATATACAATTAATAATTTGCTATAAATATATTAATGTTATATAACTATGTACTTTTAATAGTACATTATTAAAATGTACAATTAACATTTAATTTATATTGTATCATAGGATAAATTATGAACCAATAATAGCTCCAATACAAAAAATATTTATTTCATTATAAAAATATGATTTTAAACTAAAAAAAGCTTCAACATTTAATTTTAGTACTATCCGGATACAACTGAATGTCAATTTATATTGTATAATAGAAGAAGTTATTGAAAGATGATAGCTTCAATACAAAAAAATATTTATATTATTACAAAATTGTGATTTTTAAACTAAAATAAGCTTTATTATAAGATAGCATCGATTTACAATATACATATACTAAATTAATTAATATTTTTATCGGTCTTACAGTCAATTATATGGGCAATCAGATTGCCCCTACTTATAATCACCCCCGAAGAATCTATAAAAATAAAAATAAAAAATATAAAATATAAAAATAAAAACACTAGCTAAACATAAAAACAAATTATTAATAAAGCAATCTGACTGCCCCCCTGCACCAAAAATCTACTAACCCCAAATATGATGTCCGACGTTTCGAGCTCGCTGCTGCTCCTCATCAGGGACTCATCCCTAGTCCCAAATAATTTGTTTTTATGTTTAGTTAGTGTTTTTATTTTTTATATTTTATATTTTTTATTTTTATTTTTATAGATTCTTCGGGGGTGATTATAAGTAGGGGCAATCTGATTGCCCATATAATTGACTGTAAGACCGATAAAAATATTAATTAATTTAGTTATACTACAGTCGACATAAGTAATATTTTATTAATATACATATACTATTACATAGTTTAAAATTGAATTTAAGTTTTATCTGGAGTCATAATTGAAATTGTTAAAATAAAAATTTAAAAAAACAACAAATATTACAACAAAATAGAAAGGAAACTATATTACATAAATTAAAAAATTTATTTGAAGGTTTTTTTAGATAGAATTTTTCGAAGATCCCGTATCTACGATATATACGGCACCTGCAATAAAGAAACTCGAGGAGCTCGATTTAGCTTAAAATCGAGGTAAAAAGGAACGATTTAAAAGCTTACCTGGCAGATCGTATTCTCAGCAGAGCCGCAGTTACTCAATCGCCATCCAGCACCACGAAGTCAACGTCGTCGACGACATCTCCGTCGAGGCAGCGAAATCAAGGCCCGAGCGGCCAGTACGAACCGAGCCGAGCGCGCACGACTCGAGACGCGAGAGTAGGCGCGCCTGCGCAATACGCCGAGGAAAAACTCTCTCGCTTCGTGCGTGCCGATAATCGACAGACTGCGACCGACCACCGATCGTGTAGTACCACGCAATATCGCTATTTCAAAAGGCTACGTGTGTGTCCGAGGGATCCAGGAGACGAGCGTCCAGGTGAGCCGTGCTCCTTCCTCCCAAATCCAGCTTCCTTAAAGTGTGTGTGCGCGACGCGTAGTTAGGTGCGGGACGGCCCGCAATCGCGCGAACGCGAGCGACCGCGGCCAACGTGACTGGCAATTTTTGAACGGCAAAGCCGCTGCTTTGCCGTGTAATACTTAAGTGCACATTAAGTGCAATAAACCTGCCATCTTTTTTTTAACGAAGTTAATTAATTTGTGTTTTAACCGTGACTCCACCCTAATCCCCAGTGGACACGTCACAATATATATATATATATATACATATATATATATATATATATATATATACTATTTAATAGAACAGACTACTTACATGAAGCAACAGGGGGTTTTACTTTCGGATTTGACATTTAATGTTATTAAGATTATATTTGTAAAATTGTTGTCTACATTACTTTAACAAAAGAATTATTATATTTTTACAAAATGGAAGGTGTTATTAAACAAAATGTATCTTCGCTTAATCACGTAAAATAATTGTTTAAAATAAAGATATATTTAATTCACCTGACTTATGTGTATATTTATGTCACTGTCAAAAGTGAGTGATTTACAAATTTTTTAACAAAACTTTATCAGGTGTTCACATCACCAAATTTAACTTTTTAATTATTGAAATGACTAAAATTATTAAATTAAGGGTAGCTTTTTGTCTTTTGACTTATATATTGTAATTTCAAGGTTCGACCCCTGTCAAAAATATACAGCTGTAAAAATAACTGGAAATACAGGTGTAAATCCATGTAATAATACAGCTGTATTGGAGTGGATTTGCCTGGATTTATTAACTGGATTTACAGGTGTAAATCCATGTAATATTAAATGGATTTACAGGTGTAAATCATGTAATATTAAATGGATTTTTTAATTTTACAAATGTTTTTTTATTTAGATTAACATACAACCCTGGTGGAAATACGAACAATTTTTTACCGATAAAATAGGAATTTTTTATACTGTACTACCAATATTCTAGGTATAAAAAATATCTATTTTATTCCTATATGTGTAACGTTTTTTGGTCCCTAAATATAACATTAAATATGGTCTATTGGGATTCGGCATTTTCTACCTATAAAGTAGTTATAAGTTTGATCTTATATTTTTCAGGCTTATAAATTACTTAAACGTTATTACGTTATAGTCAGAAACAATATTTTATTAATATACAATAGTTTACCTATCTCATAAATTGAGCAATCAGGATTTTTAAAGCATTTTTAAAGAATACAAAAATAATGCAGAAATTAAAAAGTATTTATATATACATAACTCAAAAAAAATTTGAAAAGAATTTCTCTTTCGAAACCTTATTATTATTTTTAATTAACTTATATTTATTTTTATATTGTTTTAGTTTATATATTTACACTAATTACATATATTTGACGCAGAAAAACGCTGAAAAAATTTTGGCCCTAACCGGGAATCGAACCCCGCAACGCACGCACCAAACGCAAACGCTCTATCCACTAAGCTAACGCAACGCTTACATATGCAAATGTTTGGAACTTGTATATACAGATCATCCATGTATTAATATCTTAATAATTGTTATTTATTCTTTGATCTATATATATATATATATAAGATGTTAGGCAGTAATTAACTAATTATAATAGTGATGGTCTTAACGATGTCTACCAAAGAGATATCTTCTTCATTTTTTCTATATTATTATAATTTCTTAAAAGCATATGAATACTTTTATAATATTTATTTATACCGTAAAACATAATATATTATTTTGCTACTATATGTAAAAGGGCATTGTTCTAATATAAATTTATTTAAAATAAATAAATAAATAATACTAATTTTTAAATTCAAACTATTTATTTAAAAATAATATAGAAAGTTTCTAGGTATTTAATAGTTCTATTTTTAAGCTATTTATACCTAGTTTCTACCTATTAAAAATAGTGTTTGTATATATAAGAAAAAATTTTAACAATTTATTTAAGTAAATAATTATACATATTTTTAATTTTTTGAACTTTAAAAATTAAATTTTAGGTTATTTTTACAAATATTTTTTATAGCTTTTTTATAGATATAAAAACGAGTGCTAAATTTAATAGCATATTTTGTGTCTATTTTTTGGCTATTTAATATAGTATAATTATTTTATACCAATAAAATAGGTATTTAATCGACATTTTCTACAAAATATTATGATTTCTATATTTTATACCTATAAACTACTTTGGCGACTATAAAATATTTTTGAATTTCCACCAGGGTAACCTTTGATCGATTTTAAACGCAATTTAAAGCTATATTATTATTAAAAAAGTGTCCCATTCGATGAATTATATTTTTATATATATTTTAATTATTTATAGGTGTATTTAAAGCTGTATTTTAACAGGGATTTTTAGTTGAATAACTCATTCGTGCTTCTTAATGTATTTATACGGCTATATACACGTATTTGTTGAGTTATGTCAAAAATATACAGCTGTAAAAATAACTGGAAAAACGATTGTAAATCAATGTAATACATTTTTGAGTAGACATATATAAAAATTTTTTATTTAAAAGTAATTACGTAACTTATAATTTATATGCACTTATAAAGTTTCTTAAGTGTGTTCCTTTTGACGAATAAAAAAAAATTTGGAACAAAAGTTATCTTTAATTCTTATTCCCTTCTTTTTTTTACTTACACAATAGCTTAATTTTTTTTTATTAAGAATTAACTAAGTAAATATCCGATAAAAGAAATTTCTGCAATAGAAAGTATTGAAATCAAAACACCTTCCAAGAAGGTTCGCAAGTATTTTATTCCAATCACACTTTTTAAATTGCAATCTATTAAATAAATATCTTTAATTCTTTTTCCCATATTTTTTCTACTTATGCAATAGGTTAAAAATTTTTATTTAAAAGTAATTACGTAACTTATAACTTATATGCACTTATAAAGTTTCTTAAGTGTGTTCCTTTTGACGAATAAAAATTTGGAACAAAAGGGTCAGTAATAAAAACCAACTAGAAATTAAAGACTCATCATTTTCTACCTATTGTTATTTTAATTGGACATGTTATATATTTTTCCATATATATTTTTCCATAAGTAGTTTTTGCAATAGAAAAGTATTGAATCAAAGCGGTATAATCGACAAGTATTTTTTACCATACCATAAATTTTGTATTTCAATTAAACATTTTTATTTTTATGTGTTACATAAACTCCGCAAAAAGTTTCTACAATTGAAAGTACTGAAATCAAAATGGAATCGCCAAGTATTGTATCTACGCATCAATGTCTGGGAAGAAATTAAAAAATTTTTCGTCGTTTAAATTTGTTGAAACATCTCTAACTTGTTTCAGGGAGTTCACATTTGAACCGTGATGATTATTTGTCAAATCCTCATTATTGCCAAGAAATATATTTATTATGTCAAAATCTTCATCCATTTTCATAGTTGGAGAAATAAGTAAACAATTTTATAATATATTTATTTACATAAAATTAACTGCTTCAAAACTAATAAAACAGAAATTTATTTATCTCATTTTATTGCTTTTAAATAAAATAATACTTGCACCACACGTTGATTTGGGTTCTTATTTAAGAATGTCACAATGCATAGTGCATATATTTATCATATGTATCAAGGGCTTTTATAAATACTTTAATCTTTAGAGGACCTGTAATAGCTTAAGGCGAAAAAAAATCAATTTTTTTATATAAATCAATAAATAGATACACATTTATTGAATAATACGATTGCCAAATTTTCAGAACACCGGCCCTCTAAAGGTCAAGGTATAAGATAAGATGTAAAATTTGTATAAATGACTTGTAATGATTCCCATGAGGTCTGTACATAGATACAGGCATTAATAAATTAACTAACACATCAAAAATGAATACATATTTTCAAATTGAATTAAAAGACAGCTAATTTATAACCTCTCAAATATAATTTTTTCATTATTTTTATATTATTGCATTTTAAATATATTCTCGATCAAATTTCGCATTCCCTAATTATTTTTTATCTTGACTGTACATCAAATTTTGCGTTCATAAATACATATTGTATTAAAGCACTAGATATATCAGTAGACTTAACCAACGGTGGTGCAAGTATTATTTTATTTAAAAGCAATAAAATGAGATAAATAAATTTCTGTTTTATTAGTTTTGAAGCAGTTAATTTTATGTAAATAAATATATTATAAAATTGTTTACTTATTTCTCCAACTATGAAAATGGATGAAGATTTTGACATAATAAATATATTTCTTGGCAATAATGAGGATTTGACAAATAATCATCACGGTTCAAATGTGAACTCCCTGAAACAAGTTAGAGATGTTTCAACAAATTTAAACGACGAAAAATTTTTTAATTTCTTCCCAGACATTGATGCGTAGATACAATACTTGGCGATTCCATTTTGATTTCAGTACTTTCAATTGTAGAAACTTTTTGCGGAGTTTATGTAACACATAAAAATAAAAATGTTTAATTGAAATACAAAATGTATGGTATGGTAAAAAATACTTGTCGATTATACCGCTTTGATTCAATACTTTTCTATTGCAAAAACTACTTATGGAAAAATATATATGGAAAAATATATAACATGTCCAATTAAAATAACAATAGGTAGAAAATGATGAGTCTTTAATTTCTAGTTGGTTTTTATTACTGACCCTTTTGTTCCAAATTTTTATTCGTCAAAAGGAACACACTTAAGAAACTTTATAAGTGCATATAAGTTATAAGTTACGTAATTACTTTTAAATAAAAATTTTTAACCTATTGCATAAGTAGAAAAAATATGGGAAAAAGAATTAAAGATATTTATTTAATAGATTGCAATTTAAAAAGTGTGATTGGAATAAAATACTTGCGAACCTTCTTGGAAGGTGTTTTGATTTCAATACTTTCTATTGCAGAAATTTCTTTTATCGGATATTTACTTAGTTAATTCTTAATAAAAAAAATTAAGCTATTGTGTAAGTAAAAAAAAGAAGGGAATAAGAATTAAAGATAACTTTTGTTCCAAATTTTTTTTTATTCGTCAAAAGGAACACACTTAAGAAACTTTATAAGTGCATATAAATTATAAGTTACGTAATTACTTTTAAATAAAAAATTTTTATATATGTCTACTCAAAAATGTATTACATTGATTTACAATCGTTTTTCCAGTTATTTTTACAGCTGTATATTTTTGACATAACTGAACAAATACGTGTATATAGCCGTATAAATACATTAAGAAGCACGAATGAGTTATTCAACTAAAAATCCCTGTTAAAATACAGCTTTAAATACACCTATAAATAATTAAAATATATATAAAAATATAATTCATCGAATGGGGCACTTTTTTAATAATAATATAGCTTTAAATTGCGTTTAAAATCGATCAAAGGTTACCCTGGTGGAAATTCAAAAATATTTTATAGTCGCCAAAGTAGTTTATAGGTATAAAATAAAGAAATCATAATATTTTGTAGAAAATGTCGATTAAATACCTATTTTATTGGTATAAAATAATTATACTATATTAAATAGCCAAAAAATAGTCACAAAATATGCTATTAAATTTAGCACTCGTTTTTATATCTATAAAAAAGCTATAAAAAATATTTGTAAAAATAACCTAAAATTTAATTTTTAAAGTTCAAAAAATTAAAAATATGTATTGTCAATATACATTTAATGTATAATTATTTACTTAAATAAATTGTTAAAATTTTTTCTTATATATACAAACACTATTTTTAATAGGTAGAAACTAGGTATAAATAATAGCTTAAAAATAGAACTATTAAATACCTAGAAACTTTCTATATTATTTTTAAATAAATAGTTTGAATTTAAAAATTAGTATTATTTATTTATTTATTTTAAATAAATTTATATTAGAAGAATGCCCTTTTACATATAGTAGCAAAATAATATATTATGTTTTACGGTATAAATAAGTATTATAAAAGTATTCATATGCTTTTAAGAAATTATAATAATATAGAAAAAATGAAGAAGATATCTCTTTGGTAGATATCGTTAAGACCATCACTATTATAATTAGTTAATTACTGCCTAACATCTTATATATATATATATAGATCAAAGAATAAATAACAATTATTAAGATATTAATACATGGATGATCTGTATATACAAGTTCCAAACATTTGCATATGTAAGCGTTGCGTTAGCTTAGTGGATAGAGCGTTTGCGTTTTGGTGCGTGCGTTGCGGGGTTCGATTCCCGGTTAGGGCAAAAATTTTTTCAGCGTTTTTCTGCGTCAAATATATGTAATTAGTGTAAATATATAAACTAAAACAATATAAAAATAAATATAAGTTAATTAAAAATAATAATAAGGTTTCGAAAGAGAAATTCTTTTCAAATTTTTTTTGAGTTATGTATATATAAATACTTTTTAATTTCTGCATTATTTTTGTATTCTTTAAAAATGCTTTAAAAATCCTGATTGCTCAATTTATGAGATAGGTAAACTATTGTATATTAATAAAATATTGTTTCTGACTATAACGTAATAACGTTTAAGTAATTTATAAGCGTGAAAAATATAAGATCAAACTTATAACTACTTTATAGGTAGAAAATGCCGAATCCCAATAGACCATATTTAATGTTATATTTAGGGACCAAAAAACGTTACACATATAGGAATAAAATAGATATTTTTTATACCTAGAATATTGGTAGTACAGTATAAAAAATTCCTATTTTATCGGTAAAAAATTGTTCGTATTTCCACCAGGGTTGTATGTAATCTAAATAAAAAAACATTTGTAAAATTAAAAAATCCATTTAATATTACATGATTTACACCTGTAAATCCATTTAATATTACATGGGTTTACACCTGTAAATCCAGTTAATAAATCCAGGCAAATCCACTCCAATACAGCTGTATTATTACATGGATTTACACCTGTATTTCCAGTTATTTTTACAGCTGTATATTTTTGACAGGGACGTCATATATTATTAAAATACGTGATTTAAAAATATGCTTAAAAATTTGTAAATTAGCCACGTGTCCTGTTCAAAATAATCAAGGATTATATATATTACCTACTATAATTTAACAATTTCTTTAATTTCTTTAGGTAAATTTGGTAATATAATTAGATAATTTAATCAGCTTTTTATTAAGTAAAGTTATTAGCTACAATTATATACCTTATTTTTTACATTACTTTTTAAAAACCTAAGTTGGTAGAAAATTAATTTTTCTTTCATTTGCATAGTTTACAAAAGTTTTAAAACTTCAATTGAAACAAAAACTTAATATTAAATAAATATTTTTCCTAATAAAATCATCCGATAAAATTACCTAATTCTATTACGTAATAAAATCACCTGATTATTTTCTAATAAAGTCATGCAACAAAATACTTGACTTGATAAAATACTTAAATTTATTACGTACGTTTTTTAGGTTATATAATGTAATATATTGTTAATCATATTAATATTAAGAACACTATTTTATACTACTACATAAATTAATTGGATAATTTTTGAAGTGAATATATTTACGTAATATATATAAGCAAAATTCTATCAAAAAATCAAAAGCAAAAAATTTTACCTAAATTTTTTACCTAAAATTTTTACCTGATAAAATTACCTAATTTACTTTACTTAAAAAAATGAAACAAAAGTTACCTAAAATTATCAGGTGAAAATTTTAGATGAAAATATCATATGATTTTTTTCAACAGGGTAAGTATGGGTATTTTCCAATCACGGTTTTTAAATTTTTTTTCAATATTTCACATTTTTGCTAAAAATAATTTTTTTTTATAAATAAAATTTATCTAATAAATAACTTTAATTATTACTCCCAGCTTTTGTCTGTTTCTTTAAATTTTAATTAAATATTTTTTTTTATATTACAAATCTCCATATATGAAGCTTTTGCAATTGAAAGGACTGAAATCAAACTGGAATCGACAAGTATTTTGAATCTAACTCCCATATTTTCTCTACTTATTTATATTTTATTACACCTTTTTTATATATTCCATAATAGTTTTCTGCAATTGAAAATATTGAAATCAAAAACACCTTCCAAGAAGGTGTCAAAACCCGCAAGTATTTTGTGTTGACACCTTTTTTATACTTATATTTAACATTATGTATATATATATATATGCAGTTTCTGCAATTGAAAGTACTGAAATCAAAGCGGTATAATCGACAAGTATTTTGTATATATTACCGTAAATTTGTGATTAATTAAACATTTACATATATTTCTTAAACTCCAGAAAAAGTTCTGCAATAGAAAGTACTGAAATCAAAGCGGAATCAACAAGTATTTATTTTTAAAAATATAAATATCTATTAAATTGAAAACAAACATTTTTTCAGAAAAGCATCCTACAAATTTACATTTCAATTCTAGTCCTGTCATGTCCTACAAGCAATAAATAAATAATTTTTTAATAATTTTATTAATTTCTGCAAAACTGATAAAAAATAAATTTCTGACTTTTTTATTCTCTTTAAATACACAATGTCTATCCTTCCCGTGTCTTACAGCAATAGATAAACAATTTTATATAATAATAATAATAATATTCATTTGTGCAAAATTAATTTCTGCAAAACTAATAAAAAAGTAATTTCTCTCTTTTTTATTCTCTTTAAATAAAATAATACTTGCACCACTCGTTGAATTGCTTTCTTTCTCTTGTATGTTAAGTCTAATTCTAACTGCATAACACACTGCATATGCATGTTTCTATCAAGGGCTTATAAATATTTTAAGGTAAGATTAAGTATTATATGACTTAATGTTTCTCATGAGACCTGTATATATCGTATCAGCGATTAATTTTTATTTGACTTCAGCAGTTAAACAAAGCACCCGCACTTGACAACTATTTATGATTAGAAGAAGAATAGACACGTTCAATTCCAATTTAGAAATATTAGGTTTTAAACATTAGATTGCTTTATTTCAACTTTTTTTAAACTATCATCAGTATACAAGAGGATAAGGTAAAAGTACCAATGACTGGACAAGTCCCAGATGCTGGACACGAATGGAAAATTACGTTTTGCAAAATTATGAGAGCAGACATATAAACGTATTTAATATATCTAAATACTTTGAACATTCGTTAGCTTAAGCGAAAAAAAGTTTTATGTCGGTTTTGTTTTAATTTATATAAAAAATCAATATTTGACTAATGATGTTCACAATACTAAAATAACGGATTTTCTGAACGATTTGCTAAGAAATTCGCGTGCACGCTTAAGGCGATTTGGGATATATTTATTAGTTATAACATCTAAAAAATGCATAAACATAATTTTCAATGTACTATAATCAATATTAAACAATATGTTTTTGTTGCTTTATACTTTTTTTTATTAAAAATATAGTTTATATTATTTGTTACGTTCTATCGAGGTTTGTCCTAGTAACTGACCAGTGTAATAATTTCTCATGATCTCGACTTTTGTTCTAAATTATTATTTATTCATTAAAGAATTGAGTAAGTATTAACTATTTTACAGTTATATTTATTTATACTATAATGTATGTAGTTGTTTTTCATATTAATTTAATACATTATACGTAAGAAACATTAGTAAATTTAGAATAAGACAAAGTTAACCTACAAATTTTATAATTAAATACTGCATATTAAAATAACTGTTTCAGTTTATTCATTTAATATTAATATAAGTGTGTAAATATTAATCAGAAACATTCATACATTGTTAAATTTGTTAAAATTTTGTAATAAACGTATTTAATATAAGTTTCTTATTTAACCTTTACTTTACTTTATATACTTTCCTTCGTAAAAAACTTTATACATTAATTAAGAAATAATTATATTCTCTGCACAGATTTTACGTATTTATTAATTATTTATTATGGTGCAGTTGCTTTTTAAATTATCATTTACAGCATGGTAAAGTTACGTACAGTTATTGGGACGTATGCAGTCGGACAGAGGTACAATCACGTTTTGTTAGTCCAGATATTGGTTCAATGTCATCAATTGTATTTTCATTTATATTATGAAAATTAAACATGAAGATTAGTGCGTTTGCAATGCAACACACGCTATAAAGCAAATACTTTTTATTAGAACTAATAGTTTTTAATTTTGTGTATATTTTTCAACAAACTATACATTAAACATAATGTCTAATATCCTTAGGTGTCCAGTAATTGGTACTTTTACCTTATTAGTAAATCATAAAAAAATTTTGAAATACTTAACCAACGGTGGTGCAAGTATTATTTTATTTAAAGAGAATAAAAAAGAGAGAAATTACTTTTTTATTAGTTTTGCAGAAATTAATTTTGCACAAATGAATATTATTATTATTATTATATAAAATTGTTTATCTATTGCTGTAAGACACGGGAAGGATAGACATTGTGTATTTAAAGAGAATAAAAAAGTCAGAAATTTATTTTTTATCAGTTTTGCAGAAATTAATAAAATTATTAAAAAATTATTTATTTATTGCTTGTAGGACATGACAGGACTAGAATTGAAATGTAAATTTGTAGGATGCTTTTCTGAAAAAATGTTTGTTTTCAATTTAATAGATATTTGTATTTTTAAAAATAAATACTTGTTGATTCCGCTTTGATTTCAGTACTTTCTATTGCAGAACTTTTTCTGGAGTTTAAGAAATATATGTAAATGTTTAATTAATCACAAATTTACGGTAATATATACAAAATACTTGTCGATTATACCGCTTTGATTTCAGTACTTTCAATTGCAGAAACTGTATATATATACATAATGTTAAATATAAGTTACATATAAAAAAGGTGACAACACAAAATACTTGCGGGTTTTGACTCCTTCTTGGAAGGTGTTTTTGATTTCAATATTTTCAATTGCAGAAAACTATTATGGAATATATAAAAAAGGTGTAATAAAATATAAATAAGTAGAGAAAATATTTTACAATATACGTTTACATTATAGCGCGAGCGTGATCCCCTCCCGTAGACTTCGAAACGGGAAACTTGATTTTTATCAAAAGCAGAAGAGTTTTGTTAAAATTTTTAATGATTCTTCAAGGTTTTCCTCAAGTCTTTTCGCAATTACTAATACTTGTATTCACTAGTATTTTATAACCTATATATTATTATACAAATCGCGTTTTTATATTAAAATAAGCAAAAAAACTGTAAATAAAAATATAAATAGATTAGAAAATAATCGTTCGTTGGAGCTATGGAGAATGTGATTCCGCTACGCGATTTTACCATTCCAAACAGATGAAAAGGAATAATCGAGCAGCGCGCGTTCAGTACCCTACGGGCGGGGATTCGCACGGAAGCGCGAGCGTGATCCCCGCCCGTAGACTTGGAAACGGGAAACTTGATTTTTGTCTAAAGCAGAAGTGTTTTGTTTAAAATTTATAATGATTCTTCAAGAATTACCTCAAGTCTTTTCGCAATTACTAATATTTATATTCACTAGTGTTTTATAACCTATAGTTTATTATATAAATCGCGTTTTTATATTAAAATAAACATAAAACAGTAAATAAAAATATAAATAGAGTAGAAAATAATCGTTCGTTGGAGCATTGGAGGTGATTCCACAACGCGATTTTACCATTCCAAACACATGAAAAGGAATAATCGAGCAGCGCGCGTTCAGTACCCTAAGGGCGGGGATTCGCACGGAAGCGCGAGCGTGATCCCCGCCCGTAGACTTGGAGACGGGAAACTTGATTTTTGACTAAAGCAGAAGAGTTATAACATTTATAATGATTCTCCAACATTTTCTTCAAGTCTTCATGCAATTACTAATAGTTGTATTCACTAATATTTTATAACCTATATTATATGATATAAATCGCGTTTTTATATTTAAATAAGCAAAAAAACCTTAAATAAAAACACAAATAGAGTAGAAAATGATCGTTCGTTGGAGCTATGGAGAAGGTGATTCCGCAACGTGATTTTACCATTCGAAACAGATGAAAAGGAATAATAGACGCAGCGCGCGTTCAGTACCCTACGGGCGGGGATTCGCACGGAAGCGCGAGCGTGATCCCCGCCCGTAGACTTGGAAACGGGAAACTTGATTTTTGTCTAAAGCAGAAGAGTTTTGTATAAAATTTATAATGATTCTTCAAGATTTACCTCAAGTTTTTTCGCAATTACTAATATTTATATTCACTAGTATTTTATAACCTATATTTTATGATATAAATAGCGTTTTTATATTAAAATAAGCAAAAAATCTGTAAATAAAAACATAAATAGAGTAGAAAATGATCGTTTGTTGGAGCTATGGAGAAGATGATTCCGCAACGTGATTTTACCATTCCAAACAGATAAAAAAGAATAATCGACGCAGCGCGCGTTCAGTACCCTACGGGCGGGGATTCGCACGGAAGCGCGAGCGTGATCCCCGCCCGCAGACTTGGAAACGGGAAACTTGATTTTTGTCTAAAGCAGAAGAGTTTTGTATAAAATTTATAATGATTCTTCAAGATTTACCTCAAGTTTTTTCGCAATTACTAATATTTATATTCACTAGTATTTTATAACCTATATTTTATGATATAAATAGCGTTTTTATATTAAAATAAGCAAAAAATCTGTAAATAAAAACATAAATAGAGTAGAAAATGATCGTTTGTTGGAGCTATGGAGAAGATGATTCCGCAACGTGATTTTACCATTCCAAACAGATAAAAAAGAATAATCGACGCAGCGCGCGTTCAGTACCCTACGGGCGGGGATTCGCACGGAAGCGCGAGCGTGATCCCCGCCCGCAGACTTGGAAACGGGAAACTTGATTTTTGTCTAAAGCAGAAGAGTTTTGTATAAAATTTATAATGATTCTTCAAAATTTACATCAAGTTTTTTCGCAATTACAAATATTTATATTCACTAGTATATTATAACCCATATTTTATGATATAAATCGCGTTTATATATTAAAATAAACAAAAAACAGTAAATAAAAATATAAATAGATTAGAAAATACTCGTTTGTTGGTGCTATCTAGAAGGTGATTCCGCAACGCGATTTTTCCATTCCAAACAGATGAAAAGGAATAATAGACGCAGCGCGCGTTCAGTACCCTAAGGGCGGGGATTCGCACGGAAGCGCGAGCGTGATCCCCGCCCGTACACTTGGAAACGGGAAACTTGATTTTTGTCTAAAGCAGAAGAGTTTTGTACAAATTTTATAATGATTCTTCAAGATATTCCTCAAGTCTTTTCGCAATTACAAATATTTATATTCACTAGTATTTTATAACCAATATTTTATGATATAAATAGCGTTTTTATATTAAAATAAGCAAAAAAACTGTAAATAAAAACATAAATAGAGTAGAAAATGATCGTCCGTTGGAGCTATGGAGCAGGTGATACCGTAACGCGATTTTACCATTCCAAACAGATGAAAAGGAATAATCGAGCAGCGCGCGTTCAGTACCCTACGGGCGGGGATTCGCACGGAAGCGCGAGCGTGATCCCCGCCCGTAGACTTGGAAACGGGAAACTTGATTTTTGTCTAAAGTAGAAGAGTTTTGTATAAAATTTATAATGATTCTTCAAAATTTACCTCAAGTTTTCTCGCAATTACAAATATTTATATTCACTAGTATATTATAACCTATATTTTATGATATAAATCGCGTTTTTATATTAAAATAAACATAAAACAGTTAATAAAAATATAAATAGATTAGAAAATACTCGTTTGTTGGAGCTATCTAGAAGGTGATTCCGCAACGCGATTTTACCATTCCAAACAGATGAAAAGTAATAATGGACGCAGCGCGCGTTCAGTACCCTAAGGGCGGGGATTCGCACGGAAGCGCGAGCGTGATCCCCGCCCGTACACTTGGAAACGGGAAACTTGATTTTTGTCTAAAGCAGAAAAGTTTTGTAGAAATTTTATAATGATTCTTCAAGATATTCCTCAAGTCTTTTCGCAATTACAAATATTTATATTCACTAGTATTTTATAACCAATATTTTATGATATAATTCGCGTTTTTATATTAAAATAAGCAAAAAAACTGTAAATAAAAACATAAATAGAGTAGAAAATGATCGTTTGTTGGAGCTATGGAGAAGATGATTCCGCAACGTGATTTTACCATTCCAAACAGATAAAAAAGAATAATCGACGCAGCGCGCGTTCAGTACCCTACGGGCGGGGATTCGCACGGAAGCGCGAGCGTGATCCCCGCCCGCAGACTTGGAATCGGGAAACTTGATTTTTGTCTAAAGCAGAAGAGTTTTGTATAAAGTTTATAATGATTCTTCAAAATTTACCTCAAGTTATTTCGCAATTACAAATATTATATTCACTAGTATATTATAACCTATATTTTATGATATAAATCGCGTTTTTATATTAAAATAAACAAAAAACAGTAAATAAAAATATAAATAGATTAGAAAATACTCGTTTGTTGGAGCTATCTAGAAGGTGATTCCGCAACGCGATTTTTCCATTCCAAACAGATGAAAAGGAATAATAGACGCAGCGCGCGTTCAGTACCCTAAGGGCGGGGATTCGCACGGAAGCGCGAGCGTGATCCCCGCCCGTACACTTGGAAACGGGAAACTTGATTTTTGTCTAAAGCAGAAGAGTTTTGTACAAATTTTATAATGATTCTTCAAGATATTCCTCAAGTCTTTTCGCAATTACAAATATTTATATTCACTAGTATTTTATAACCAATATTTTATGATATAATTCGCGTTTTTATATTTAAATAACAAAAAAACTGTAAATAAAAATTTAAATAGATTAGAAAATAATCGTTCGCTGGAGCTATGTAGAAGGTGATTCCGCAACGCGATTTTACCATTCCAAACAGATGAAAAGGAATGATCGAGCAGCGCGCGTTCAGTACCCTACGGGCGGGGATTCGCACGGAAGCGCGAGCGTGATCCCCGCCCGTAGACTTGGAAACGGGAAACTTGATTTTTGTCTAAAGCAGAAGAGTTTTGTAGAAAATTTATAATGATTCTTCAAGATTTACCTCAAGTTTTTTCGCAATTACTAATATTTATATTCACTAGTATTTTATAACCTATATTTTATGATATAAATAGCGTTTTTATATTAAAATAAGCAAAAAAACTGTAAATAAAAACATAAATAGAGTAGAAAATGATCGTCCGTTGGAGCTATGGAGCAGGTGATACCGTAACGCGATTTTACCATTCCAAACAGATGAAAAGGAATAATCGAGCAGCGCGCGTTCAGTACCCTACGGGCGGGGATTCGCACGGAAGCGCGAGCGTGATCCCCGCCCGTAGACCTAGAAAACGGGAAACTTGATTTTTGACTAAAGCAGAAGTGTTATAACATTTATAATGATTCTCCAAGATTTTCTTCAAGTCTTTTCGCAATTACTAATAGTTGTATTCACTAATATATTATAACCTATATTATATGATATTAATCGCGTTTGTATATTAAAATAAAGAAAAAAACTGTAAATAAAAATATAAATAGATTAGATAATAATCGTTCGTTGGAGCTATGGAGCAGGTGATTCCGTAACGCGATTTACCATTCCAAACAGATGAAAAGGAATAATCGAGCAGCGCGCGTTCAGTACCCTACTTGGAAACGGGAAACTTGATTTTTGTCTAAAGCAGAAGAGTTTTGTATAAAGTTTATAATGATTCTTCAAGATATTCCTCAAGTCTTTTCGCAATTACAAATATTTATATTCACTAGTATTTATAACCTATTTTTATGATAGAAATCGCGTTTTTATATTAAAATAAACAAAGGAACGTTAAATAAAAATATAAATAGATTAGAAAATAATCGTTTGTTGGAGCTATGTAGAAGGTGATTCCGCAACGCGATTTTACCATTCCAAACAAATGAAAAGGAATAATAGACGCAGCGCGCGTTCAGTACCCTACGGGCGGGGATTCGCACGAAGCGCGAGCGTGATCCCGCCGTAGACTTGGAAACGGGAAACTTGATTTTTGTCTAGAGCAGACGAGTTTTGTATAAAATTTATAATGATTCTTCAAGATTTACCTCAAGTTTTTCGCAATTACAAATATTTATATTCACTAGTATATTATAACCAATATTTTATGATATAATAGCGTTTTATATTAAATAACAAAAAAACTGTAAATAAAAAATTAAATAGAGTAGAAAAATAATCGTTCGCTGGAGCTATGGAGAAGGTGATTCCGCAACGCGATTTTACCATTCCAAACAGATGAAAAGAATGATCGAGCAGCGCGCGTTCAGTACCCTACGGGCGGGGATTCGCACGGAAGCGCGAGCGTGATCCCCGCCCGTAGACTTGGAAACGGGAAACTTGATTTTGTCTAAAGCAGAAGAGTTTTGTAGAAAATTTATAATGATTCTTCAAGATTTACCTAAGTTTTTTCGCAATTACTAATATTTATATTCACTAGTATATTTATAACGTATATTTTATGATATAAATAGCGTTTTTATATTAAAATAAGCATAAAAAACTGTAAATAAAAATATAATAGAGTAGATAATGATCGTCGTTGGAGCTATGGAGAAGGTGATTCCGTAACGCGATTTTACCATTCCAAACAGATGAAAAGGAATAATCGAGCAGCGCGCGTTCAGTACCCTACGGGCGGGGATTCGCACGGAAGCGCGAGCGTGATCCCCGCCCGTAGACCTAGAAAACGGGAAACTTGATTTTTGACTAAAGCAGAAGTGTTATAACATTTATAATGATTCTCCAAGATTTTCTTCAAGTCTTTTCGCAATTACTAATAGTTGTATTCACTAATATATTATAACCTATATTATATGATATTAATCGCGTTTGTATATTAAAATAAAGAAAAAAACTGTAAATAAAAATATAAATAGATTAGATAATAATCGTTCGTTGGAGCTATGGAGCAGGTGATTCCGTAACGCGATTTTACCATTCCAAACAGATGAAAAGGAATAATCGAGCAGCGCGCGTTCAGTACCCTACTTGGAACGGGAAACTTGATTTTTGTCTAAAGCAGAAGAGTTTTGTATAAATTTTATAATGATTCTTCAAGATATTCCTCAAGTCTTTTCGCAATTACAAATATTTATATTCACTAGTATTTTATAACCTATTTTTTATGATAGAAATCGCGTTTTTATATTAAAATAAACAAAGGAACTTTAAATAAAAATATAAATAGATTGGAAAATAATCGTTCGTTGGAGCTATGTAGAAGGTGATTCCGCAACGCGATTTTACCATTCCAAACAAATGAAAAGGAATAATAGACGCAGCGCGCGTTCAGTACCCTACGGGCGGGGATTCGCACGAAGCGCGAGCGTGATCCCCGCCCGTAGACTTGGAAACGGGAAACTTGATTTTTGTCTAGAGCAGACGAGTTTTGTATAAAATTTATAATGATTCTTCAAGATTTACCTCAAGTTTTTTCGCAATTACAAATATTTATATTCACTAGTATATTATAACCTATATTTTATGATATAAATAGCGTTTTTATATTAAAATAAGCAAAAAACTGTAAATAAAAAATAAATAGAGTAGAAAATGATCGTTTGTTGGAGCTATGGAGAAGGATGATTCGCAACGGCGATTTTACCATTCCAAACAGATAAAAAAGAATAATCGACGCAGCGCGCGTTCAGTACCCTACGGGCGGGGATTCGCACGAAAGCGCGAGCGTGTCCCCTCCCGTAGACTTGGAAATGGGAAACTTGATTTTTGACTGAAGCTGAAGAGTTTTGTATAAATTTTATAATGATTCTTCAAGATATTCCTCAAGTCTTTTCGCAATTACAAATATTTATATTCAATAGTATTTTATAACCTATATTTTATGGTATAAATCGCGTTTTATATTAAAATAAACAAAAAAACTGTAAATAAAAATATAGAATAGATTAGAAAATAATCGTTCGTTGGAGCTATGTAGAAGGTGATTCCGCAACGCGATTTTACCATTCCAAACAATGAAAAGGATAATAGACGCAGCGCGCGTTCAGTACCCTACGGGCGGGGATTCGCACGGAAGCGCGAGCGTGATCCCCGCCCGTAGACTTGGAAATGGGAAACTTGATTTTTGACTGAAGCTGAAAAGTTTTGTATAAAATTTATAATGATTCTTCAAGATTTACCTCAAGTTTTTTCGCAATTACAAATATTTATATTCACTAGTATTTTATAACCTATTTTTATGATATAAATCGCGTTTTTATATTAAAATAAAGAAAAAAACTGTAAATAAAAATATAAATAGAGTAGAAAATATCGTTCGTTGGAGCTATGTAGAAGGTGATTCCGCAATCGCGATTTTACCATTCCAAACAGATGAAAAGGAATAATAGACGCAGCGCGCGTTCAGTACCCTACGGGCGGGGATTCGCACGGAAGCGCGAGCGTGATCCCCGCCCGTAGACTTGGAATCGGAAACTTGATTTTTGTCTAAAGCAGAAGAGTTTGTATAAAATTTATAATGATTCTTCAAGATTTACCTCAAGTTTTTTCGCAATTACAAATATTTATATTCACTAGTATTTTATAACCTATATTTTATGATATAAATTCGCGTTTTTATATTAAAATAAACAAAGGAACTTTAATAAAAATATAAATACATTGGAAAATAATCATTCGTTAGAGCTATGTAGAAGGTGATTCCGCAACGCGATTTTACCATTCCAAACAAATGAAAAGGAATAATAGACGCAGCGCGCGTTCAGTACCCTACGGGCGGGGATTCGCACGAAGCGCGAGCGTGATCCCCGCCCGTAGACTTGGAAACGGGAAACTTGATTTTTGTCTAGAGCAGACGAGTTTTGTATAAAATTTATAATGATTCTTCAGATTTACCTCAAGTTTTTTCGCAATTACAAATAGTTTATATTCACTAGTATATTATAACCTATATTTTATGATATAAATAGCGTTTTTATATTAAAATAATAAAACAATATAAAAATATAAATAGATTGGAAAATAATCGTTCGTTAGAGCTATGTATAAGGTGATTTCGCAAGGCGATTTTAACCATTCCAAACAGATGAAAAGAAATAATCGACGCAGCGCGCGTTCAGTATACCCTACGGGCGGGATTCGCACGAAAGCGCGAGCGTGATCCCCTCCCGTAGACTTGGAAATGGGAAACTTGATTTTTGACTGGAAGCTGAAGAGTTTTGTATAAATTTTATAATGATTCTTCAAGATATTCCTCAAGTCTTTTCGCATTACAAATATTTATATTCAATAGTATTTTATAACCTATATTTTATGGTATAAATCGCGTTTTTATATTAAAATAAACAAAAAAACTGTAAATAAAAATATAAATAGATTAGAAAATAATCGTTCGTTGGAGCTATGTAGAAGGTGATTCCGCAACGCGATTTTACCATTCCAAACAATGAAAAGGAATAATAGACGCAGCGCGCGTTCAGTACCCTACGGGCGGGGATTCGCACGGAAGCGCGAGCGTGATCCCGCCCGTAGACTTGGAATGGAAACTTGATTTTTGACTGAAGCTGAAAAGTTTTGTATAAAATTATAATGATTCTTCAAGATTTACCTCAAGTTTTTTCGCAATTACAAATATTTATATTCACTAGTATATTATAACCTATATTTTATGATATAAATCGCGTTTTATATGAAAATAAAAATAAACAGTAAATAAATATAAATAGAGTAGAAAAATAATCGTTCGTTGGAGCTATGTAGAAGGTGATTTCGCAAGCGATTTTACCATTCCAAACAGATGAAAAGAAATAATCGACACAGCGCGCGTTCAGTACCCTACGGCGGGGATTCGCACGGAAGCGCGAGCGTGATCCCCGCCCGTAGACTTGGAATCAGGAAACTTGATTTTTGTCTAAAGCAGAAGAGTTTTGTATAAAATTTATAATGATTCTTCAAGATTTACCTCAAGTTTTTTTGCAATTACAAATATTTATATTCACTAGTATTTTATAACCTATATTTTATGATATAAATCGCGTTTTTATATTAAAATAAACAAGGAACTTTAAATAAAATATAAATAGATTGGAAAATAATCGTTTCGTTGGAGCTATGTAGAAGGTGATTTCGCAAGGCGATTTGACCATTCCAACAGATGAAAAGAAATAATCGACGCAGCGCGCGTTCAGTACCCTACGGGCGGGATTCGCACGGAAGCGCGAGCGTGATCCCCGCCCGTAGACTTGGAAACGGGAAACTTGATTTTTGTCTAAAGCAGAAGAGTTTTGTATAAAATTTATAATGATTCTTCAAATTTACCTCAAGTTTTTTCGCAATTACAAATATTTATTCACTAGTATATTATAACCTATATTTTATGATATAAATCGCGTTTTTATATTAAAATAAACAAAAAACAGTAAATAAAAATATAAATAGATTAGAAAATACTCGTTTGTTGGAGCTATCTAGAAGGTGATTCCGCAACGCGATTTTTCCATTCCAAACAGATGAAAAGGAATAATAGACGCAGCGCGCGTTCAGTACCCTAAGGGCGGGGATTCGCACGGAAGCGCGAGCGTGATCCCCGCCCGTACACTTGGAAACGGGAAACTTGATTTTTGTCTAAAGCAGAAGAGTTTTGTACAAATTTTATAATGATTCTTCAAGATATTCCTCAAGTCTTTTCGCAATTACAATATTTATATTCACTAGTATTTTATAACCAATATTTTATGATATAAATAGCGTTTTTATATTAAAATAAGCAAAAAAACTGTAAATAAAAACATAAATAGAGTAGAAAATGATCGTCCGTTGGAGCTATGGAGCAGGTGATACCGTAACGCGATTTTACCATTCCAAACAGATGAAAAGGAATAATCGAGCAGCGCGCGTTCAGTACCCTACGGGCGGGGATTCGCACGGAAGCGCGAGCGTGATCCCCGCCCGTAGACTTGGAAACGGGAAACTTGATTTTTGTCTAAAGTAGAAGAGTTTTGTATAAAATTTATAATGATTCTTCAAATTTACCTCAAGTTTTTTCGCAATTACAATATTTATATTCACTAGTATATTATAACCTATATTTTATGATATAAATCGCGTTTTTATATTAAAATAAACATAAAAACTGTAAATAAAAATATAAATAGATTAGAAAATACTCGTTTGTTGGAGCTATGGAGAAGATGATTCCGCAACGTGATTTTACCATTCCAAACAGATAAAAAAGAATAATCGACGCAGCGCGCGTTCAGTACCCTACGGGCGGGGATTCGCACGGAAGCGCGAGCGTGATCCCCGCCCGTAGACTTGGAAACGGGAAACTTGATTTTTGACTAAAGCTGAAGAGTTTTGTATAAAATTTATAATGATTCTTCAAAATTTATCTAAAGTTTTTTCGCAATTACAAATATTTATATTCACTAGTATATTATATCGTATATTTTATGATATAAATCGCGTTTTTATATTAAAATAAACATAAAAACTGTAAATAAAAATAAATAGATTAGATAATAATCGTTCGTTGGAGCTATGGAGAAGGTGATTCCGTAACGCAATTTTACCATTCCAAACAGATGAAAAGGAATAATCGAACAGCGCGCGTTCAGTACCCTACTTGGAAACGGGAAACTTGATTTTTGTCTAAAGCAGAAGAGTTTTGTATAAATTTTATAATGATTCTTCAAGATATTCCTCAAGTCTTTTCGCAATTACAAATATTATATTCACTAGTATTTTATAACCTATTTTTATGATATAAATCGCGTTTTTATATTAAAATAAAGAAAAAAACTGTAAATAAAAATATAAATAGATTAGAAAATAATCGTTCGTTGGAGCTATGTAGAAGGTGATTCCGCATCGCGATTTTACCATTCCAAACAAATAAAAAGGAATAATAGACGCAGCGCGCGTTCAGTACCCTACGGGCGGGGATTCGCACGGAAGCGCGAGCGTGATCCCCGCCCGTAGACTTGGAATCGGGAAACTTGATTTTTGTCTAAAGCAGAAGAGTTTTGTATAAAATTTATAATGATTCTTCAAGATTTACCTCAAGTTTTTTCGCAATTACAAATATTTATTCACTAGTATTTTATAACCAATATTTTATGATATAATTCGCGTTTTTATATTAAAATAAACAAAGGAACTTTAAATAAAAATATAAATACATTAGAAAATAATCATTCGTTAGAGCTATGTAGAAGGTGATTCCGCAACGCGATTTTACCATTCCAAACAAATGAAAAGGAATAATAGACGCAGCGCGCGTTCAGTACCCTACGGGCGGGGATTCGCACGAAGCGCGAGCGTGATCCCCGCCCGTAGACTTGGAAACGGGAAACTTGATTTTTGTCTAGAGCAGACGAGTTTTGTATAAAATTTATAATGATTCTTCAAGATTTACCTCAAGTTTTTTCGCAATTACAAATATTTATATTCACTAGTATATTATAACCTATATTTTATGATATAAATAGCGTTTTTATATTAAAATAATAAAACAATATATAAAAATATAAATAGATTGGAAAATAATCGTTCGTTAGAGCTATGTAGAAGGTGATTTCGCAAGGCGATTTTACCATTCCAAACAGATGAAAAGAAATAATCGACGCAGCGCGCGTTCAGTACCCTACGGGCGGGGATTCGCACGAAGCGCGAGCGTGATCCCCTCCCGTAGACTTGGAAATGGGAAACTTGATTTTTGACTGAAGCTGAAGAGTTTTGTATAAATTTTATAATGATTCTTCAAGATATTCCTCAAGTCTTTTCGCAATTACAATATTTATATTCAATAGTATTTTATAACCTATATTTTATGGTATAAATCGCGTTTTTATATTAAAATAACAAAAAAACTGTAAATAAAAATATAAATAGATTAGAAAATAATCGTTCGTTGGAGCTATGTAGAAGGTGATTCCGCAACGCGATTTTACCATTCCAAACAAATGAAAAGAATAATAGACGCAGCGCGCGTTCAGTACCCTACGGGCGGGGATTCGCACGGAAGCGCGAGCGTGATCCCCGCCCGTAGACTTGGAAATGGGAAACTTGATTTTTGACTGAAGCTGAAGAGTTTTGTATAAAATTTTATAATGATTCTTCAAGATTTACCTCAAGTTTTTTCGCAATTACAAATATTTATATTCACTAGTATTTTATAACCTATATTTTATGATATAAATCGCGTTTTTATATTAAAATAAGCAAAAAAACTGTAAATAAAAATAAATAGATTAGAAAATAATCGTTCGTTGGAGCTATGTAGAAGGTGATTCCGCAACGCGATTTTACCATTCCAAACAGATGAAAAGGAATAATAGACGCAGCGCGCGTTCAGTACCCTACGGGCGGGGATTCGCACGGAAGCGCGAGCGTGATCCCCCCGTAGACTTGGAAACGGGAAACTTGATTTTTGTCTAAAGCAGAAGAGTTTTGTATAAATTTTATAATGATTCTTCAAGATTTCCTCAAGTCTTTTCGCAATTACAAATATTTATATTCACTAGTATTTTATAACCAATATTTTATGATATAATTCGCGTTTTTATATTAAAATAAACAAAAAAACTGTAAATAAAAATATAAATAGATTGGAAAATAATCGTTCGTTGGAGCTATGTAGAAGGTGATTCCGCAACGCGATTTTACCATTCCAAACAGATGAAAAGGAATAATCGACGCAGCGCGCGTTCAGTACCCTACGGGCGGGGATTCGCACGGAAGCGCGAGCGTGATCCCCGCCCGTAGACTTGGAAACGGGAAACTTGATTTTTGTCTAAAGCAGAAGAGTTTTGTATAAAATTTATAATGATTCTTCAAGATTTACCTCAAGTTTTTTCGCAATTACAAATATTTATATTCACTAGTATTTTATAACCTATATTTTATGATATAAATAGCGTTTTTATATTAAAATAATAAAACAATATATAAAAATATAAATAGATTGGAAAATAATCGTTCGTTAGAGCTATGTAGAAGGTGATTTCGCAAGGCGATTTTACCATTCCAAACAGATGAAAAGAAATAATCGACGCAGCGCGCGTTCAGTACCCTACGGGCGGGGATTCGCACGAAGCGCGAGCGTGATCCCCTCCAGCTAGACTTGGAAACGGGAAACTTGATTTTTTATCAAAGCAGAAGAGTTTTGTAAAATTTATAATGATTCTTCAAGGTTTCCTCAAGTCTTTTCGCAATTACTAATACTTGTATTCACTAGTATTTTATAACCTATATATTATTATACAAATCGCGTTTTTTATATTAAAATAAGCAAAAAACTGTAAATAAAATATAAATAGATTAGAAAATAATCGTTCGTTGGAGCTATGGAGAATGTGATTCCGCTACGCGATTTTACCATTCCAAACAGATGAAAAGGAATAATCGAGCAGCGCGCGTTCAGTACCCTACGGGCGGGGATTCGCACGGAAGCGCGAGCGTGATCCCCGCCCGTAGACTTGGAAACGGGAAACTTGATTTTTGTCTAAAGCAGAAGTGTTTTGTTTAAAATTTATAATGATTCTTCAAGAATTACCTCAAGTCTTTTCGCAATTACTAATATTTATATTCACTAGTGTTTTATAACCTATAGTTTATTATATAAATCGCGTTTTTATATTAAAATAAACATAAAACAGTAAATAAAAATATAAATAGAGTAGAAAATAATCGTTCGTTGGAGCATTGGAGGTGATTCCACAACGCGATTTTACCATTCCAAACACATGAAAAGGAATAATCGAGCAGCGCGCGTTCAGTACCCTAAGGGCGGGGATTCGCACGGAAGCGCGAGCGTGATCCCCGCCCGTAGACTTGGAGACGGGAAACTTGATTTTTGACTAAAGCAGAAGAGTTATAACATTTATAATGATTCTCCAACATTTTCTTCAAGTCTTCATGCAATTACTAATAGTTGTATTCACTAATATTTTATAACCTATATTATATGATATAAATCGCGTTTTATATTTAAATAAGCAAAAAAACCTTAAATAAAAACACAAATAGAGTAGAAAATGATCGTTCGTTGGAGCTATGGAGAAGGTGATTCCGCAACGTGATTTTACCATTCGAAACAGATGAAAAGGAATAATAGACGCAGCGCGCGTTCAGTACCCTACGGGCGGGGATTCGCACGGAAGCGCGAGCGTGATCCCCGCCCGTAGACTTGGAAACGGGAAACTTGATTTTTGTCTAAAGCAGAAGAGTTTTGTATAAAATTTATAATGATTCTTCAAGATTTACCTCAAGTTTTTTCGCAATTACTAATATTTATATTCACTAGTATTTTATAACCTATATTTTATGATATAAATAGCGTTTTTATATTAAAATAAGCAAAAAATCTGTAAATAAAAACATAAATAGAGTAGAAAATGATCGTTTGTTGGAGCTATGGAGAAGATGATTCCGCAACGTGATTTTACCATTCCAAACAGATAAAAAGAATAATCGACGCAGCGCGCGTTCAGTACCCTACGGGCGGGGATTCGCACGGAAGCGCGAGCGTGATCCCCGCCCGCAGACTTGGAAACGGGAAACTTGATTTTTGTCTAAAGCAGAAGAGTTTTGTATAAAATTTATAATGATTCTTCAAGATTTACCTCAAGTTTTTTCGCAATTACTAATATTTATATTCACTAGTATTTTATAACCTATATTTTATGATATAAATAGCGTTTTTATATTAAAATAAGCAAAAAATCTGTAAATAAAAACATAAATAGAGTAGAAAATGATCGTTTGTTGGAGCTATGGAGAAGATGATTCCGCAACGTGATTTTACCATTCCAAACAGATAAAAAGAATAATCGACGCAGCGCGCGTTCAGTACCCTACGGGCGGGGATTCGCACGGAAGCGCGAGCGTGATCCCCGCCCGCAGACTTGGAAACGGGAAACTTGATTTTTGTCTAAAGCAGAAGAGTTTTGTATAAAATTTATAATGATTCTTCAAAATTTACATCAAGTTTTTTCGCAATTACAAATATTTATATTCACTAGTATATTATAACCCATATTTTATGATATAAATCGCGTTTATATATTAAAATAAACAAAAAACAGTAAATAAAAATATAAATAGATTAGAAAATACTCGTTTGTTGGTGCTATCTAGAAGGTGATTCCGCAACGCGATTTTTCCATTCCAAACAGATGAAAAGGAATAATAGACGCAGCGCGCGTTCAGTACCCTAAGGGCGGGGATTCGCACGGAAGCGCGAGCGTGATCCCCGCCCGTACACTTGGAAACGGGAAACTTGATTTTTGTCTAAAGCAGAAGAGTTTTGTACAAATTTTATAATGATTCTTCAAGATATTCCTCAAGTCTTTTCGCAATTACAAATATTTATATTCACTAGTATTTTATAACCAATATTTTATGATATAAATAGCGTTTTTATATTAAAATAAGCAAAAAACTGTAAATAAAAACATAAATAGAGTAGAAAATGATCGTCCGTTGGAGCTATGGAGCAGGTGATACCGTAACGCGATTTTACCATTCCAAACAGATGAAAAGGAATAATCGAGCAGCGCGCGTTCAGTACCCTACGGGCGGGGATTCGCACGGAAGCGCGAGCGTGATCCCCGCCCGTAGACTTGGAAACGGGAAACTTGATTTTTGTCTAAAGTAGAAGAGTTTTGTATAAAATTTATAATGATTCTTCAAAATTTACCTCAAGTTTTCTCGCAATTACAATATTTATATTCACTAGTATATTATAACCTATATTTTATGATATAAATCGCGTTTTTATATTAAAATAAACATAAAACAGTTAATAAAAATATAAATAGATTAGAAAATACTCGTTTGTTGGAGCTATCTAGAAGGTGATTCCGCAACGCGATTTTACCATTCCAAACAGATGAAAAGTAATAATGGACGCAGCGCGCGTTCAGTACCCTAAGGGCGGGGATTCGCACGGAAGCGCGAGCGTGATCCCCGCCCGTACACTTGGAAACGGGAAACTTGATTTTTGTCTAAAGCAGAAAAGTTTTGTAGAAATTTTATAATGATTCTTCAAGATATTCCTCAAGTCTTTTCGCAATTACAAATATTTATATTCACTAGTATTTTATAACCAATATTTTATGATATAATTCGCGTTTTTATATTAAAATAAGCAAAAAAACTGTAAATAAAACATAAATAGAGTAGAAAATGATCGTTTGTTGGAGCTATGGAGAAGATGATTCCGCAACGTGATTTTACCATTCCAAACAGATAAAAAGAATAATCGACGCAGCGCGCGTTCAGTACCCTACGGGCGGGGATTCGCACGGAAGCGCGAGCGTGATCCCCGCCCGCAGACTTGGAATCGGGAAACTTGATTTTTGTCTAAAGCAGAAGAGTTTTGTATAAAGTTTATAATGATTCTTCAAAATTTACCTCAAGTTATTTCGCAATTACAAATATTTATATTCACTAGTATATTATAACCTATATTTTATGATATAAATCGCGTTTTTATATTAAAATAAACAAAAAACAGTAAATAAAAATATAAATAGATTAGAAAATACTCGTTTGTTGGAGCTATCTAGAAGGTGATTCCGCAACGCGATTTTTCCATTCCAAACAGATGAAAAGGAATAATAGACGCAGCGCGCGTTCAGTACCCTAAGGGCGGGGATTCGCACGGAAGCGCGAGCGTGATCCCCGCCCGTACACTTGGAAACGGGAAACTTGATTTTTGTCTAAAGCAGAAGAGTTTTGTACAAATTTTATAATGATTCTTCAAGATATTCCTCAAGTCTTTTCGCAATTACAAATATTTATATTCACTAGTATTTTATAACCAATATTTTATGATATAATTCGCGTTTTTATATTTAAATAAACAAAAAAACTGTAAATAAAAATTTAAATAGATTAGAAAATAATCGTTCGCTGGAGCTATGTAGAAGGTGATTCCGCAACGCGATTTTACCATTCCAAACAGATGAAAAGGAATGATCGAGCAGCGCGCGTTCAGTACCCTACGGGCGGGGATTCGCACGGAAGCGCGAGCGTGATCCCCGCCCGTAGACTTGGAAACGGGAAACTTGATTTTTGTCTAAAGCAGAAGAGTTTTGTAGAAAATTTATAATGATTCTTCAAGATTTACCTCAAGTTTTTTCGCAATTACTAATATTTATATTCACTAGTATTTTATAACCTATATTTTATGATATAAATAGCGTTTTTATATTAAAATAAGCAAAAAAACTGTAAATAAAAACATAAATAGAGTAGAAAATGATCGTCCGTTGGAGCTATGGAGCAGGTGATACCGTAACGCGATTTTACCATTCCAAACAGATGAAAAGGAATAATCGAGCAGCGCGCGTTCAGTACCCTACGGGCGGGGATTCGCACGGAAGCGCGAGCGTGATCCCCGCCCGTAGACCTAGAAAACGGGAAACTTGATTTTTGACTAAAGCAGAAGTGTTATAACATTTATAATGATTCTCCAAGATTTTCTTCAAGTCTTTTCGCAATTACTAATAGTTGTATTCACTAATATATTATAACCTATATTATATGATATTAATCGCGTTTGTATATTAAAATAAAGAAAAAAACTGTAAATAAAAATATAAATAGATTAGATAATAATCGTTCGTTGGAGCTATGGAGCAGGTGATTCCGTAACGCGATTTTACCATTCCAAACAGATGAAAAGGAATAATCGAGCAGCGCGCGTTCAGTACCCTACTTGGAAACGGGAAACTTGATTTTTGTCTAAAGCAGAAGAGTTTTGTATAAATTTTATAATGATTCTTCAAGATATTCCTCAAGTCTTTTCGCAATTACAAATATTTATATTCACTAGTATTTTATAACCTATTTTTTATGATAGAAATCGCGTTTTTATATTAAAATAAACAAAGGAACTTTAAATAAAAATATAAATAGATTGGAAAATAATCGTTTGTTGGAGCTATGTAGAAGGTGATTCCGCAACGCGATTTTACCATTCCAAACAAATGAAAAGGAATAATAGACGCAGCGCGCGTTCAGTACCCTACGGGCGGGGATTCGCACGAAGCGCGAGCGTGATCCCCGCCCGTAGACTTGGAAACGGGAAACTTGATTTTTGTCTAGAGCAGACGAGTTTTGTATAAAATTTATAATGATTCTTCAAGATTTACCTCAAGTTTTTTCGCAATTACAAATATTTATATTCACTAGTATATTATAACCAATATTTTATTATATAAATAGCGTTTTTATATTAAAATAAGCAAAAAAACTGTAAATAAAAACATAAATAGAGTAGAAAATGATCGTTTGTTGGAGCTATGGAGAAGATGATTCCGCAACGTGATTTTACCATTCCAAACAGATAAAAAAGAATAATCGACGCAGCGCGCGTTCAGTACCCTACGGGCGGGGATTCGCACGGAAGCGCGAGCGTGATCCCCGCCCGTAGACTTGGAAACGGGAAACTTGATTTTTGTCTAAAGCAGAAGAGTTTTGTATAAAATTTATAATGATTCTTCAAAATTTATCTAAAGTTTTTTCGCAATTACAAATATTTATATTCACTAGTATATTATATCGTATATTTTATGATATAAATCGCGTTTTTATATTAAAATAAACATAAAAACTGTAAATAAAAATATAAATAGATTAGATAATAATCGTTCGTTGGAGCTATGGAGAAGGTGATTCCGTAACGCAATTTTACCATTCCAAACAGATGAAAAGGAATAATCGAACAGCGCGCGTTCAGTACCCTACTTGGAAACGGGAAACTTGATTTTTGTCTAAAGCAGAAGAGTTTTGTATAAATTTTATAATGATTCTTCAAGATATTCCTCAAGTCTTTTCGCAATTACAAATATTTATATTCACTAGTATTTTATAACCTATTTTTTATGATATAAATCGCGTTTTTATATTAAAATAAAGAAAAAAACTGTAAATAAAAATATAAATAGATTAGAAAATAATCGTTCGTTGGAGCTATGTAGAAGGTGATTCCGCATCGCGATTTTACCATTCCAAACAAATAAAAAGGAATAATAGACGCAGCGCGCGTTCAGTACCCTACGGGCGGGGATTCGCACGGAAGCGCGAGCGTGATCCCCGCCCGTAGACTTGGAATCGGGAAACTTGATTTTTGTCTAAAGCAGAAGAGTTTTGTATAAAATTTATAATGATTCTTCAAGATTTACCTCAAGTTTTTTCGCAATTACAAATATTTATATTCACTAGTATTTTATAACCAATATTTTATGATATAATTCGCGTTTTTATATTAAAATAAACAAAGGAACTTTAAATAAAAATATAAATACATTGGAAAATAATCATTCGTTAGAGCTATGTAGAAGGTGATTCCGCAACGCGATTTTACCATTCCAAACAAATGAAAAGGAATAATAGACGCAGCGCGCGTTCAGTACCCTACGGGCGGGGATTCGCACGAAGCGCGAGCGTGATCCCCGCCCGTAGACTTGGAAACGGGAAACTTGATTTTTGTCTAGAGCAGACGAGTTTTGTATAAAATTTATAATGATTCTTCAAGATTTACCTCAAGTTTTTTCGCAATTACAAATATTTATATTCACTAGTATATTATAACCTATATTTTATGATATAAATAGCGTTTTTATATTAAAATAATAAAACAATATATAAAAATATAAATAGATTGGAAAATAATCGTTCGTTAGAGCTATGTAGAAGGTGATTTCGCAAGGCGATTTTACCATTCCAAACAGATGAAAAGAAATAATCGACGCAGCGCGCGTTCAGTACCCTACGGGCGGGGATTCGCACGAAAGCGCGAGCGTGATCCCCTCCCGTAGACTTGGAAATGGGAAACTTGATTTTTGACTGAAGCTGAAGAGTTTTGTATAAATTTTATAATGATTCTTCAAGATATTCCTCAAGTCTTTTCGCAATTACAAATATTTATATTCAATAGTATTTTATAACCTATATTTTATGGTATAAATCGCGTTTTTATATTAAAATAAACAAAAAAACTGTAAATAAAAATATAAATAGATTAGAAAATAATCGTTCGTTGGAGCTATGTAGAAGGTGATTCCGCAACGCGATTTTACCATTCCAAACAAATGAAAAGGAATAATAGACGCAGCGCGCGTTCAGTACCCTACGGGCGGGGATTCGCACGGAAGCGCGAGCGTGATCCCCGCCCGTAGACTTGGAAATGGGAAACTTGATTTTTGACTGAAGCTGAAAAGTTTTGTATAAAATTTATAATGATTCTTCAAGATTTACCTCAAGTTTTTTCGCAATTACAAATATTTATATTCACTAGTATATTATAACCTATATTTTATGATATAAATCGCGTTTTTATATTAAAATAAAAATAAAACAGTAAATAAAAATATAAATAGAGTAGAAAATAATCGTTCGTTGGAGCTATGTAGAAGGTGATTTCGCAAGGCGATTTTACCATTCCAAACAGATGAAAAGAAATAATCGACACAGCGCGCGTTCAGTACCCTACGGGCGGGGATTCGCACGGAAGCGCGAGCGTGATCCCCGCCCGTAGACTTGGAATCAGGAAACTTGATTTTTGTCTAAAGCAGAAGAGTTTTGTATAAAATTTATAATGATTCTTCAAGATTTACCTCAAGTTTTTTTGCAATTACAAATATTTATATTCACTAGTATTTTATAACCTATATTTTATGATATAAATCGCGTTTTTATATTAAAATAAACAAAGGAACTTTAAATAAAAATATAAATAGATTGGAAAATAATCGTTCGTTGGAGCTATGTAGAAGGTGATTTCGCAAGGCGATTTGACCATTCCAAACAGATGAAAAGAAATAATCGACGCAGCGCGCGTTCAGTACCCTACGGGCGGGGATTCGCACGAAAGTGCGAGCGTGATCCCCTCCCGTAGACTTGGAAATGGGAAACTTGATTTTTGACTAAAGCTGAAGAGTTTTGTTAACATTTATAACGATGATTTTAAATTTTCTTCAAGCCTTTTCGTGTTTACTAATAGATGTATTCACTAGCATTTTATAACCTATATTTTGGGATATGAATCGCGTTTTTATATTGAAATAAACAGAGGAACTGTAAATAAAAATATACTGATTGGAAAATAATCTTTCGTTGGAGCTATGCAGAAGGTGATTTCACATGGCGATTTTAATAAATCTGTGTATTGCTATTATACACTTTTAAATTAATTTTTGTACTTTTGTTGTACTATTTAAAATAAAAGAAAATTATGAATATTTAACATTTATTAATTATTTTCTCTCAGATTTTTTGTAAATCGGGTTTGCATGTATCTTTTTAATAAAATAATTGAAAATTGCTAGTTGATGACAAGAAATTCACGCGAAAAGAGATTTCCTAATTAGTGAAATTCAGTAGAATTGTTAATTTTGACGCAAACAAATTTTCAGTCTCTAAATACCGTTTAATACAATATATGTCTCTACTAAACAATGCATTTGATTTTTCCCGGTATTTTAAATCGATATGAAACGCACAACATTGCTTCGATAGTCTACGGGGACCGTGCGCACGATTGCCGTAACCCTTGCACGGTCCCCGTAGACCTACGCAGTCGAAGATTGTAAATATTTCACAATTATTAATTCTTGTCTCTCGTATTTTTTGTAATTCGGGTTCGTGTGTATCTTTTTAATAAAATAATTGAAAATTTGCTAGACGGTGACAAGAAATGCACCCGAACAAAGATTCGTATAAAGAAACAAATTTAAAATTATGTAAATTAGGCATGGCAACCAATTACAAGCTCTAAGTATATGACGACCAGCTCTATGATTCTTGAAAATAGTAAAAAAATAAATTATAAACGTGATTACATATACCATGAAATATGTATATAATTTTCAATGTATAAAGCTACAATATATTTTACTTTTCGGAAAGCGTTGGTGGCGCCATCTCTCGCAACAAATTTTATATTTTATTTTAACTAGCGTCCACATTGCAAAAGTATATTTATTATTAAGATTAAGTAATTATACTCATTAACTAAACTCATGTTTCATAAAAATAATATGAATTAAATGTTTCGATGACATTTGTGAAGACATTTCGTGAACCCGCCAATTCTGAAAAATCTTAGTGGAGTGGGGGAAGGTAATAGTAGATTTCTTTATTGCTTTTTTTATTTTTTTCAAAAAGAAAGAACGTCAAGCCCTCACGTAAATTGTGGTGATGGTTTAGCTAAATTTTCGTTAAATTTTATATGTATTAAAGGTGCGATGTTAGGGTTCTAAATTTTCAAACCAAAGAATCATATTAAAAATATTTATTTTTACTGATTCGAAATTTATTTAGAGCTTCCTCATAAAAAGCTGAAGGGCTTGACGTTCGCAATTTTTCAAAATAATACCTCAATTCTTATTTAAAAATAAAAAGTCAAAATTACCGACTATACCGGTAAGGTAGGTATTTTCAGGACTATCCGACATCCCCTTAATGAATACATTCCTTACATTTCGGTATATAAGTACTCGTCGTATTCGTTTTGCTTCAACCTTTTTTACCTTTACTGAATACATTCCTTGCATTTCGCTATGCAAGTACTCATGGTATTCGTTTTGCTTCAACCTTTTTTACCTTTACTGAATACATTTCTTGCATTTCTCTATACAAGTTCTCGTGGTAATCAAGTTGCTTAATTTTTTTACCTTTACTGAATACATTCCTTGCATTTCGCTATGCAAGTACTCGTGGTATTCGATTTGCTTCATTTTTTTACCTTTACTGAATATGTGCCTTGCATTTCGCTATGCAAGTACTCGTGGTATTCGATTTGCTTCATTCTTTTTTACCTTTACTGAATACATTCCTTACAATTCGCTATGTAAGTACTCGTCGTGTTCATTTTGTTTCAACTTTTTTTACTTTTGCTGAATATATTCCTTGCATTTCGTTATGCAAGTACTCGTGGTATTCGTTTTGCTTCAACCTTTGAATAAGTACTGTGAATAGTACCAATTAGTACGCATAACTTCTGCATTACACTATGCAGTGGATTAGACCATTTGATACTCTTAATTTTTGCTTTCCACTATGCACCTGTTTAAACCATCTCCGACCCGATATTTCTGAATTTTTCTATGTAATATATAGGTTCAATAAAGTCCGTATGCATATAATATGTGGTAAATCCTCTTCACATTAATGTTGACATTATGGTATATTTTATCTGTGGTTGCACACTAAATACATATCTACGCCGATCTCTGGATGCAGAAAAGTATCTGCTGAAAAATAAATATACGACAACAGTATTTCAAAATCTAGCATAAATCATACTTTCAAATTTACTGACCTGGTGTGTATATATCTGAATCGCGAAAACGCTTGCAGATACGTAAAGTATAAACATAGATGGATCATCAAGTAGTAGGTGAAATAAGTAATTTTTAAGAGATTCTAGACAGGTTGCATGTTCCGACCCTGAAGTAAGTACATATGCATACAATATGTGGTAGGCTCTTTTGAGATTAATTTTGAAATTGTGAAAAATATCTTTGGTCGAACACAGATATACGTCTACGCTGATCTCTTGAAACATAAGTATCTTTAAAACAGAAAATATAAATATATGTCAACCGAATTTAAAATCTAGAATAAATCACACTTTAATCTGTGATGTAGTCACATTACTAGGCGATACCTTAAATAAAAAAAATATATATTAATCAATAAATATTGAATATTAAGAGGTAATATCATGTGAATATTCTTATCTGTATTTACAAGGTGATGACGTGAACATCTAGAACGTTATACGGTGTCAGAGTGTCCGTGGGGTTAGTCGTTATCAGCTACTCCTTGGCACGCTGCATCTGAAATAAGAAATATGTTAATATTGCATAATAGTAATTATTTATTGGTTAGTAGGGACATATATGTAATAAGTAGAAAGTAAATAAAATATATAATATAGAATTATCAACAGAATCAACAGTAGTTATCAACAGAATGAAAAAACAGCTGCCAATTAATTGACACGTAACTTCCTTAAATTAAAATGTTGGTCCTATATGTAATATATTACTCAAATATACTATTATTTAATTATATAAAACAAAATTTTATAATATTTATAAAAATATTTCCTTTTCTAATAAATAAATAATATTTTACGATATATCTAAAATGATTAATATTTGTTTTTAAAGTACATTTAAAATGTTAAACGAATACCTCTGTATTCGCAAGTTTTCTTGAAAAATATTACATCTTTTCACAAACATAAAGAATATTCCTATAATTTTGTTCAATATTCAAATGTGATTTACATAAAAACAAATTATTCATATTTGCATATGTATAAATTATTGACTAAATAAAAACTGACATAGAAAGTTTTAGATAGAATCAATTAAAAATATAAAAAATAATCTATTTTACTTTCTTTTAAAATTTTTAAAAACATTTTCTACGAAAAATACTGCAAGTTATATTGAAGACATAATTATCAATTAATTAACAGTGAGGCCTGCGATATGGCTCGGTCGGTAGGGTGTCGGGCTCGTAATCTGGAGGTCCCAGGTTCGATTCCCGGCCCCGGCCGATTGATACAAGCACCACTGGCGAATGTATTTGCAACAAGTGCTTTCTTCACCAAGACATCGTATGACCTCCGTCGCTGCTTAGCACCGGTTTGGGAGCATAAAAAGAGCGACGTTAAAAATAATAAAAAAAGAAAAAAAAATTAATTGACAGCGGTTTCAGTTTATAATAAGAAAATTCTGTACTATTTGATTGAATTTCTCGTAACCGACATAAAAAAACTTTTCATGGTATCATTTAAAAATATAAAAAATTATCTTTTCTTGCTTTTCTTTCGACTTTCTATAAATATTTTCTTCCAAAAATATGGTTAGTTCCAAATTAGACTACTTTAAAACTACACAAATTTTAATCAAAATTACATTTTAGATTATAATTTTTTCGGAAAAACTAATCCATGAAAGATTATGAAATTTTTACAGCATAATGCTATTAATATATTGTATTTTCACGTGAATCGTTTGACATAAAAACCCAAATTTATTCACATTTTAATTTTTTAAATCAAAACTAATCGATATAATTACTTGAAATTTTTACACTTTATGTGATTACATTACATTTAACTGATTAATTTCCAAAAAATAAAATCATTAAAAAATTTATTGTTTTTAAATGACCAAAAAACTAATAGATATAATTAGTTAACCCTAAAATTAATTAATCAAAAATCGAAAATTGTCTTTAGAAAAAACTATTTGGGGGATTAATAATTTAAAAAAAATAAATAAACATATTTATAACATGTTTTTAGCGAGTCGAAAAACTGTACTATTACAAAACTTTCTTTATAAGCAAGCAAAAGGGATTAGATAGTGAATAAAATTAAATAAGAGGTAGATCGATTTGTCATCTCCAGTCTTGTACCAACTACCATAAAAAATGTTGCAAGAAGGCAAATGGTTAATAAACCATTCGCGTTCCTTTCGCTCTTGTTTGACTAGGACTAGCCTTACGTCTCCGGGAGTAGCGAGCGAAATTATTTTGAGAGTAGAGATGTAGGATATAATGTGGGATAATAAAATAATATATTTTTTTATTCGTATTAATCATGCATTATTTATTTAAATTTGTTAACATAATTATATAATGTCTTCTTTTTAAATGAACATGTGTAACTAAATTCTTATAGTGTTTGATGGGCAAAAACACACATAAAATTACACTATTTTATTAACATATGCATTAAATTATTTAAGTCAAATAACGATTTTAATTTTGATTAAATAAATAATTGTACCGGCGAACACGTTAACAAATCATAGAATGAAATATACAGAAAGTAATTTTATTATAAACATTAATAATTAATAACCCAAATAAGAATTATTATAAATAAATGCAGATTAAATTAAAACTTGTTGCCGTTGTGAACATGAATTATTGTCAATAAATTGCAAATAACTGTGGGAATATGTTTTAGAGGTATCCAGTAGCTCTCCTGAATTTTTTCAGATTTTTTCTGGGCCATTATTTTAAGTTACAGAGAGTCAAAGTTGACATTTTAGCACTTTTTTGCATTATATGCTCATTTTCATGAATATGTAGCTCCCAGGAGATGCATTTTTCACTAAAAACATAACGATGACTTTTTCTAAAATTTTCTAAATTTTTCATTAAAAATACTTTTAAAGTCATAAATGTATGCTGTCACACTCTTGTAAGCCATTTAAATCTTCAATAGTGAAAATCAGCATTTCTGCTCCGGACTCTGGAAACCTAATACTATATAAAAGATGCCTTTTTATAGTCAGAAACTGATTAAGATCACTTATAGTCAAGATATCTGGGAAAAGTGCCCAAATATTAATAGAAATGTATATTTGTTGCCTTATAACGATGAATCTATTAGCACGATTATTGCAAAAAAATGTATGCACTTATCTTGGAGTGGTAGAAAGTATCTCCACTTGTTTCAGTATCCATCTAATCCCCTGTAAGCTGCTAAAACTACAAATATTATTATACAATCATAAAAAATTAATTTTTAAACATTTATAATGCTGGATTTTTAATTTTTTAAGTTAAGTAGTATGATGAAAATTTTAAATCGCATCAAATTTTGAGTACACGCTGTAAATATCTCCAGAAAATAGCAAAAATTTTTAGGTGTTAAAAATAATTTGACTAAGAGTTATTCCACCATAAAAAATGGAAATTTTTCAATTTTTTAAAACAAATTGTTTTTTTAAAAGTCATTTATCTCAAAATCTATTGATTCTTTTGAAAAAACATTACACACAACTTTTATTCAAAATAATCTTTTGAACTTTTCTACCCTGGTTACAAATCTTAAATTGAAAATCTCGAAGAGATAAAACTATTTGAATTATATTAGGATAGGATTATTAAAAAAGACGACCATTTTTCAAGAGCTTTCGAATGGCGGTGGTTAAATGATTGGTCAAGACCGCTGGTAAAAGTATCTGTACTTGTTTCAGTATCCATCTAATCTCCTATAAGCTGCTAAAAATACAAATATTATGATACAAGTATGAAAAATTAATTTTTAAACATTTATAATTCTGGATTATTAGTTTTACAACCCTTACAACAATTATAATACTAATCTGAAGAATTACTATAAATATATTAACGTTATTATTATTATTATTCAGGGATACAGTGTATTAATTTCACAACTTGTCACTGTCACATAATCATATTACTCATTATAATCTCAGATCTGATTTTAAACTCGGACCCATATTTTAAACCAATGTTTACCTACTCCTAACCTCAAATATCCCATATAAACTATATATCTTTTTATATTTCTTACACCTATTATACTTTTCCTAACCTATTCTATATTCATTAATAATGTTTATTTATTATTATCTTATTTACAGGATGCCCAGGAACCATCTACGTCCTCCAGCGAACACCCAGGATCACCAGCGAGGGCTACCCAAGGAGTCTCTCAGAATACGAGATGTCAACGTTGGACCAGTATTGGATCCTAGGACCCCAGTACGTAACAAGGTGAGAGTATCATACATATGTTAATTTTTTATAATACTTATTTATATTTCTTGTAATAATTTATATCTTAAATTTATTATTTATCTCTTATTAATATATGTATTTTTGTTTTTGGTGTGCTCCGCTTTATGAATCTCATTCCTGATAAATAAATATGTCTGGGCTAGTGAGGCTCGCCTCAAAAATTTAGGAAATCCTTTAATCCATAGGATTGTTGATTTACAACAAAAAAAATTCTTTCAACAAAAAGATTTTGGATTTATAACTATAGGAAATCCTTTAATCAAAAGGATTTGTGATTCGAAGACAACAAATTCTGCAATTCCAAGGTTGATTTTGGATTCGTGATTTGAAGAATCATAAGTCTCACAAACCTGCTACATGTATGAAAGATTCCACAGAACTTTTGACTTTCTTATTACTTTCACTTATCAATGCTATTTGATGAATTTCATCAAATTAAAAAAATCATTCCTTGTGGAAAAAAGTAACAAAGTATAGTAACCATTATTTATTATATTAATAATATATAATACATTACTTAAAAAAATTATAATTTATTGCATTTTAATTAATTTTTTATGTTACTCGCTCTATTATTTTGCTTTATTAGGTTTATATAAAAAAAACTTTTATGAAAAATGGTGTGGATAATTTTTTATGTAATCGTCACATATCACAGAATATAATGTAACAGTTATAGAGGTGTGCTTCAACCTACATCAATTAATTTATTTTATGAATATCCGTAACCACTATGTACAAAAACTCATTTATTTTACTTTTAGCTCTTAAAAAAATTATTCTCATAAATTTTTTTTATAGAAAATGACACTTATTGTGCAGACCAATAAAATCGCGTATGGTTTGTAAGTGTGCTACTTACAGAAAAAAAAATTGTACCCTTGCAAAATTGGGTACACGAATGCGCCCCCCATTAATTAAAACCATCGTTTTCGTTAGCACCTTGCCAGCATGTTATCAATGCATATAAAAGTAATTGCTCTTTTTTATTAACCGTTTAGAAAACATGTTTTAAAATACTTAACATAAATTTCTTCTTTGTTTGCCTGAAATGAATTTACGAAAAATGTAACAAAATGAAATTCTTACATTCCGAGAAAAAAAAAGTTATTCTAACCTCAAAAAGTGAATTTTTCGAAGTTTTTTACAACACCAGCTAAAGAAACACGAAATTTCTTTAAAAATTTAAATGGGAATTACCATGTTAATTTTTGTGAATTTTTTATCTTTCTTTAAATTATTATAGCTTTTTACAGAATCCCTAGCGGAAATAATCATATGCGAATAATGTTTATAAATACTTAATAAAAGTTATTAGCTTTTATTAGATTTTCATAACACTCTATAAAGTGCGGATTTTGGACTCTAGTAATAGTTTAAAAAAGTTTGGTAATGTTTATAAGATTTTATTAGTTGTTTTTAAAATTTCGTAAATATTTCTAAGCTTTATTAGGTTTTATTAGATTTTTGTATTTCGAAAATATCGTGAAAAACGATAAAATGACACTAATAGTAACTGTTGCATTTTCCTATATTTAACAGTTTTTAGCTGTTTCTAAGTGATGTATGCAAAAAAACAAAAGCTTTTAATAAAAGATTGCTATTGGTAAATATTCATAAAAATTCTAAATAATTATTTACTGTATATAATAATTTAAAAAAGTTATTAATAGTTATTAGCTTTTTTAAACTCGCACATTTCTTTTGCTTTTGCAAAAACCTAGAAGCTAATAAAATCTAGCAAAAGCTAAGAAGAGCTAATAAAAGTTATAAATTCTTACTAACTATTAACAGAGTCCAAAAGCTGCATATTATAAATTAATTATAATATTAATTAGCTTTTCTTAGATCTTTCTGGAAAAATGAATTTCCGTCTAGGATTGAAGGCCATAAAAATGCTGCAGACCATTTAACAGGTATTGCTCCGAGCTTTCTTTTAGACTTCTGGATAAAAAAATCAATTATGGCGCACCTACACTCTTTTCAAGTTGAATATTGACGTGTAGTTTATGTAACATTGACCTTGAGATTAGAAATTCGAACCCAGAAGAATAAATTCTAGACATAATTAGCAACAAATATTACATATAATGTTCTATAGTAAAAGTTGATAAATTTTAAGTTGAATAGCGGTGAACCCAGCTGTTGTTATAGATTATATAGATAATTTTAAATTTCGGGGTTTATGGCGCCCATGACAGAGAGGGAAGATACGTACTTTAGTACGAGGAAGAGAGACCTTCGGGTTATGACGCCAGGGCTCCATAACCCGCCCACCCCCAACCAGTGGTGGGAAGCAGACAGAAGATCCAAATTTAACATGTCGGGTGTCATAAACCCCTATTGAGAAGTTTATATATATATATTGTAACGGTAAGTTATTGTTTACCATACCGTTTGACGAATTCGAACAAGACGAGCGAACAGTATCGTAATGTTTGCACCGGCTCAGGCCGGCGAGATTCCCGAGGTGTGATCCCCCGCGTCCCGTGTTCAACTTCGCTGTGCTGTATTTTACCGTGTGGTTTCGTGTCTTTATTTCGACTGTAGGCCGGTCCTGCATTTGCAGTGAGTGGTGCAGCCACACAACCTTGGTGCACGGGCGAACGGACAATCCGTCCTACACCGCAGCGAGAGTTAGAGAGAGAGAGAGAGAGAGAACGACCGATCGGCTGGTCGTTGTTTACCAACGACTATAGCAACGTATAAAGTAAGTAGTACCACTTCACGCGATCGTGCTTTATTCGCTAATTAATAAACAATCTTATTGCGTCATACCAGTCCCGTTGATATCTTTATTTTTATTTCAGTAAATTAAGTTAATTATTAGAAATCAATCCGGTATTCACGTAATTGAATTTACACCACGTACGATTTCTTCCGTAATCATAAGAGTTCGTATATTTGTGGTTGACAAGTGCTCGACGCAATATCCCTGTTTCGCGCTCAATTTCAGATTTGATTTTTACCTGGTTGTTATCTGAAACAGTAACTCGGTTTCAGACTAACACTTAACAGATTTGGTAGAGCGGACAGGTAACCGCCGCCGCAACGCGGAAAAATACGTTTATTTAAATACGGTAAGTTTAACCGTACCGATGAGCAGCCGCGGTAATAAAATAAACATCCGTGTGGCAACCAAACTGTTACATTGTATATATATTCTTTTCGCTTTTCTAAATAAGTAAAAGTAAACCTGATATTTTGTGATATTTTATTTTATATTTATTTACTGAACCAACCGCATTTTATTTATAACAATTTTTATTTTGATTTCCATTTATTTATAATTATTCTTATTTTGAATTTTAATAGTAATGTTTGATAATAAAATAATATTATATTCGCTAAACAGAATAATTTATTAACAAATTTATTGAATTATTTATAATACATACATACTTTTATTCCACTAAAACTTTTTTTAAGAATCAAGGGGGTGCCATATTGAATTATTACCGACTGATTGAGATAGATACATTATTGCATTTAATAGACATATTATGGTTCTATTTGCAAAACGCAAATACAGAAGCACTAGATAATAACATAATACGTATTTATATGAAGTTTGAAGTCAATATGTAAAGGACACCCTAAAAAATTTTATAAAATTTTTTAGGGTGTCCTTGTTATATTGGCCTGGAACTTTGTAGACATACATATTATAACATTATCTAGTGCTTCTGTATTTGGGTTTTACATAATATTAACAAATAATAAATAGTTTATATTACTGATAAAGTTTTCTTAGTACCAATTTCGTCGCTAGAGTGCGCGACGCACTTAGTCTGTGGTATTATACTTAAAGTGAAAGCACTTGCGCAAATAGTTGTTGCAAGATGGCGCTAAATACCATAATTAATATCCCGGGCTTATGTCAATACACAGAATTGTAATAGATATCGTGCTCATGTGTTGTAGAAACATAAATTTGTTTTGTCAGTAAATTCGCTATTGTACATATACGTATCAAAATTATTTTAATCCTTGATATCGTAGTGTTCTGGTCGCCGATTTCAGCTGCATCAGGATTATAAACGAATTATAAATTTTTTCTTAGGCTTGGATGTAATATGTGACTAATGCCATCGTATACATAAGTTTATTCGCCCAAATTATTTATTAAATGAATTTTATTTTTACTGTAGAATATATATTTGACACTGCGCGGCACGCTCCCGCGAATGAGCAAACGCGGGAGCGTGCCACGTAGTGTTTTGGTCATCGATTTCAGCTGAATCGGAATTACAAACGATTTATAAATTTTTTCTTTGCTTGGAAATAACATGTGTCTAATGTTATCGTATACAGATGTTTAATTGCCCAATTATTTATTAAGTGTATTTTATTTTTACCGTAGAAAATATAAACGACACTGCGCGACGCTCCCGCGAATGAGTAAACGCGGGAGCGTGCTCGTAGTGTTCTGGTCATTGATTTCAGCTGAATCGGAATTATAAACGATTTATAAATTTTTTCCTTTGCTTGGAATATACGTATTTAATACAAAAAAAAATATATAAACAAATCAGATCTAGGATTATAATGAGTAATATGATTATGTGACAGTGACAAGTTTGTGAAATTAAAACACTGCATTGCTGAATAATAATAATAATAATAATAATAATAATAATAATAATAATAATAATAATAATAATAATAATAATAATAATAATAATAATAATAATAATAATAATAATAATAATAATAATAATAATAATAATAATAATAATAATAATAATAATAATAATAATAATAATAATAATAATAATAATAATAATAATAATAATAATAATAATAATTTTTTTTTTTTTTTTTTTATAGAGGGGGGGAAAGCAGTTTATTGCCATCGTGTGGGACTCCCTACAAACATAGGACTACCCACTAAAACCCACCTCCCGAGTGCATGCCCGCCAGCCGTGTTCTTCAGCTATTGCTACCGATCGCGGCCGACGGGAGTCCACCCGGGAGACCCCTCTTATCTGGCCTTATTCCACCCCGGCACTAACCTACAGGAATACTTCGGGGTGGGGCCAGCCGTCTGCCGCAAAGGCACCTCCGTTCCAGGCTCCGAATATTATTGGAGGTCAGCCCGCTTTAGTCGAAGAATGCCTTCGACATAACGGGCTATTGACCTCCAATTCTCCTTCGTAGCCAGCATCAAGGGAACGACGTTGTCGGGTGTTAAGTTACCCACGTCGCTCTCAATGCTGGCTCTATCTTCCCTCCACCGTTCACACACGAAGAACGTGTGGTGGGCATCGTCCTTTTCGGACCCGCAGTACAAGCACCGCGGGTCCATCGCCTTACCCATTCGGTGCAGGTACGCGCGGAAGTATCCATGGCCCGTCAGCAGCTGGGTGAGGTAGAAATTCACCTCCCCATACTGCCTACCGTGCCATAGGGACAGCTGGCTGATCAACCTTGCCGTCCATCTTCCGCGCGTTTCCCGCTCCCATTGCTCCTGCCAGGAGAGCAAGGTCTGCACTCTGGCAGCTTCCTTAGCCCTTACTGGTCCAAGCTCCTCCTTCCACTGGTAGACGTTTCGGCGCTCTATGGCTAGGAGGTCAATGGGTATGACCCCCGCCACTACCAGAACTGCCGGCTCAGACACCGTGCGATACGAGCTCGTCACTCGAAGCGCGCACCTCCGTTGAACTGCCAAGAGGCGCTTGCGGTACTTTTGTGTCGCAGCGCCTCTGACCATATTTCGGCTCCGTACAACATTATCGACTCGGCGGTCCGCAGCAGCAGGCGCCTGACGCTCGGGCGCGGGGCCCCAATGTGGCCATTAACCCCTGCTAGGTTTGTAACTACCGCAGCCGCCTTGTTCTGCCGCCTCTTTGATCAGGTCCCAGAAGGTGAGCTTTGAATCAAGCATCACCCCCAGGTACCTGACTTACCAACTTAGTGGTAACGGCTTCTCCACCAAGGTTCAAACGGCAACAATTTTTGGCAGCGCGCTTCTGCGTGAGAACCGATCTCGGTTTTTGCCATCGCCAGTTCCAGCCCATGCTCCTCCATCCAACTGCGAACACGGCCCATGATCTGATCGAGCCGCGTCTGTGCTATCTCCATGCTTCTAGCAAGTATGGTAACGGCCCACGTCCATCCGCGTACCCGTCAGCGCCGCAGCCCTCTGGCAGTTCCATCCTGAGTAACCCGTCGTAGGAAAATTCTAAATAAGTAAAAGTAACCCTGATATTTTGTGATATTTTATTTTATATTTATTTACTGAACCAACCGCATTTTATTTAACAATTTTTATTTTGATTTCCATTTATTTATAATTATTCTTATTTTGAATTTTAATAGTAATGTTTGATAATAAAATAATATATATTCGCTAAACAGAATAATTTATTAACAAATTTATTGAATTATTTATAATACATACTACTTTTATTCCACTAAAACTTTTTTTAAGAATCAAGGGGGTGCCATATTGAATTATTACCGACTGATTGAGATAGATACATTATTGCATTTAATAGACATATTATGGTTCTATTTGCAAAACGCAAATACAGAAGCACTAGATATAACATAATACGTATTTATGAAGTTTGAAGTCAATATGTAAAGGACACCCTAAAAAATTTTATAAAATTTTTTAGGGTGTCCTTGTTATATTGGCCTGGAACTTTGTAGACATACATATTATAACATTATCTAGTGCTTCTGTATTTGGGTTTTACATAATATTAACAAATAATAAATAGTTTATATTACTGATAAAGTTTTCTTAGTACCAATTTCGTCGCTAGAGTGCGCGACGCACTTAGTCTGTGGTATTATACTTAAAGTGAAAGCACTTGCGCAAATAGTTGTTGCAAGATGGCGCTAAATACCATAATTAATATCCCGGGCTTATGTCAATACACAGAATTGTAATAGATATCGTGCTCATGTGTTGTAGAAACATAAATTTGTTTTGTCAGTAAATTCGCTATTGTACATATACGTATCAAAATTATTTTAATCCTTGATATCGTAGTGTTCTGGTCGCCGATTTCAGCTGCATCAGGATTATAAACGAATTATAAATTTTTTCTTAGGCTTGGATGTAATATGTGACTAATGCCATCGTATACATAAGTTTATTCGCCCAAATTATTATTAAATGAATTTTATTTTTACTGTAGAATATATATTTGACACTGCGCGGCACGCTCCCGCGAATGAGCAAACGCGGGCGTGCCACGTAGTGTTTTGGTCATCGATTTCAGCTGAATCGGAATTACAAACGATTTATAAATTTTTTCTTTGCTTGGAAATAACATGTGTCTAATGTTATCGTATACAGATGTTTAATTGCCCAATTATTTTTAAGTGTATTTTATTTTTACCGTAGAAAATAAAGACACTGCGCGACGCTCCCGCGAATGAGTAAACGCGGGAGCGTGCTCGTAGTGTTCTGGTCATTGATTTCAGCTGAATCGGAATTATAAACGATTTATAAATTTTTTCCTTTTGCTGGAATACGTATTTAATACAAAAAAAATATATAAACAAATCAGATCTAGGATTATAATGAGTAATATGATTATGTGACAGTGACAAGTTGTGAAATTAAAACACTGCATTGCTGAATAATAATAATAATAATAATAATAATATAATAATAATAATAATAATAATAATAATATAATAATAATAATATAATATAATAATAATAATAATATAATAATAATATAATAATATAATAATAATAATAATAATAATAATAATAATAATATAATAATAATAATAATATAATAATAATAATAATAATAATTTTTTTTTTTTTTTTTTTTTAGAGGGGGGGAAAGCAGTTTATTGCCATCGTGTGGGACTCCCTACAAACATAGGACTACCCACTAAAACCCACCTCCCAGTGCATGCCCGCCAGCCGTGTTCTTCAGCTATTGCTACCGATCGCGGCCGACGGGAGTCCACCCGGGAGACCCCTCTTATCTGGCCTTATTCCACCCCGGCACTAACCTACAGGAATACTTCGGGGTGGGGCCAGCCGTCTGCCGCAAAGGCACCTCCGTTCCAGGCTCCGAATATTATTGGAGGTCAGCCCGCTTTAGTCGAAGAATGCCTTCGACATAACGGGCTATTGACCTCCAATTCTCCTTCGTAGCCAGCATCAAGGGAACGACGTTGTCGGGTGTTAAGTTACCCACGTCGCTCTGTAGGATACGCATCTTTGCTGCACTCCCCTGCGTCCTTGAGTGCCCGGGTGAAGCCCTCCTTTTTCGAGCTTTCTATTTTTTAAGCTCGATCATGAGGGCTCCGTTCTTGGTGCAACGGACACTCCTAACATCCGCCCCGTGATCGGCTGGGTTGACCTGTTGCCGAATACCTCCAAGTATGTCGGCGTAGGTCTTGCCACTCGCTGGCTTTAAGACGATGGCTTCTGGCTTGGTCTTACCGGCCATCTTTGGTTTGGCCATCGATTTGGAGGCTTTAGCCTCTGTCTTTGCTCCTTCTTTTTCTTCTCCTTTCTTTTCTTTTTCTTCTTTTTCACCTCGACCCAGTCATCTGGCCTGGTCGAGGGTTTTTCCTGTTTCGCCATAGGTGTTGTTTGGGCGTCTTCTTTTTTTTATTCGACCGTCCACCCTCCACAAGGTCTGAGGGCGAGACGGACGACTGCCTTTGCTGCTCGGAGTAGGCTGAGGCGTAACAACTTTTTTTGACCAAGCCCCGCTGGTGCTCTCGACCAGCGATCGCTTGGCCTTTATGATGAGGCGCCTGTCCTCCTCCAATTCCTCTATCTTGCCCTGCAGCACAGGCAGTCCATCTTTAATTGCCCTGCTGATGTTGGGCTGCTTCTTAAGCGCCTCCACCATGCTCTTAAGGATATCGCGGATTACAGCAAAGGTCTTTTCGCCCCTCACTTCTGCCGCATTGATGTCCTTACGCAGAGCGTCTATACCTGTAACATTAGATGACGTAAAGGCCAGGTGAGTCACCTTTACGCCACTGCAGTCGCTTGATGACGACGATCCGGGGCCCGCTTGCTCACCCCTGACGACCGCCGGTACTGGGGATCCGACCCCCTGCACCGTAAGGTTTTCTTTGATTATTAAATCTGCCATGTTTGGTTTATTATTCGGGGTTCCTTCCCCTATCTGATTTTGGTCCACCCCGAGTATTTTATTTCCTCGGTACCCTCTATTTCTAGCGAGCGTTCCCCTATCCGCCGCCTGGGGAGGCGCCGGATGCGGGATCAGAAAACCCGACACCGGAATAATAATAATAATAATAATAATAATAATAATAATAATAATAATAATAATAATAATAATAATAATAATAATAATAATAATAATAATAATAATAATAATAATAATAATAATAATAATAATAATAATAATAATAATAATAATAATAATAATAATAATAATAATAATAATAATAATAATAATAATAATAATAATAATAATAATAATAATAATAATAATAATAATAATAATAATAATAATAATAATAATAATAATAATAATCCGCGCGGGGTTTCCTGTTCCCGTATGCGGCGCGTCCCCCGGGTGGCGGATGGGGGAAAGCTCGTCACGCTTGCGTGAAGGGTAGAGGTGAAACAAAATAGCCTCCGTGGACCAAACAGTTGAAGAAGGATGATGAGCAAGCGAATGGAATACCTATTACCCCAAGCGGGCAGCTCCAAACTAGGAGTCAATCCCGCCGTCGGTTCCGATCGGGTGAAAGCCCCGGTGGCCGGCGCTGGCCTCACGGATTTTGGGGGAGGCCACCAAGCGCTTCGTTCTACGAACACGTCAGAGGTGGGGCCCTCGAAAGAAAACCCCCAACAGCAGCCGTCGTTACAGATGTTGAGTGTTGCATCCGCAAACAGGTTAAGAAGCGGCAGCGTTACCAGCCTTGGTAGTGCCATCAGTGGCATCTCTGCCTATAGTAAGGAATCTCAAGAGGAGATCGAAATATTCCGCAAGGAATACGAGAAGGTAGAGAAGGCGCAGGAGGACATCGACTCCACTTACGACCATCTAAAGAGCGAACTCCAGGCTATGTTGGCCGCTTGTGCAAAGCAGCCTAACATCTCCATGGTCGTCAAGACAGGGCTGAAGACCGTAGACACTCTTGTACAAGAGTTCTACGGGAAAACCAAAAAGATGTTTTCGGCAGTCGACGATTACAAGTGCCAAGTCGAGGATTATCGAGTTGGTCACGAGAATCGTCGGCGGCCTAAGAGAAGAGGCATTATAGCTAAAGCCGTCTTTACGGCTACAGCTAGAATGCAGGCTCAAAAGAGAAGTAGAGAGGGCCCCCAAAGCCCCCCGAGGTCTCTAAGAGCCGCAAGAAGAAGAAGCCTCGGAAGGAGGTACCACCACGTGGCACGGACAAGGAGCAATCCAAGTCCGCGTCAGTGGCGGGGAAAAAGCCGACAGTCAAGTCGGGACAGGCGCCTCTTGATAGGAGAAAGCGCCAGATGGCGCCGGTATCCACCCTGGTGGTAACTGTCGCGAGGGACCGTACGTTCGCTGAAGTCTTGGGGAAGCTCCGAAAGGAAGTCAACCCGGACGACAGCGGCGCCCAGGTTCTGAGCGTACGGCCAACAGGGCGGGGAGATGTCCTGCTCCGGCTGGGCAAGAAGACGGACGCAACAGCATTCGCTGAGAAAGTCCGTACGGCTACTAAAGGGATGGGAGAAGTTAGGATCCGAGATCGAAGGGTGACCCTGGAGATCAGAGACCTGGACGCTCTCACAACGAGGGACGAAATGGTAGCGGCCCTAGATAAAGTTCTCGCGTCTCCGCCTGAGAGCCGAGAGGTGAAGCTTTTGGGTCCTAACCGCAATCAACAGAAGACAGCCATCGTGAAGCTGGATCACGAGAGCGCTGACAGGCTGAAGTCGATGCGGCATGTCTGCGTCGGCTTCGTAAGCTGTCGCGTTCGGGATCGAGTCTTGGTCGAGAGGTGCTATCGGTGCCTAGACTTCGGCCACACGAAACGGAATTGTAAGGGAGTGGACAGGTCCTCGTCGTGCTACAAGTGCGGCGAGCCTGGACATAACCTTAAGAATTGCAAGAGCGCTCCCAAATGCTTTCTTTGTCCATCAAAGGATGCTGAGGGAGTGTCTCACGTGGCGGGGTCCGGAGCCTGTGCCACCTTTAGGCGCGCGCTCGATACCGCCCGAAAGGCCGCTTCACGATAAGTGGCAGTCTCAACGTGGGAGGATAGAATAAGGAACGGATGACGCATGTCACAAGACACGCCTCCCAGCTTGAAGTAATGTGAAAAACAGTTCCGAGCTGGGCAGGTGAAAGCGTTGGGTTTGGAGTTTTAGCCGGTAAGAATCCGGCACTGGCGACGAGTGCGGACCCTCATCGTCGTCTTATGTAAGATTTCTCCAGTTTCCCACGAAAAAAAAAAAAAAAAAAAAAAATAATAATAATAATAATAATAATAATAATAATAATAATAATAATAATAATAATAATAATAATAATAATAATAATAATAATCCGCGCGGGGTGTCCTGTCCCCGTATGCGGCGCGTCCCCCGGGTGGCGGATGGGGGAATGCTCGTCACTCTAGCGTGAAGGGTAGAGGTGAAATAAAATAATCTCCGTGGACCAAACAGTACAACCAGAAGTATGAGCAAGCGAGATGAAAACATACTACCCCAAGCGGGCAACTCCAAACTAGGAGTGAATCCCGTCGTCGGTTCCGATCGGGTGAAAGCCCCGGTGGCCGGCGCTGGCCTCATGGATTTTGGGGGAGGCCACAAACCTCTTAGTTCTAACATCACGTCAGAGGCGGGGTCCTCGAAAGAAAACCCCCAACAGCAGCCGCTATCCCAGATGCTGAGTCTTCCTTCTGCAAGCAGGTTACGAAGCGGCAGCGTTACCAACATTGGTAGCGCCATCAGCGGCATCTCTGCCTATAGCAGAGAATCTCAAGAGGAGATAGAAGTGTTCCGTAAGGAATACGAGAAGGTGGAGAAGGCGCAGGAGGACATCGACTCCACTTACGACCATCTGAAAAAAGAACTTCAGGCAATGTTGGCAGCTTGTGCAAAGCAGCCTAACATTTCCATGGTCGTCAAAACAGGGTTGAAAACCGTAGACGCTCTTGTACAAGAGCTCTACGGGAAAACGAAGAAGATGTCTTTAGCAGTCGATGATTACAGGTGCCAAGTCGAGGATTATCGAGTTGGCCACGAGAATCGTCGGCGGCCTAAGAGAAGAGGCATCATTGCTAAAGCCGTCATCGCGGCTACAGCCAAGATACAGGCTCAAAAGAGGAGTAGGGAGGGCCCTCAAAGCCCACCCGAGGCCTCTAAAACCCGTAAGAAGAAGAAACCTCGCAAGGAGGTGCCATTACCTGGTAAGGACAAGGAGCAATCCAAGTCCAAGCCTGTGGTGGAAAAGAAGAAGCCGACGGTTAAGTCGGGACAGGCGCCTCTTGACAGGAGAAAGCGCCAGAAGGCGCCGGTATCCGCCCTGGTGGTCACAATCGCGAGGAACCGAACGTTCGCTGAAGTTCTGGGGAAGCTCCGAAAGGAAGTGAATCCGGACGACAGTGGCGCGCAGGTTCTAAGTGTGCGGCCCACAGGGCGGGGGGACGTCCTGCTTCGGCTAGGCAAAAAAACCGATGCGGCAGTATTCGCGGAGAAAGTGCGTACTGCTACCCAAGGAATAGGAGAAGTTCGAGTCCGAGATCGAAGGGTTACCCTTGAGATCAGAGACCTGGACGCTCTCACAACGAGGGACGAAGTGGTGGCAGCCCTAAATAAAGTGCTTACTTCTTCGCCTGAGGGCCGAGAGGTGACGCTTTTGGGCCTAAACCGCAGTCAACAGAAGACAGCCATCGTGAAGCTGGATCACAAGAGCGCTGACAAGCTGAAGTCGATGCGGCATCTCTGCGTCGGCTTCGTAAGCTGTCGCGTTCGGGATCGAGTCTTGGTCGAGAGGTGCTATCGGTGCCTAGACTTCGGCCACACGAAACGGAATTGTAAGGGAGTGGACAGGTCCTCGTCGTGCTACAAGTGCGGCGAGCCTGGACACAACCTTAAGAATTGCAAGAGCGCTCCCAAATGCTTTCTTTGTCCATCAAAGGATGCTGAGGGAGTGTCTCACGTGGCGGGGTCCGGAGCCTGTGCCACCTTTAGGCGCGCGCTCGATACCGCCCGAAAGGCCGCTTCACCATAAGTGGCAGTCTCATCGAGGGAGGAAAGAAGAAACAGGACCGACCGAATTGACGCATGTCACAAGACACGCCTCCCAGCTTGAAGTAATGTGAAAAACAGTTCCGGGCTGGGAAGGTGAAAGCGTTGGGTTTGGAGTTTTAGCCGGTAAGAATCCGGCACTGGCGACGAGTGCGGACCCTCGTCGTCGTCTTATGTAAGATTTCTCCAGTTTCCCACGAAAAAAAAAAAAAAATAATAATAATAATAATAATAATAATAACGTTAATATATTTATAGTAATACTTGAGATTAGTATTATAATTCTCATAAGGGTTGTAAAACTAATAATCCAGAATTATAAATGTTTAAAAATTAATTTTTTATAATTGTATAATAATATTTGTATTTTTAGCAGCTTATAGGAGATTAGATGGATTCTGAAACAAGTGAAAATACTTTTCTACCACTCCAAGGTAGGTGCATAAATTTTTTTGCAATGATCATGATTATAGATTCATCGTTATAAGGCAACAAATGTACATTTGTATTAATATATCGGGCACTTTTCCCAGATATTTTGGCCATAAGTGATCCTAATGATTTAGACCCACTGTGGAAATTTATAGCCAGTTTCTGACTATAAAAAGGCATCTTTTATATAGTATTAGGTTTCCAGAGTCCGGAGCAGAAATGCTGATTTTCACTATTGAAGATTTAAATGGCTTACAAGAGTGTGACAGCATACATTTATGACTTTAAAAGTATTTTTAATGAAAAATTTAGAAAATTTTAGAAAAAGTCATCGTTATGTTTTTAGTGAAAAATGCATCTCCTGGGAGCTACATATTCATGAAAATGAGCATATAATGCAAAAAAGTGCTAAAATGTCAACTTTGACTCTCTGTAACTTAAAATAATGGCCCAGAAAAAATCTGAAAAAATTCAGGAGAGCTACTGGATACCTCTAAAACATATTCCCACAGTTATAGCAATATTTATTTTTTGCATCTTTGATGTCACAGAGACCTATTATTATTATTACTCTATTATTTATTACTCTAGAGACCTATTATTTATTACTCTAAAAGTACAAAATATTAATGACATATAGAACTCTTGGCGATGAATTCAATAAATTAATTTTAGGAGGTAAAGTTCTATTTAGATCCGTTTAAAATAATCTAAAATTTTAATAGATTTTTACTAAATACTACAATTAAGTATATACACTTTACTATTTTTGGTAAGTTAATTGTTCATTACCATACATATGGGGTATTCCACGTAAAGTGGTCCGATCAAAATTTGAAAATGCACCAAATTTTGGGTACACATTGCAAATGTTTTTCAGAATACAGAAAAAAATTTTTAGGTACTGGTATTTATTAGCTCAAAAGTTATTCTAACCTCAAAAAGTGAACTTTTTCCGGTTTTTTTCAGCACCAACTGGGTTCATCGCTATTTAACCCAAAATCTATCAACTTTTATTATACAACATTATATGTAACATTCGTTGCTAATTATGTGTAGAATTTATTCTTCTGGATTAGAATTTCTAATCTCAAGGTCAATATTACTTAAACTACATGTCAATATTCAACTTAAAAAAAGTGTAAGTGCGCCACAATTGATTTTTTTATCCAAAAAGTCTAAAAGAAAGTTTGGAGCAATACATTTCAAATGGTCTGTAGCATTTTTATGGCCTTCAATTCTGTAAAAAGTTATGATAATTTAAAGAAACACCAAATTTTTTTAAAAATTTAAATGGGAAATACCATGTTAATTTTTGTGAATTTTTTGTCTTTCTTTAAATTATCATTATTAAATTATCATTATTTTTAACGCTTAAATTTTTTTTTATGTTCTGGAAGATTTTTCCAGCCTGTTCTCAAATTTTGGAGTGATTTAAAATTTTCATCGTACCACTTGACGTGAAATAGACCATATATATGTATATATATGTATGTATGTATGTGGGTGTGTGTGCGTGCGGCGGAATATTTATATAATATATATATATTTTAAAATTGTTTTTTCAAGAATACGTAATATATGTATTTTTTCCGTGCGCAAAAAAAAGTTGTGAACATAACTTGATAGAATGTGTATTTGTTTACTCATTCTTGATAAAACTCATAAAATTTTTAAACGTATACTCAATAATAATAACGGATCTAAAATTCAATGTAATGCTTAAATACAGATGCAAAATTGTTTGAAGATGAAATAAATATTAAACAAGTATAACATACACTTTTACAAATATCCATATGAGTGTGACAGCATACATTTATGACTTTAAAAGTATTTTTAATGAAAAATTTAGAAAATTTTAGAAAAAGTCATCGTTATGTTTTTAGTGAAAAATGCATCTCCTGGGAGCTACATATTCATGAAAATGAGCATATAATGCAAAAAAGTGCTAAAATGTCAACTTTGACTCTCTGTAACTTAAAATAATGGCCCAGAAAAAATCTGAAAAAATTCAGGAGAGCTACTGGATACCTCTAAAACATATTCCCACAGTTATAGCAATATTTATTTTTTGCATCTTTGATGTCACAGAGACCTATTATTATTATTACTCTATTATTTATTACTCTAGAGACCTATTATTATTACTCTAAAAGTACAAATATTAATGACATAGAACTTTTGGCGATGATCATTCGTCAGTAAATAATTAATTTTAGGAGTGAAGTTCTATTTATAACCGTTTAAAAATAATCCAAAATTTTAATATTGTTAACTAAATACTACAATTTAGTAAGTATATGCACTTTACTATTTTTTGGTAAGTTAATTGTTCATTACCATACATATGGGGTATTCCACGTAAAGTGGTCCGATCAAAATTTGAAAATGCACCAAATTTTGGGTACACATTGCAAATGTTTTTCAGAATACAGAAAAAAATTTTTAGGTACTGGTATTTATTAGCTCAAAAGTTATTCTAACCTCAAAAAGTGAACTTTTTCCGGTTTTTTTCAGCACCAACTGGGTTCATCGCTATTTAACCCAAAATCTATCAACTTTTATTATACAACATTATATGTAACATTCGTTGCTAATTATGTGTAGAATTTATTCTTCTGGATTAGAATTTCTAATCTCAAGGTCAATATTACTTAAACTACATGTCAATATTCAACTTAAAAAAAGTGTAAGTGCGCCACAATTGATTTTTTTATCCAAAAGTCTAAAAGAAAGTTTGGAGCAATACATTTCAAATGGTCTGTAGCATTTTTATGGCCTTCAATTCTGTAAAAAGTTATGATAATTTAAAGAAACACCAAATTTTTTTAAAAATTTAAATGGGAAATACCATGTTAATTTTTGTGAATTTTTTGTCTTTCTTTAAATTATCATTATTAAATTATCATTATTAAATTATCATTATTAAATTATCATTATTTTTAACGCTTAAATTTTTTTTATGTTCTGGAAGATTTTTCCAGCCTGTTCTCAAATTTTGGAGTGATTTAAAATTTTCATCGTACCACTTGACGTGAAATAGACCATATATATGTATATATGTATGTATGTATGTGGGTGTGTGTGCGTGCGGCGGAATATTATATAATATATATATATTTTAAAATTGTTTTTTCAAGAATACGTAATATGTATTTTTTCCGTGCGCAAAAAAAAGTTGTGAACATAACTTGATAGAATGTGTATTTGTTTACTCATTCTTGATAAAACTCATAAAATTTTTAAACGTATACTCAATAATAATAACGGATCTAAAATTCAATGTAATGCTTTAAATACAGATGCAAAATTGTTTGAAGATGAAATAAATATTAAACAAGTATAACATACACTTTTACAAATATCCATATGAGTGACAGCATACATTTATGACTTTAAAAGTATTTTTAATGAAAAATTTAGAAAATTTTAGAAAAAGTCATCGTTATGTTTTTAGTGAAAAATGCATCTCCTGGGAGCTACATATTCATGAAAATGAGCATATAATGCAAAAAAGTGCTAAAATGTCAACTTTGACTCTCTGTAACTTAAAATAATGGCCCAGAAAAAATCTGAAAAAATTCAGGAGAGCTACTGGATACCTCTAAAACATATTCCCACAGTTATAGCAATATTTATTTTTTGCATCTTTGATGTCACAGAGACCTATTATTATTATTACTCTATTATTTATTACTCTAGAGACCTATTATTTATTACTCTAGAGACCTATTATTTATTACTCTAGAGACCTATTATTATTACTCTATTATTTATTACTCTAGAGACCTATTATTTATTACTCTAGAGACCTATTATTATTATTACTCTATTATTTATTACTCTAGAGACCTATTATTTATTACTCTAGAGACCTATTATTATTACTCTATTATTTATTACTCTAGAGACCTATTATTATTATTACTCTATTATTTATTACTCTAGAGACCTATTATTTATTACTCTAGAGACCTATTATTTATTACTCTAAAAGTACAAAATATTAATGACATAGAACTTTTGGCGATGATCATTCGTCATTAAATAAATTAATTTTAGGAGGTGAATTTCTATTTATAACCGTTTAAAATAATCCAAAATTTTAATAAGTTGTTAACTAAAATACTACAATTTAGTAAGTATATGCACTTTACTATTTTTGGTAAGTTAATTGTTCATTACCATACATATGGGGTATTCCACGTAAAGTGGTCCGATCAAAATTTGAAAATGCACCAAATTTTGGGTACACATTGCAAATGTTTTTCAGAATACAGAAAAAAATTTTTAGGTACTGGTATTTATTAGCTCAAAAGTTATTCTAACCTCAAAAAGTGAACTTTTTCCGGTTTTTTTCAGCACCAACTGGGTTCATCGCTATTTAACCCAAAATCTATCAACTTTTATTATACAACATTATATGTAACATTCGTTGCTAATTATGTGTAGAATTTATTCTTCTGGATTAGAATTTCTAATCTCAAGGTCAATATTACTTAAACTACATGTCAATATTCAACTTAAAAAAAGTGTAAGTGCGCCACAATTGATTTTTTTATCCAAAAGTCTAAAAGAAAGTTTGGAGCAATACATTTCAAATGGTCTGTAGCATTTTTATGGCCTTCAATTCTGTAAAAAGTTATGATAATTTAAAGAAACACCAAATTTTTTTAAAAATTTAAATGGGAAATACCATGTTAATTTTTGTGAATTTTTTGTCTTTCTTTAAATTATCATTATTAAATTATCATTATTAAATTATCATTATTAAATTATCATTATTAAATTATCATTATTAAATTATCATTATTAAATTATCATTATTAAATTATCATTATTAAATTATCATTATTTTTAACGCTTAAATTTTTTTTATGTTCTGGAAGATTTTTCCAGCCTGTTCTCAAATTTTGGAGTGATTTAAAATTTTCATCGTACCACTTGACGTGAAATAGACCATATATATGTATATATGTATGTATGTATGTGGGTGTGTGTGCGTGCGGCGGAATATTATATAATATATATATATTTTAAAATTGTTTTTTCAAGAATACGTAATATGTATTTTTTCCGTGCGCAAAAAAAAGTTGTGAACATAACTTGATAGAATGTGTATTTGTTTACTCATTCTTGATAAAACTCATAAAATTTTTAAACGTATACTCAATAATAATAACGGATCTAAAATTCAATGTAATGCTTTAAATACAGATGCAAAATTGTTTGAAGATGAAATAAATATTAAACAAGTATAACATACACTTTTACAAATATCCATATGAGTGTGAACAGCCATACATTTATGACTTTAAAAGTATTTTTAATGAAAAATTTAGAAAATTTTAGAAAAGTCATCGTTATGTTTTTAGTGAAAAAGGCATCTCCTGGGAGCTACATATTCATGAAAATGAGCATAATAATGCAAAAAGTGCTAAAAATGTCAACTTTGACTCTCTGTAACTTAAATAATGGCCCAGAAAAAATCTGAAAAAATTCAGGAAAGCTACTGGATACCTCTAAAACATATTCCCCACAGTTATAGCAATATTTATTTTTTTGCATCTTTGATGTCACAGAGACCTATTATTATTATTACTCTATTATTATCTAGAGACCTATTATTTATTACTATATTTTACTCTAGAGACCTATTATTATACTCTAAAAGTACAAAATATTAATGACATATAGAACTCTTGGCGATGAATTCAATAATTAATTTTAGGAGGTAAAGTTCTATTTAGATCCGTTTAAAATAATCTAAAATTTTAATAGATTTTTACTAAATACTACAATTAAGTATATACACTTTACTATTTTTGGTAAGTTAATTGTTCATTACCATACATATGGGGTATTCCACGTAAAGTGGTCCGATCAAAATTTGAAAATGCACCAAATTTTGGGTACACATTGCAAATGTTTTTCAGAATACAGAAAAAATTTTTAGGTACTGGTATTTATTAGCTCAAAAGTTATTCTAACCTCAAAAAGTGAACTTTTTCCGGTTTTTTTCAGCACCAACTGGGTTCATCGCTATTTAACCCAAAATCTATCAACTTTTATTATACAACATTATATGTAACATTCGTTGCTAATTATGTGTAGAATTTATTCTTCTGGATTAGAATTTCTAATCTCAAGGTCAATATTACTTAAACTACATGTCAATATTCAACTTAAAAAAAGTGTAAGTGCGCCACAATTGATTTTTTTATCCAAAAGTCTAAAGAAAGTTTGGAGCAATACATTTCAAATGGTCTGTAGCATTTTTATGGCCTTCAATTCTGTAAAAAGTTATGATAATTTAAAGAAACACCAAATTTTTTTAAAAATTTAAATGGGAAATACCATGTTAATTTTTGTGAATTTTTTGTCTTTCTTTAAATTATCATTATTAAATTATCATTATTTTTAACGCTTAAATTTTTTTTTATGTTCTGGAAGATTTTTCCAGCCTGTTCTCAAATTTTGGAGTGATTTAAATTTTCATCGTACCACTTGACGTGAAATAGACCATATATATGTATATATATGTATGTATGTATGTGGGTGTGTGTGCGTGCGGCGGAATATTTATATAATATATATATATTTTAAAATTGTTTTTTCAAGAATACGTAATATATGTATTTTTTCCGTGCGCAAAAAAAAGTTGTGAACATAACTTGATAGAATGTGTATTTGTTTACTCATTCTTGATAAAACTCATAAAATTTTTAAACGTATACTCAATAATAATAACGGATCTAAAATTCAATGTAATGCTTTAAATACAGATGCAAAATTGTTTGAAGATGAAATAAATATTAAACAAGTATAACATACACTTTTACAAATATCCATATGATATATACAATGGGTTAAAAATTAAATATATTAATTATTGCATTTTTAAGATAATTCTATTATAAACAGTATAGGCAAAAGAAAATTTAAATTATAACAGTGGCAATATAAAATACGAATTACATTTGAATAGATTTTCAAAAACTCTTAATTTAGAAGCATTTAATTTAAATATTTTTTAAATTAATATTTCAAAATTGTATGGATATATAAGTGTGTAGATAATTTATATTTATATAACACAATATTTTAAATAAACAAGTATATATTTATTAGAAACAGAAGGATATTTAAGAAATGAATTTGTTTATAATAATAAAAATAAATATTTGGGTTATGCATAGTAAAAATTAATTGGATATAATTATGGATTAAAACGCAAATTTTGAAAGAGGGTGCAAATTACGAATCACGGGAGAAATGGAAGAAATAGGTTTTTATTTATATAGCGCTAAAATTTTATAAATAATTCTTTAAAACTAATACAAAAACTAATTTAATTAAGAAGAAAGTTTTATTACTCTAAAAGTACAAAATATTAATGACATAGAACTTTTGGCGATGATCATTCGTCATTAAATAAATTAATTTTAGGAGGTGAATTTCTATTTATAACCGTTTAAAATAATCCAAAATTTTAATAAGTTGTTAACTAAAATACTACAATTTAGTAAGTATATGCACTTTACTATTTTTGGTAAGTTAATTTTTCATTAACATTTATAATTATTAAAATATAAATTTAAGCTTTATAAGAATCCATATAGTTTAAAATTTACAGTTAACATTTAATATGTCTCTATTTTTTTTATTATTTTAATTCTGATTTCATTACACTAAATTTTGGTAAACTTTTATTTATAAATTATAATAACTATAGCAATACCTCCAAGGTGTTGTGTGAATCTGTTTAATTTTTAAGGTGTCCATAGTAGTGAAAAAATAATACAATTTAAAACATTATTTTAAATAAATTTATTACGAAAAACCTATTTCGAAATTAAAAATAGGGGGTTGACGCGCGAAGCGCGCAGGGGGGCGAAGCCCCCCTAGTATATATATATATATATATATATATATATATATAATTTTAAATATTGGGGTTTATGACGCCCATGACAGAGAGGGAAGATACGTACTTTAGTACGATAAAAAGAGACAGAAAAGATTATGGAGCCCCGGCTCCATAAACCTGCCATATTAACAATGAGTGGGAAAGGGATAGGGTTATTGGGATTTAACACATGAGGCTCCATAACCCCCTGTTTAGAAATGTATATATATATACGGCGAGGAACGAAGGACCGCCTCGTACGTGGATAGCGGTGGCAATTTGCTTGTTAATGTCCTGCTAGACCTGCGGGCGTCGACGATGGATGCGTATGCTTTCGGAGTCCGATGATTGCCAGATGTCGAAGTCGTAGTTCCTTGACTATGGCTCGTAGATGTCAACAATGCGTCTTGATCCCCGAATACAAGATCTCTCTTGATTTTGAATGCGTATTTCTTTAAATTCCGAGTAGCAGTGCCACGCCCACGGATAAAAATCAAAGAGTTGACTGACAGAGCTTCGCCTTACGAATGCTTTAGATGAAAAATTAGGAGTCGCTGATTCTGTTCTGGGTTCTCTTTATATACCCTAAAAATCTATGCATCTGTCCTTGTCTTACGCTTTGCTTTAGATGGAAATTGCGTAACTAGTTCTCGATTTTTCTGTGCTTGCACCCGATTGGGCCGTTAGATGTGCGTGATTAAAAATTATCGAATCCCATGCATTTTCTGTATCGCTTCGTAGTTAATTCGGGGAATATGCTGTCCCTCTTTTATTACTGCGACATTATCAAAAGAAGGGCTTAATTTATTACTTTCTTCTAATGCTCGAATTTTCTAGTCCATGTTTCCCATCGCCGGCTCTTCTCCGAGCATTGATTTTATAGTGCAGTACAAAAAAACTCTTGCGCAACCCTTCGTTTAGATCTCACTATCGGCGATCCCGCTTATATGCGTATTGGCTTCGAATAATATCTTCAACTCTCCTTATCAGTCTCTTTTTCTTTTGAAACACTCGTAAATTAATCGGTCCCTTAGTTCTATAAATTATATTTTATATTAATGCATTTACTTAGAATCATTCTTTATCAACCTTATTTTGTTCGTCTTCTACGCCGTAATTTTATTCTAAACTACGCAGTACTTTTTACGAAAAATAATAAAATAATTTTCGTCGGGACACGACAGATTGATTGATATTATTAATGAAAATTAATACATAAACAGAGTAAGGAGTATGGTAGTTATTAAGAGAGATTAAAGAATAAAGGAAAAAGTATATATAGGAGTAAAAATGGTTAAATAAGTGAATAAGTAAAAAATTAATGTGTATTTACAAGTGCAATAATATAGTGCATACTTTATAAAATGATGAACGTTTAAAATTTCACCGGGATCGTCTGCGTTCTTGACCGCGTCGAGGTCCTGTGTAAGTAGTGGACTGCGTCACCTGAGGGGTCGTCTACTTGCGTATACGAACACATTTGCAAACACATCACTCCGCGTCAGTGCCCGGATAATGTCTCCGACGGTAAGGATCGCGCGCACATGGTGAAACTTACTCTAAGGACATTCTTTACGTGGTGGCCTGCGCCCAGTTGCCGCCATCTTGAATCTAACTAGATTCAAGCGCGCGCACACTGAATACACGCGGTCCGTACTCGTATCGGCACGGTGATTGCGTATATCGAGTATAGAGAATTCGGAACGCGTGTAGTAGGGGAACACGTGAGTATTGCAACATAATAGACATGTTATTGTATAGAGAATTTAATTAATATTCGCATTTTCTATGGTATAAATGAAATACATTTTAAAAATAAAATTTAATAAATCAAATGGGCAATAAACTTATGTATATGATGGCATTACTCACATATTACTTCCAAGCAAAGGAAAAAATTTATAAATCGTTTATAATTCCGATTCAGCTGAAATCGATGACCACAAGCCTACGAGGCACGCTCCCGCATTTGCTCATTTGCGGTAGCGTGCCGCGCAGTGTCGAATATATTTTCTGCAGTAAAATTAAAACACATTTAATATATAAAATTGGCAAATAGACATATGTATATGATTGCACCACTCAACTTTTAGTGCCTAGCAGAAGAAAAATTTAGATTTAAAGTAAAGTGAGAAACGTTGAATATTATTGTGTTTATTTGAAATGATGGTTACAAGTCTCTTGGTACTGAGCATCTTTGGTATACGTGCAAGGGGACACGAGCCGCGTGAACTTCGTCAGTAGTGACATGTAAGATGCGAGTGTACAAGCGCGTATATACTCTCATTGAGAGAGAGAGAGAGAGAGAGAGAGAGAGGGTGCGAGCATGCGAGTCATCCGTTATAGCCTCTAAATCAAAATATTTTGCTTTTTCGATCGTCTTTGTTTTTCATTGTTTCCCTATTCCATGTATCAAATCCTTGTTTTCGCGAATAAATAAGCAAATTATTTTTAATTTTGTTGTTTTTAATTAGTTATATATGTTCTTTACTCAGTCGGTAAACTTTACTTAGAGCATTCCCCACACATTCACTCATATAGTCATAAAATGTGTCTTTACAGTGATGTCACAATGACGTGCGAAGATACACGTGGCAGTGCCTGATGATATCAAGGATTAAAATAATTTTGATACGTATGTGTACAATAGCGAATTTACTGACAAAACAAATTTATGTTTCTACAACACATGAGCACGATATCTATTATAATTCTGTGTATTGACATAAGCCCGGGATATTAATGATGGTATTTAGCTCCATCTTGCAACAACTATTTGCGCAAGTGCTTCCACTCTAATAGTCATTTTTCCGTGCAGAAATTTTTTAGGGTGTCCTTGTTATATTGACCTGGAACTTTGTAGACATACGTATTATGTTATTATCTAGTGCTTCTGTATTTGCGTTTTGCAAATAGAACCATAATATGTCCATTAAATGCAATAATGTATCTATCTCACTCAGTCGGTAATAATCCAATATGGCACCCCCTTGATTCTTAAAAAAAGTTTTAGTGGAATAAAAGTATGTATGTATTATAAATAATTCAATAAATTTGTTAATAAATTATACTGTTTAGCGAATATAATATTATTTTATTATCAAACATTACTATTAAAATTCTAAATAAGAATAATTATAAATAAATGGAAATCAAAATAAAAATTGTTATAAATAAAATGCGATTGGTTTAGTAAATAAATATAAAATAAAATATCACAAAATATCAGGTTTACTTTTAGTTATTTAGAAAAGCGAAAAGAATATATATATATATATATATATATATATATATATATATATGGGGTATTCCACGTGAAGTGGTCCGATCAAAATTTTAAAATGCACCAAATTTTGGGTACACTTTGCAAATGTTTTTCAGAATACAGAAAAAAATTTTTAGGTACTGGAATCTATTTGCTCAAAAGTTATTCTAACCTCAAAAAGTGAATTTTTCCATATTTTTTTCAACACCAGCTGGGTTTACCGCTATATAACTCAAAATCTAACAACTTTTACTATAGAACATTATATGTAATATTCGTTGCTAATTATATCTAGAATTTATTCTTCTGGGTTAGAATTTCTAATCTCAAGGTCAATGTTATATAAACTACATGTCAATATTCAACTTGAGAAAAGTGCAAGTGCGCCACCTTTGATTTTTTCATCCAAAAGTCTAAAAGAAAGCTTGGAGCAATACCTTTCAAATGGTCTGTAGCATTTTTATGGCCTTCAATTCTGTAAAAAGTTATGACAATTTAAAGAAACACGAAATTTTTTTAAAAATTTAAATGGGAATTACCATGTTAATTTTTGTGAATTTTTTGTCTTTCTTTAAATTGTCATAACTTTTTACAGAATTGGAGGCCATAAAAATGCTACAGACCATTTGAAAGGTATTGCTCCAAGCTTTCTTTTAAATTTTTGCATGAAAAAATCAAAGGTGGCGCACTTGCACTTTTTTCAAGTTAAATATTGACATGTAGTTTATGTAACATTGACCTTGAGATTAGAAATTCTAACCCAGAAGAATAAATTCTAGATATAATTAGAAACGAATGTTACATATAATGTTCTATAGTAAAAGTTGATAGATTTTGAGTTATATAGCGGTAAACCCAGCTGGTGTTGAAAAAAATATGGAAAAATTCACTTTTTGAGGTTAGAATAACTTTTGAGCAAATAGATTCTAGTACCTAAAAATTTTTTTCTGTATTCTGAAAAACATTTGCAAAGTGTACCCAAAATTTGGTGCATTTTAAAATTTTGATCGGACCACTTCACGTGGAATACCCCATATATATATATATATATTGTGACATTGTAGTTATACTACATGTCACTTAGAAATAAACTAGCGAGACAAGGTATTGTATAGCACCTGTCAAGCTTACTATGCGAAGTAAGCGTGCTATACATACCAATTAAGTCCTATTAGACACACATATGCGAATGTGTGCAACCGATATAAGCTTACAATGCGTAGTAAGCAGCAGAACCCGAAGCAAAGGAGATGCGACTCCTGACTGCGCACAATGGCACACACACACACACTGCTCCGTTGATCCAGCATCCTTATGTCTTCCCCAGCACCAGTAATGACCCGTATCATATCCCCAGGTCCCATCCAGCCTTGATTGCCCCCTCCAGCACCCAAGAGAAGCCTCCGAGGTTGAGCAGCCCAGGTAAAGACTCCAGGCCTTGGAATGAGGTAGCGCCCTTGCGCTCAAGCCATGGTGTACTGCCAATTAGAGTACCTGAAACGGTAATCAATTAATAAGTTGGTCGACTACTAAGGAACGAGGATGGAGAAGCTATAACCAGGCATAGCTTCTCCCAGGTATGTCAATAGGACCAACAGGAAAGGAGATGACATGTCTAGTTGAGGTTATGGCAGACACAAATAAACATCAAGATAGAGCCCGAGGAAAGTAGGTAAATTACCTTGGCGGCACTCCATAGGACCACGACGATTCACCGCTGCCTGGCTCCGCTCACTGAGGGCTGTTATGAGACGCCGATGTGCTCCAGCTGTCCGGACACTCCGAGCCGAAGATCCCGTATTCACAACATACGGCACCTGCAACGAAGAAACTCGAGAGGCTCGAATTAGCTTAAAATCAAAGTAATAAGGAACGATTTAAAGTTTACCTCGCAGACAGTCTTCTCAGCAGGGCCGCAATTACTTGATCGCCATCCAGCACCAAAAGAAGCCAACGTCGTAGACATCTCCGTCGAGGCAGCGAAATCACGGCCCGAGCGGCCAGTACGAACTGAGCCGAGCGCGCACGACTCGAGACGCGAGAGTAGGCGCGCCTGCGCAATACGCCGAGGGAAAACTCTCTCGCTTCGTGCGTGCCGATACTCGACAGACTGCGACCGACCACCGATCGTGCGACCCGAGATACCGCAATTTTCATAAACTACGTGTGTGTCCGAGGACCCAGGAGACGAGCGTCCAGGTGAGCCGTGCTCCTTCCTCCCAAGTCCAGCTTCCTTTAAGTGTGTGTGCGCGACGCGTGGTTAGGTGCGGGACGGCCCGCAATTGCGCGAACGCGAGCGACCGCGGCCAACGTGACTGGCAATTTTGAACGGCAAAGCCGCTGCTTTGCCGTGTATTACTCTTGAGCACCTTGAGTGCAATAAACCTGCAATCGTTTTATTTGTTCTTTTTTTTGTATTATTTCGTGACTCCACCCTAATCCCCAGTGGACACGTCACAATATAATGTAACAGTTTAATTGCCACACGGATGTTTATTTTATTATTGCGGCTGCTCATCGGTACGGTTAAACTTACCGTATTTAAATAAACGTATTTTTCCGCGTTGCGGCGGCGGTTACCTGTCCGCTCTACCAAATCTGTTAAGTGTTAGTCTGAAACCGAGTTACTGTTTCAGATAACAACCAGGTAAAAATCAAATCTAAAATTGAGCGCAAAACAGGGATATTGCGTCGAGCACTTGTCAACCACAAATATACGAACTCTTATGATTACGGAAGAAATCGTACGTAGTTTAAATTCAATTACGTGAATACCGGATTGATTTCTAATAATTAACATAATTAATTGAAATAAAAATTAAGATATATATCTTAAATATTATTAATAGAATTAGAAAATATCCCCAGTCAACGGGACTGTTATAACGCAATAAGATTGTTTATTAATTACCGAATAAAACACGATCGTGTGAAGTGGTACTACTTACTTTCTACGTTGTTGTAGTCGTTGGTAAACAACGACAAGCCGATCGGTCGCTCTATCTCTCTCTCTCTCTCTCTCTCTCGTCTAGTTCGTGGAAAGAGCTCAGAAACATGGGTCTCGCGTCTAAATCATCTCAATCACCTCTCAATATTTTTTCACCTGATCAGCTCAACACCCACTACGCTTCTATTTCATATTCACCCTGTCCTATCACATATGCCCAACTTTAGTCTCTCATTTCTTCAACAGACATTTTACCCTCATCTTATCCGTTAACTTCCTTGTTACCCGTATATAGATATGTATATATATATATATACATATGTATATACATCAAGCACCTTGCGCATGATTCTACCCCCACTGTAAGACGCGACTATATAAAGGCGCACGTCGGGAATTAATTAGTTTTTGTTGATAAATTTGGTCATAACAGTATCAACAAAAATAATTTAACAATTTTTTTTTGCTTTTTGCTTTTTGTGCGCTGAAATTAACAATACTGACTTGTTAGTGTGTTATATAATTTTAATTGCTTAATAACTAAAATTTAGTTTGTTATTATTTTTATATGCTTGCTCATAAACTAGTTTGCTTAAAATTAAAGCAATTTGATAATTTTATGCTTGCATAATTTTAATTAATTATTAAGTCAAAATTTTGTTTTTTTTAAGAAATTAAGCTACAATTGAGCTGTTTAGAAATAAATTTAATTTTTTGTGATTGACTACAAGTTGTATTGAGCTGCACTTAGTATTAAAATTTTTTTTGACGAAATAGCGTGAATTAATTTACGTGTCCTAAAAAAAAAAAAAAAAAATCCTCAAAATGTCAGAACTAAATGGTAGTTTGACTCTGCATACGTTGGCAGAGGAGGATTATACTAGGTTATCGTTGGAAGAGGGCATCCAGCGGATACGGCAAAATGTTTTTCATTGTAGTAACCAAGAAATACTACAATATGCCGATCTAAAAAATTTAAACGCCACAGATTCCATGTATAATATAAGAAATCGAGTTGAAAGATATGAAACACGGAAATGTTTCGGGTTAGCGGCGGCATATTGGGATCCTGAAGTAGACGAGGCGAATTTCGTTCCATTGGATATACCCGGTAATAGAAATTTGAACTTAACCTCGGAAGGGGAAAACTACTTAGCTGGCACATGGAGCAATCCGTCCGTCATGCGGCCAGTAAGTAGGGGAATTACAGCGGGAAATCCTACGGTATCAATGGATAACATGGAAGTGCACAGTGGTGCTTACCCACGTATTCACGGGCAATTGCCGACAGGTCAAACATTGGGACCATATGCAGATCCGTTAACTTTCAGCAATTCGCGGAATTCGACAGTACTGATTGGCGGAGAAAATGTGGTAACGACAAATGCTAATGCTAGATTACATTTGAACTTCCCATTGCCCACTTCAACGTCAGAACCCCTCCAGCACCCAGATAATAATTATAATTTACATAGTAATAGTATTAATCTCCCATGCGCGCAATCCACCCAACATCCAGCACACGGAAATGTGATAGAACATAGACAAAATGAACAAAACGCGGCAGATCAGGTTCAATTTAGATTTCAAGATAGACAATTTTTAAGTGCGAGTTTTAATTCGGGAAATGCAGGCGGATATGATCAAACATCGTATTTGCAAATTAGACAGTTTGTGGCAACTAACACAAACACAGATAACATGAGATCACCACCAACCCCGAGGCCGAGAAATCCAAATACAATCAATCTTCCGCGAAATGTTCAAAGCCATGAATCACATGTTCCACAGATAACGGAGGAGGATCTGGAGAATAGAACATTTCCAATCTACACTCAGCGGGTAATAGGACACAAGGAGTGAGATTTAGTGATGATTCACGAGAAATTGTGAAGGACCAATACCTGCAACGAGTAGTTCGAACGAAACGAGGTACCGAATAAGAAATGAACGAACAGTATTACGATCAGCGTGAACCGATCCAGCAGACCTCTTACACCCAAACAAGTCCTTCCAGCAACAGTAAAATCCCGAGAACCGTCCATCAATTACACGAAATTATACTTGGTTCACTAATCCTAACCTCGAACGACAGCCTCCAGTTATCACAAGTCCCAATATATTATTCTCCAGCACACACAAAATATTTTTTTTTTTTTGTTTTAGACATACCCTACAAATTCCCAACCCTGGCATAGCTTCTCCCGGTATGTGCAATAGGACCAACAGGAACGGAGAGGATGACATGTCTAGTTGAGGTTACATGGCAGACACCAATAAACATCAAGATAGAGCCCGAGGAAAGTAGGTAAATTACCTTGGCGGCACTCCATAGGCCACGACGATTCACCGCTGCCTGGCGCCGCTCACTGAGGGCTGTTATGAGACCGCCGATGTGGCTTCCAGCTGTCCGGACACTCCGCGCCGAAGATCACGCCCGTATTCACAACATACGCACACTGCAACGAAGAAACTCGAGAGGCTCGAATTAGCTTAAAATCAAAGTAATAAGGAACGATTTAAAGTTACCTCGCAGACAGTCTTCTCAGCAGGGCCGCAATTACGTGATCGCCATCCAGCACCAAAAGAAGCCAACGTCGTAGACATCTCCGTCGAGGCAGCGAAATCACGGCCCGAGCGGCCAGTACGAACTGAGCCGAGCGCGCACGACTCGAGACGCGAGAGTAGGCGCGCCTGCGCATACGCCGAGGGAAAACTCTCTCGCTTCGTGCGTGCCGATACTCGACAGACTGCGACCGACCACCGATCGTGCGACCCGAGATACCGCAATTTTCATAAACTACGTGTGTGTCCGAGGACCCAGGAGACGAGCGTCCAGGTGAGCCGTGCTCCTTCCTCCCAAGTCCAGCTTCCTTTAAGTGTGTGTGCGCGACGCGTGGTTAGGTGCGGGACGGCCCGCAATTGCGCGAACGCGAGCGACCGCGGCCAACGTGACTGGCAATTTGAACGGCAAAGCCGCTGCTTTGCCGTGTATTACTCTTGAGCACCTTGAGTGCAATAAACCTGCAATCGTTTTATTTGTTCTTTTTTTTGTATTATTTCGTGACTCCACCCTAATCCCCAGTGGACACGTCACAATATAATGTAACAGTTTAATTGCCACACGGATGTTTATTTTATTATTGCGGCTGCTCATCGGTACGGTTAAACTTACCGTATTTAAATAAACGTATTTTTCCGCGTTGCGGCGGCGGTTACCTGTCCGCTCTACCAAATCTGTTAAGTGTTAGTCTGAAACCGAGTTACTGTTTCAGATAACAACCAGGTAAAAATCAAATCTAAAATTGAGCGCAAAACAGGGATATTGCGTCGAGCACTTGTCAACCACAAATATACGAACTCTTATGATTACGGAAGAAATCGTACGTAGTTTAAATTCAATTACGTGAATACCGGATTGATTTCTAATAATTAACATAATTAATTGAAATAAAAATTAAGATATATATCTTAAATATTATTAATAGAATTAGAAAATATCCCCAGTCAACGGGACTGTTATAACGCAATAAGATTGTTTATTAATTACCGAATAAAACACGATCGTGTGAAGTGGTACTACTTACTTTCTACGTTGTTGTAGTCGTTGGTAAACAACGACAAGCCGATCGGTCGCTCTATCTCTCTCTCTCTCTCTCTCTCTCGTCTAGTTCGTGGAAAGAGCTCAGAAACATGGGTCTCGCGTCTAAATCATCTCAATCACCTCTCAATATTTTTTCACCTGATCAGCTCAACACCCACTACGCTTCTATTTCATATTCACCCTGTCCTATCACATATGCCCAACTTTAGTCTCTCATTTCTTCAACAGACATTTTACCCTCATCTTATCCGTTAACTTCCTTGTTACCCGTATATAGATATGTATATATATATATATACATATGTATATACATCAAGCACCTTGCGCATGATTCTACCCCCACTGTAAGACGCGACTATATAAAGGCGCACGTCGGGAATTAATTAGTTTTTGTTGATAAATTTGGTCATAACAGTATCAACAAAAATAATTTAACAATTTTTTTTTTGCTTTTTGCTTTTTGTGCGCTGAAATTAACAATACTGACTTGTTAGTGTGTTATATAATTTTAATTGCTTAATAACTAAAATTTAGTTTTGTTATTATTTTTATATGCTTGCTCATAAACTAGTTTGCTTAAAATTAAAGCAATTTGATAATTTTATGCTTGCATAATTTTAATTAATTATTAAGTCAAAATTTTGTTTTTTTTTAAGAAATTAAGCTACAATTGAGCTGTTTAGAAATAAATTTAATTTTTTGTGATTGACTACAAGTTGTATTGAGCTGCACTTAGTATTAAAATTTTTTTTTGACGAAATAGCGTGAATTAATTTACGTGTCCTAAAAAAAAAAAAAAAATCCTCAAAATGTCAGAACTAAATGGTAGTTTGACTCTGCATACGTTGGCAGAGGAGGATTATACTAGGTTATCGTTGGAAGAGGGCATCCAGCGGATACGGCAAAATGTTTTTCATTGTAGTAACCAAGAAATACTACAATATGCCGATCTAAAAAATTTAAACGCCACAGATTCCATGTATAATATAAGAAATCGAGTTGAAAGATATGAAACACGGAAATGTTTCGGGTTAGCGGCGGCATATTGGGATCCTGAAGTAGACGAGGCGAATTTCGTTCCATTGGATATACCCGGTAATAGAAATTTGAACTTAACCTCGGAAGGGGAAAACTACTTAGCTGGCACATGGAGCAATCCGTCCGTCATGCGGCCAGTAAGTAGGGGAATTACAGCGGGAAATCCTACGGTATCAATGGATAACATGGAAGTGCACAGTGGTGCTTACCCACGTATTCACGGGCAATTGCCGACAGGTCAAACATTGGGACCATATGCAGATCCGTTAACTTTCAGCAATTCGCGGAATTCGACAGTACTGATTGGCGGAGAAAATGTGGTAACGACAAATGCTAATGCTAGATTACATTTGAACTTCCCATTGCCCACTTCAACGTCAGAACCCCTCCAGCACCCAGATAATAATTATAATTTACATAGTAATAGTATTAATCTCCCATGCGCGCAATCCACCCAACATCCAGCACACGGAAATGTGATAGAACATAGACAAAATGAACAAAACGCGGCAGATCAGGTTCAATTTAGATTTCAAGATAGACAATTTTTAAGTGCGAGTTTTAATTCGGGAAATGCAGGCGGATATGATCAAACATCGTATTTGCAAATTAGACAGTTTGTGGCAACTAACACAAACACAGATAACATGAGATCACCACCAACCCCGAGGCCGAGAAATCCAAATACAATCAATCTTCCGCGAAATGTTCAAAGCCATGAATCACATGTTCCACAGATAACGGAGGAGGATCTGGAGAATAGAACATTTCCAATCTACACTCAGGCGGGTAATAGGACACAAGGAGTGAGATTTAGTGATGAATTCACGAGAAATTGTGAAAGACCAATACCTGCAACGAGTAGTTCGAACGAAACGAGGTACCGAATAAGAAATGAACGACAGTATTACGATCAGCGTGAACCGATCCAGCAGCCTTCTTACACCCAAAACAATTCCTTCCAGCAACAGGAAAATCCTAGAACCGTCCAGCAATTCCCACGAAATTATACTGGTTCATCTAATCCTAACCTCGAACGACAGCCTCCAGTTATGCCACAATCCCAATATAATATTCCTCCAGCACCATCACAAAATAATTTTAGACAATATCCCTACAATTATTCCCAACCCTACCCCCAGTCAAGCACCAGGCGAGAAGGATCACTTTTGGATAATTCGACCTTCCAAAGAGAAAAACGTGTCAGCGAAATTCTGAAACAATGGCATATTGAATTTAAAGGTGATAAAAGGAACGATCCAGAGTCATTCCTAGTAAATTTGACGGAATGTGCACGTTCATACCAATTGACTATGGATGACATCACTAGGTCATTGCCAGTAGTACTGGATGAAGATGTCTGGTGTTGGTTTCGCAGAGAACACCGCAATTGGTTGATATTGGAAGACTTTCAACAAGCATTTAGACTCCAATATTGTAAAGAAGACTTACAATATCAAGTAAGAAAAAGGATAATGGTAAGAACACAGGGACCGCAAGAAGATATTTCGACATATCTTTCAAAATTCCGCAACTTATTGGATCAGTTGAAGCCTCCAATGCCCCTTGGCGAACAATTAGCGATCACATACGATAATATACATCCAGATTATAGGCGAAGAATCGATAAAGACCAATTTTCGTCGTTTTTGGAATTGCAGTTGCTAGGAAAGAAGGAAGAAGCACGCAAACGCCAAGACACACTCTACCGTCCTCCGCCAATAGAAGACGACGAGCAACTCTTCAACTCCGCGTACGAACCAGTAAAAGTGAAAAAGTCTGGTAAAACTGCTGCAATCACTGGGAATGCCAGTGATGCAGGCACTACGCACGAAGAGGCACCTGCTGCCGCATTACAGCAACCTCCAGCACCCTCAAACCCCCCGTCGTATAACCCCAAAGGAAATAATAGAAAATCTTACAATAAAAAGCGAAACGGAACAAATCAAAATGGAAAAGGGCCAAATGAGAAGAACAAACAGGCCCCAGCTGGAAATGGTAATAATGGAGAACAGAAAACCGGGACAGATAGCCCCACTACTGAAAATAATGGCAAAACAAGGAATAAGGAAACAGACACTTGCCACACATGCGGCATCACAGGTCATTGGTCCTATGATTGCCCAGACAATTCTTGCAGAGGGTGTGGTAGGAAAAACACATTGAAGCGAAATTGTCCAACGTGTAAAGTTCCTAGACCGGCGGGAAACGACTCGCGGAGGAACCAGTAGGAGTCGTTGTGTCCTCCTTGGTAGAAAACGTTATAGTAGACTCCAAAACTACCAAATTTCCAGCAAATCCAAATAAGAGAAAGAGAACAGGTTCCATGAATCCAAAAAGATTAAAAATTTCCTCTCCAGCACCAATTATGAATACCGGAAAAGCCCATCCAGCACCATACAAAAAACAAGAAAATTCCCATCCAGCACCCAAAAAGAAAAGGAAAAATTCCTCTCTAGCACCCTCCACAACCCAAGAAAATTCCCATCCAGCACCCAAAAAGAAAAGGAAAAATTCCTCTCTAGCACCAGCGGTAAAAATAGTTAAACTGTCGGATGAATCGGGAGATAAGTCGAATAACAGCGTAGTAGAAAATATGTTTTCAACCGCTGTCTTATCACCAGATTCACTCATCCAAAGGCATCCGTTAGGTAAGCTTGAGCCTAGGTTGTTTTTCTCGATAGAACTAAACGGAAGAAAGATGATAGGACTTTTAGACGCCGGATCGGTTTATTCCTATATAGGAAAAGGGTTAGGAAAACAGTTTAGCGGGAAATTTAAACCTTGCAAGGGCGCCGTAAGCGTAGCCAATGGGATATCAGTTCCTGTGGAAGGAAAATTAGACGTAACGGTTAGTATCGATGGAATTGAGAAAACCTTACCTTTCCGAGTAGCAGACGGACTGCAGTACGAGTGTATCTTGGGAATTGATTTCAAACGGTTATTTGAACTCAAGATAGACTTCGGAAATGACACATGGTGGACACCAGCAGGGGAGGTTCATCAGTTTTATCCCTATGGGCAAGATCCCAGCTACCTTCCAGCACTAGCTAGTATAGATGGCCTTCGTCAAGCGTCAGAAGAAGAGGAAAAAGAAATAAAAAAGGTTCTAGACAGTCTTATCCCGAAAACCCCGAAAACACTTGGTGCGACAACTTTGGCTTACCACAAAATAGATGTCCAGGGTCACAAGCCTATAAGACAAAGGATGAGGAAGTACTCAGCAAAGATGTTAAAAGCAGGGCAAGAAGAGGTAGACCGTATGTTAAAAGAAGACATAATAGAACCATCAGAGAGTCCTTGGTGTAGTTGCCCAGTAATAGTCCCAAAAGCTGACGGCAAATACCGATTTTGTATTGACTATCGGCAGGTCAATAAAGTAACAAAAAGATTTGCTTATCCATTGAAAAATATGGATGATATACTAGATAAGTTAAGAGGAGCAAAGTATATCTCAAAATTAGATTTGTCGCAAGCTTATCATCAGATTTTACTGGAAGAAGGCAGTAAAGAAATAACTGCATTTGGCATACCAGGACGAGGCCTACACCACTTCAAGAAAATGCCCTACGGCTTAACAAACGCTCCAGCTACTTTCCAGAAGATCATGGAAAAACTAATCAAACCAGATTGGGAACCACATGTTTTCGTGTACTTAGACGATATAATTATTGTGACCCAAACGTTCAAAGATCATGTTTTCTGGTTAAGTAAAGTACTGAAGGCGTTAAAAGAAGTGAATTTACAACTTAATCGAGATAAGTCAGAATTTTGCTGTGCCGAAGTAAAATATCTTGGTTATGTTGTAAATGAACATGGACTGTGTACTGATCCCGACAAAACTAAACCCGTAATCGAATATCCAGCACCCAAAAACCTCAAGCAACTCCGCAGATTCCTAGGGATGATCGGATGGTATTCCCGGTTTATTCCGAATCTATCCGAAATAAAAAATCCCCTTACTCAGTTAACTAGAAAAGGTGTTCGTTGGCACTGGGATGCAGAGCAACAAACAGCCTTTGAAAAACTGAAAATATCCCTTACTCAAGCACCCATTCTAGCACGACCCAATCTCACATTACCCTTTACGTTGCAGACGGACGCAAGCAATTACGCGATAGCAGGTGTGCTTACGCAGGTAATTGATGGGGAGGAACATCCAATCTACTATGTGAGTAGAACAATGACCAAAGCAGAACGCAATTACACTGTAACTGAAAAAGAGTGTTTAGCGGTTTTGTGGTCAGCAGATAGGCTAAAAGGGTATCTTCAAGGAGAACAGTTTACCGTAATAACAGACCATTTCAGTCTTTTATGGTTAAATAATCTCAAAGACCCTGCAGGCCGACTGTTACGATGGAATACAGCGCTACAAAATTACGATATCAAATTTGTACATCGTAAAGGTGCTTTGCATCAAGTTCCGGACGCTTTATCAAGAGCGTGGGAAGAGTCAGAAGTAGCAGCTGTAGTTCCGACTCACATAGATGATCCATGGTACATACGAAAAATGGAGAACGTACGGAAATTTCCAGCTAAGTATCCCGATTTTAAAATCGAGAGTGGTTTTCTTTACGCACATCGTCCAAACCCATTAGTCGATCCATTGTTCCCTGATTTGGATGCGTGGAAATTAGTTCTTCCAGCATCAAACAGACCCCAAGCTCTTTTCGAAGCCCATAATACTCCTCAATCAGGACATTTAGGCATAGAAAAAACTTACGCACGTCTTGCGACTTATTATTATTGGCCAGGTTATTTTTACGATACCTCTTGTTATGTCCGATCGTGTCATCAATGTCAAATCCACAAAAGTTGCCAATTGCCCCCGGCAGGGCTAATGGGCGAAAGAAATATCGAGGGACCATGGAAAGTTGTGGCTGCCGATATTATGGGCCCGAAGCCAAAATCTAAACGAGGTTTCAGATACGCAATTGTTTTTGAAGATTTATTCACTCGTTACGTAGAAATTCAGCCACTTAGAAAGGCAGACGCTAAAAGTGTATGGCAAGCTTTTGAAGATTTGATCATAAACCGATGGGGATGCCCTAAGTTTTTGTTGACAGATAATGGGACTGAATTTGCCAATAAATTAATGTCTGAACGCTTAGATGCTTACGGTATTAAGCAAACTACCACACCGCCTTATAGACCCCAAGCGAATCCGGTAGAGCGAGTAAACCGTAATTTAAAGCCTATGATTAACAGCTTTTTAGCTGAAGATCATAAAGAGTGGGATCTGCATTTAAAGGAATTTTGTTTCGCTTTAAATACAACGATTCACTCGTCGCTTAAAACAACACCAGCGTTTATGAATTTGGGTAGAAATCCGGAACCATCCATCCTAATCCGAAAGCACCTCGAAAATCCCATTCCTATCCTTCCTGAAGACTCAGAAAAGTGGTCAGATCGTATGAAGAGACTTCCAGCTCTTCACGATTTAGTTAAACATCATATGGATAAAGCCACTGCTAGGCAAGCCAAATATTATAACAGGAATAGAAGGGATATTACTTACCAGATAGGAGATAAAATAGTTAGATTAAATCGTGTCCAATCTTCTGCAGAAGAAAATTTTGCAGCCAAACAGGCTCCGAAATTTGTAGGTCCAGCAACAGTAGTCGAAATTAAATCCCCTACTGTTTATATCGTAGAAGATGACAATACAAAGAAAAGAACTGAAATATCCATAGAGGATATTAAGCGATACATTCCGCCCCGAAAGGTAAATATCAATCCCATTTCTATTCCAGATGTTACAACGGCGAAGCAGCCTACGAGGAAGGGGAGGAAGAGGCGGAACGTCGGCAGTTCGACGACCTCTGATGGGCGAGGCGCCGATCTACCCACCTCCCCAAAACGTAGCAGCGCTACCGACTCCAGCAACACCTCCAGCACCACCGTCCCCGGTGCCTCAACGGACGCTTCCGAAGAGGGAGAAGAGTCCGGAGGGGTATCGGTACCGGGGTTACGTGCCGTACCGGGCGGAGGTGACGGAGACGCCGAGCCACTACGGCGAAAGCGTCCCGCGGCACAGGCCCCCGCAACCAAGGGGAAGAGGAAGGAGCCAGACGAGGGAGCCGGTGGCGAGAAACCTCCAAGGCGCCGAGGTCGGCCACGGAAAGCCGCCTGCGCAATGCGAGCGACCGCAGGTCCCGGTGAACCCACCGCCTCCTCCAGCACCAGGCCCTCAACCCCAACCCCATCCAGCACCACAGCCCCCTCCAGCACCATCTCACCAACCCCATCCAGCACCAACTTCCCAGTCCCATTCCCATCTAGCACCATTCCCTGTGACCCGTCCCCAACCCCTTGCGCCGCAATCTCCCGACCCCCTTCCCGCATTCCCCAGACCCATTACCCAAGTGTACCACGACCCCTCCCAAGACCATGCAATGCGCATCGTCCATTTTGTCCCTATCCCTATCCCGTATACCCCTTCCCTTACCCTTTCCGGATTGCCCCCACCCCTATTAGCCCCTATCCAAAACGCCCCTCCAGCACCCCGTCAAACCACCCCACCTCCCGAAGAACGCCGTACGGGACCGGTTTCCCCAGCTATCCCATCCCTCTTGTCCCTGAAAATTTCCCCACCACCCCAATTACCCTCACCATCCAGCACCAGATCCCTAACACCCCCCAGACGATCCCAGCGAACCTGGACGCTCCCGGCCCAAAATCTCGTCGTGTCCAGCACCCTGGCCCCACGTCCAACGGCGTACAGTGGCCGTAGAAGGCAGGGATGCTGGAGCTGTGGAAGTCGAGACCACAGTTGGCAGAGGTGTCCGGAGGCACGTATAAAGTTTTGCCGCGGATGTGGCCGGACCGGGACGACCATTGAGGCCTGTCCGGAATGCCAGGAAGAATGGGTACAAGCCCTGAGGATTCACCCTAAATAGGGAAATGTAAATTCTTTTTTTAAGTTTATTAAATAGATAAAACTATTGAAATGTGACTTGTATTTTACTCCCTTCAGACCCACACCATTCTCAAATATAGATAAAAATATGTACACAATGTAGTTTAGTATAATAGTTAATTGATAAATTGGAATTACATACAAACTTCACAAAGTATAATGAATAAATTTTTAATTGTTAAAAAAAAAAAATGAATTAATTAAGAAAACCAAATAATGTGTTCGATTCACTATTAGTTACTCATAATAGTTCATTATTATAGTCAAATTCATGTCATTAGTTAATCTCGACGTAAAGCCACTTTCGACGGAGGAAAGCAACTCACCAGGTTAGTAATGAATGAAAGTTTTCTATTCTAATACATTTTTGGAATGATTGTTTCATGTTAGTTTGGGTTATGAATGTCGCGAATTTCGGAATTGGTCGGAAAGCGAGCGTGATAAGAGTTTGTAAGCCAGTCACGCGTAATTCGAATCGAATAAAGTAATTTAGTTATCGGAAAGGTAATAATTACACACTCAGCGTGTTACACGGTTACACAGATTAACTCTAAAAGAAAAGCTGTTCCAGATTCCAGTGTTCCAGAATTCAAGAAACCCATTACACTAATCAATTGAAAATTAATTTTGTTATTCTGTTGAAGTTTAATAGTAAGATATGCGAAAAAAAAAAGGGTAATTTATTTTACGACACAAACAACACAGACAGTTACACTTCACACCGCTGTAGATAGCACCGGCTATCTTAGGTTAAGTTTTTACGTACTAGGATCTATTAAGAATCGTTTTGATCGCTAGTATTGTATTCATACTTCTGTGTGCATTGTGCATCCCCTTGCGTATTCTAAATCGAAGTAAGGTATAACTTCGGTTTGGGAGGGGGGAGTTGTGACATTGTAGTTATACTACATGTCACTTAGAAATAAACTAGCGAGACAAGGTATTGTATAGCACCTGTCAAGCTTACTATGCAAAGTAAGCGTGCTATACATACCAATTAAGTCCTATTAGACACACATATGCGAATGTGTGCAACCGATATAAGCTTACAATGCGTAGTAAGCAGCAGAACCCGAAGCAAAGGAGATGCGACTCCTGACTGCGCACAATGGCACACACACACACACTGCTCCGTTGATCCAGCATCCTTATGTCTTCCCCAGCACCAGTAATGACCCGTATCATATCCCCAGGTCCCATCCAGCCTTGATTGCCCCCTCCAGCACCCAAGAGAAGCCTCCGAGGTTGAGCAGCCCAGGTAAAGACTCCAGGCCTTGGAATGAGGTAGCGCCCTTGCGCTCAAGCCATGGTGTACTGCCAATTAGAGTACCTGAAACGGTAATCAATTAATAAGTTGGTCGACTACTAAGGAACGAGGATGGAGAAGCTATAACCAGGCATAGCTTCTCCCAGGTATGTCAATAGGACCAACAGGAAAGGAGATGACATGTCTAGTTGAGGTTATGGCAGACACAAATAAACATCAAGATAGAGCCCGAGGAAAGTAGGTAAATTACCTTGGCGGCACTCCATAGGACCACGACGATTCACCGCTGCCTGGCTCCGCTCACTGAGGGCTGTTATGAGACGCCGATGTGCTCCAGCTGTCCGGACACTCCGAGCCGAAGATCACGCCGTATTCACAACATACGGCACCTGCAACGAAGAAACTCGAGAGGCTCGAATTAGCTTAAAATCAAAGTAATAAGGAACGATTTAAAGTTTACCTCGCAGACAGTCTTCTCAGCAGGGCCGCAATTACTTGATCGCCATCCAGCACCAAAAGAAGCCAACGTCGTAGACATCTCCGTCGAGGCAGCGAAATCACGGCCCGAGCGGCCAGTACGAACTGAGCCGAGCGCGCACGACTCGAGACGCGAGAGTAGGCGCGCCTGCGCAATACGCCGAGGGAAAACTCTCTCGCTTCGTGCGTGCCGATACTCGACAGACTGCGACCGACCACCGATCGTGCGACCCGAGATACCGCAATTTTCATAAACTACGTGTGTGTCCGAGGACCCAGGAGACGAGCGTCCAGGTGAGCCGTGCTCCTTCCTCCCAAGTCCAGCTTCCTTTAAGTGTGTGTGCGCGACGCGTGGTTAGGTGCGGGACGGCCCACAATTGCGCGAACGCGAGCGACCGCGGCCAACGTGACTGGCAATTTTGAACGGCAAAGCCGCTGCTTTGCCGTGTATTACTCTTGAGCACCTTGAGTGCAATAAACCTGCAATCGTTTTATTTGTTCTTTTTTTTGTATTATTTCGTGACTCCACCCTAATCCCCAGTGGACACGTCACAATATAATGTAACAGTTTAATTGCCACACGGATGTTTATTTTATTATCGCGGCTGCTCATCGGTACGGTTAAACTTACCGTATTTAAATAAACGTATTTTTCCGCGTTGCGGCGGCGGTTACCTGTCCGCTCTACCAAATCTGTTAAGTGTTAGTCTGAAACCGAGTTACTGTTTCAGATAACAACCAGGTAAAAATCAAATCTAAAATTGAGCGCAAAACAGGGATATTGCGTCGAGCACTTGTCAACCACAAATATACGAACTCTTATGATTACGGAAGAAATCGTACGTAGTTTAAATTCAATTACGTGAATACCGGATTGATTTCTAATAATTAACATAATTAATTGAAATAAAAATTAAGATATATATCTTAAATATTATTAATAGAATTAGAAAATATCCCCAGTCAACGGGACTGTTATAACGCAATAAGATTGTTTATTAATTACCGAATAAAACACGATCGTGTGAAGTGGTACTACTTACTTTCTACGTTGTTGTAGTCGTTGGTAAACAACGACAAGCCGATCGGTCGCTCTATCTCTCTCTCTCTCTCTCTCTCTCTCTCGTCTAGTTCGTGGAAAGAGCTCAGAAACATGGGTCTCGCGTCTAAATCATCTCAATCACCTCTCAATATTTTTTCACCTGATCAGCTCAACACCCACTACGCTTCTATTTCATATTCACCCTGTCCTATCACATATGCCCAACTTTAGTCTCTCATTTCTTCAACAGACATTTTACCCTCATCTTATCCGTTAACTTCCTTGTTACCCGTATATAGATATGTATATATATATATATACATATGTATATACATCAAGCACCTTGCGCATGATTCTACCCCCACTGTAAGACGCGACTATATAAAGGCGCACGTCGGGACCGCAGAGTCAGTCTTAAACCAGAGCCGGTGTCGACGCGATCGACAGGCTCGCAGTGAATAAAAGACATAAAATCTAATTCCCGTGTAGATTATTTCCCCTCTCCTTTCCGTACCCACTCCTGGGCTCGACAACCTCCCACACTTGGGTCAGCGGGACCCCCTCTCTTGGTCGAGAGCGCGCCGCTCTTCCTCACCGCTCGCGATCGCGCGCGCCCCACTCGCGGCGATAGCAGCAGTGCCGCGGAGCCGCTCCGCCCTACCACATAAATACCGACGCGCGGGCCGGAGTCGCAGACGGCGATCGCGAGTCGGGCCGTGCGGACCTCCTCGGAGGACCCGGTGGACTCGCGCGGACCGGTGGGAGTTTGGTATCCTGGACACCCACCTTCGGCGCAAGCATTGCCAGTCACGGGCAGTCAACAACGAGCCACGTCGACGGGTCAACCACGGATCGCCTGGCTTACATACAGGCTCCGGACCCAAGACGGCACCCTTCCGCTCTCCGTGACCTTAGCGGAGCCTGGACATCCGGGCTTCCATTAAGCCATCACTGAGCCCCGTAAGGGTCAAGCGGAATTACCCAAGAATTGCGCACCGAACACAACTCTGGCTCCCGGAGTTAGTTATTAGGAGGCACAATTTAAAGGGGTAACATCGGCGGCTCATCAAGAAAAGCCCGCTATCATGGCGCCACTAGAGGGCGCGGCGCCTCCCTCCCGGCTATATAAGGCGGACAAACGGATAAATCGTTCATTCGCTTCCCAACCATGGAACCGACCACTAGCTCCAAGAAGCCGCGACGACGCTCAGAGGCTCAACGCCTAAAGCGAAACAGAAGGCGTCGCTACCGACTCGTGCCCGCTACCCCACCACCGGGCTGGAAACCCATCGAACCGAACCAAAGAGAATCCACGCCGCCACCGCTGGCTTTGGTCTGCCGCAATATCATCGTGATAAAAGGAGGCCAAAGGCGAGCTATCGTAGGATACTCCTCGGGTCCATTCCATATTGAGCGGGCCGTCCACGCTACTCGTGACAGCGACGAGGAAAACGAGCCAATCTTGGACCTCCACCCCTCCTCTGACGACGACTCGTGGTTCGAGGGCGAAGTTACCACGCGGAAGGCAACCCGGCCGGCACCACCACGGCCTCCTCCTGCCCACTCCCCTGTGGCCGAGACACCACACAACCGACCTGAGAAGACAAGGACTATCCTAACGGAGCTACGTGACCCGCGGAGGTTAGCAGCGTCGAGACGTCGGTTATTTAACCTCCCGGAACCACCTGCACCCCGGAAGGCGGCCCTTGTCCACTCGGTCGCTCCCCGGTGTCGAGACGCTAGCAGGCGGCGTGCTTTGAGACGACTGCATTATCGCCCAAAGACCCGTTCTTCGCAGCGATCACACGCGGCCAGCCATTAATCTGGCAACACTACCATCAAACGGCCCTTTTCAGGGCCACCAACAAATTCATAACGTAACAAGCCATAGCGTTAGAGGTCTCTGCGTCCGCATGGATCGGAGGCGATATAACAAATGGCGCCCAACGTGGGGCACCAGTCTACAACTGACCGAGCTGGAACTCGGACGTAATCCACAACCTACCGCTGAGCAGTAACCAATGCCGATATCACATACCCCACCTCTCACCAGAAGCCGCAGTCGCGGTAAAGAGAGGGGGTCCGCTTCACTTCTGGGAGTGGATAAACACCCAGTGGCGCCTCTATTCGGAACCTCAACCAGATATAAGTAGCCGACCGCCATCACACGAATCATTACCTTTCGAACCATTAGAGAAGACGGTGACCGAGGAAAACTCCCTGTTCGAAACATCAGAAGCTTCCCTGAGAGAAGAATCGGAAGATTCACAACACCTCCCCCCAGCTACACCAAAAGAGAACGACATGGCGGACCAAGCAGCACCTGCGCCTTTTGAAAATTGGCAAGCTTTCGCCCAAGCATTATTCGCACACCGGCCTCCGGTCCCGGAATTCTTTGGTCAAGACCACGAGGACCCGGGACGGTACCTGGAATCATGCGACAGATACATAGCGGCTCACAACCTCCCTGAAGAACATCGCGTCCGAGCTCTTGAAAAGGGGTTAAAAGGAGAAGCCGAAAAATGGTGGCAATGCTATCATAGCATGGGCATTACTTGGGATCGATACCGGGAGCTTATTCGAATCCGTTTTGACAGCCCCTCCGCCAAAAACGCACTTGCTGCGCAGCTTTTGGCAAAAAGCGAAACGAAAAAGAGCCTGTCGTCCCCTTCTTGCAACAAAAATGTATGCTCTATCAGCGTATTCGACCCACCGAACCAGAGGCGGAACGAATTGCCACATTAATAAGTTTAATAACGCCCAACCTCCGGAAGGCAATGAGAGCGCACCGATTTGCCGAATTCGCTGAGCTGCTGACTAAAGCCTTAGAGGCAGAAAGGGATGAGGGAGACGAAAATCCCACAAAAACAAAGGCCAATAAGGAGGCAGGAGAAGAAAAACCCCGAACCAATAAAAAGGCCGCTGAGGTGATTTCCGACCCACCCAAGTGTTGGCATTGCCCCGGCTACCATTTCCACCGAGACTGTGAGGTTTTTAAACAAAAACGACGGCCGGAAAACTGGCGACGGACGGAGGAAACTCCGGTCGTCTCCGCCGACGCCACCAACGACCGGAGTTAAACACTATCATGCCAAAGGCATGCTCCCTACCCAAAATAAGTATCAACTTTCGAGGGAGCATCCTTTCAGCCATTATAGATACGGCAGCAACCCACAGCGTAATCGCACAAACACTTCTGCCGGAGTTCCAAGAAATTAAACCCGAATCTATAGACCTAGCATCTAAGGAAGCCCGGATGGAAATAGTAGGGCACAGGACCATTAAATTCGCTATTCAAGGCAAAGAATTTGAAACAGACGTTCTGATAGCGCCCAGACTAAGAAACTCCATTATCCTAGGACTACCCTGGTTGAAAAACGAGGAGAGTATTAGTGATCTGACTAGAAACGTCCTATACACCGGGAAAGAAGGATGAATTATGGTGCCCTTAAATAATCAAACCTTGGATTTAAAATCAACACCCGTTTTGAATGACGCTCTAATCCATCACGGTTTTCCAACTGACTTTATAACCCGATTTTTTAATATAATTCGGACTCACGATCGGGTGTTCGCACCAATCGGGGGACGCTTGCCTCAAACAAAGTCAATAAAACACGATATCAAATTAACCTCATCCCAAACCTTTCGCCTACCGTTACATCGATATTCCAACGCCAAACGTCAAGAAATCGACAACCAGGTGAAAGAAATGCTTGCAGCCGGTATAATCGAGCGTTGTACTTCGCCCTACAGCTCGCCAATTGTAATGGCAAAGAAGAAAGTTTCCGTTTCTATGTAGATTACCGGAAACTAAACACCATCACGGAAGACACAGCCCAGCCCATTCCGCGCATTCAAGACACCATTAAAGATATAGGCAATGCCACCATCTTTAGCTCCATCGATTTAAAAAGCGGCTACTGGCAAATACCACTGGGAGAGGAAGCCCAGAAGTACACAGCGTTCTCAACCCCCTCAGGAGGTAATTACCAGTTCAGGGTAATGCCATTCGGATTAAAAGGTGCCCCCGGGACGTTTTAAAACCTCATGTCTCAAGAGGTACTTACCGGATACTTAGGGTTATTTTGCAAAGTGTACCTTGATGATGTAATCATTTATTCAACAAACCACGACGAACATCTCCAACATATCGCGAAGGTATTGGAACGACTAAACCTTCATGGGTCAACCGCCGCTATTGAAAAATGTCAATTCGGGGTAAATAACCTCGAATATTTGGGATTCCACATTACAGCGTCAGGTAACGAGGCAAAGGAAGACTACCTCAGCGCCCTCTCGGACACCTTACCCCCCACCACTAAGAAGCAATTACAAGCCTTTATAGGGGCGTGCAGTTGGCTCCGAGAATACATTCCAGGCTTAGCTACCACCATGGCACCACTCACCGATCTGCTCCGAGGGAAACGCAGCTTTCGATGGACTCACGCAGCTCACGAAGCCTTCGAGGCCACCAAGCAGTCTTTTAATGGAATTATAACGCTGGCACGACCCGACCAGAACAGACGGATCATCCTTCAGACAGACGCAAGCGCCAAAGGAATGGGAGCCGTTCTTTATCAAGAAAAACCCGAGGGAGGACGTGACATTATAAGTTACGCAAGTGCAAAATTCAAACCGGCGGAGACACGCTACCACTGCAACGAGCAAGAGTGTTTAGCTATAATTTGGGCCATTAAACGATTTAGGCCGTATTTAAAGGACAAGCCCTTCACTCTTCGAACGGACAGCAAAGTACTTACCTGGCTGGAAAAGTTTAAGGAGACACGCGACAAATTAAATCGTTGGGCCCTTCTGCTACAAGAATTTAATTTTTCCGTGGAGCATTGCCCCGGACGTCAAAATGAGCTACCGGACGCCCTGTCCAGGCAGCCGACCCGGGAGCATGAAGAGGAACTAGGGGAAAACGAAAGGTTGATCCCACCCGTATTTCTATCTCGAGAAGAACACAACAGTCCGGCCGTGTACTTAATGAGTAATAACTCCTTGACAGACGAAATTCGAGTGGCCCAACAATCCGATAAGAAACTTTCGGAGTTGGCCAGGAAATGCTTGGATTATACTCGACGAGACGATCTTTCTAATAAGGAAAAAGGCCTTCTAGAACGTTACAATGTAATCGACGGAGCGTTATGGCAACGGGAAAACAAGGCGGACAATTGGAGACTGGTAATTCCGGAGATTATCCAGGCTCGAGTACTTTACGAGTACCATGACTCTGAGCACGCTGGACACCCAGGAATCGAGGAAACACAACGGGCCATTAATAAATTTCACCGTTGGCCTCGAATGAGCAAGGACATAAAAAAGTACGTAACCTTGTGCCACCTTTGCGCCTGTACAAAGAAAACGACTGGTAGCAATATAGGCTTACGTCCCCGCCAACCAAAGGAGCCTTGGGACACCGTCGCGGTCGACATGATGGGCCCTTATCCTACTACCGGTAGACGAAAGCGTTTCATCTTGGTAGTTACGGATCTTTTTTCCAGATGGATTGAGGCTTTCGCCCTTAGCTCCGCAGAAACCAAAAGCATAATCAAAATACTCGAAACAGAAGTTTTCGCAAGGTGGGGTTACCCGAGAGCTGTCCTCACGGATAATGCACCCCAATTCACCAGCTCAATATGGTATAAAGCATGCGACCGGTGGCAAACAACGCCCTAGACCACGGCTATCTACCAACCAAGAGCCAACCCTACAGAACGAAGAAACCAGGAAATAAAAAAGGGACTTCGATTACACCTACTAGGGGAAGACCACAAAAACTGGGACCTACACCTTCCAAAAATCCTCTTCCAACTAAGAGGACGCCGGAACGCCGCCACCGGCTTCACTCCAGGCAAAGTTTTGATCGGCCGCGATTTAAAACGCCCGGGAGAATGGAAGCTGGAGATGCCCGAACCACCTTCACCAATGTGGACGGAAAGGATCACGGAAGTAGCCCAACACCAACAGGAGTATCAAAAACGGTACACTGGCGACCCAGTGACCTCCTCTACATTCAAAATAGGGAATAAAGTTTGGCTAAAATCACATTACCTCTCGAACGCGCCCAATCAATTCCACGCCGGATTTGCAGCCAAATGGGACGGTCCATACTCCATCATCAAACATCTCAGCAACGAAATCTACCTTATCGACCGACACGGGAAACCCACCAAGGTTCACCTAGACCAAATCAAACCTTATCGGGGCACAGCTGCCCCCGTGCAGCAAACCACTACTAAACCAAAGGACGATCAACAGATCGACGAACTACAAGCTGGGCAGAAAACTAGCAAAACAGCCGATGACCAGGGAGTCAACGACAGGGACAGTTTGGAAACCGAACCCCCACGCCGCTACAATTTGCGAAGAAATAAATTAATTAATTATTAGGTTAAGAATGTTTTTAATTAGTATTTTATTAATAGTTATGTATCATAATAATATGTAAAAATCACACGCAAGGTTCTTCCAAACCGGGGGAATTGTTACCCGTATATAGATATGTATATATATATATATATATATATATATATACATATGTATATACATCAAGCACCTTGCGCATGATTCTACCCCCACTGTAAGACGCGACTATATAAAGGCGCACATCGGGACCGCAGAGTCAGTCTCAAACCAGAGCCGGTGTCGACGCGATCGACAGGCTCGCAGTGAATAAAAGACATAAAATCTAATTCCCGTGTAGATTATTTCCCCTCTCCTTTCCGTACCCACTCCTGGGCTCGACAACCTCCCACACTTGGGTCAGCGGGACCCCCTCTCTTGGTCGAGAGCGCGCCGCTCTTCCTCACCGCTCGCGACCGCGCGCGCCCCACTCGCGGCGATAGCAGCAGTGCCGCGGAGCCGCTCCGCCCTACCACATAAATACCGACGCGCGGGCCGGAGTCGCAGACGGCGATCGCGAGTCGGGCCGTGCGGACCTCCTCGGAGGACCCGGTGGACTCGCGCGGACCGGTGGGAGTTTGGTATCCTGGACACCCACCTTCGGCGCAAGCATTGCCAGTCACGGGCAGTCAACAACGAGCCACGTCGACGGGTCAACCACGGATCGCCTGGCTTACATACAGGCTCCGGACCCAAGACGGCACCCTTCCGCTCTCCGTGACCTTAGCGGAGCCTGGACATCCGGGCTTCCATTAAGCCATCACTGAGCCCCGTAAGGGTCAAGCGGAATTACCCAAGAATTGCGCACCGAACACAACTCTGGCTCCCGGAGTTAGTTATTAGGAGGCACAATTCAAAGGGGTAACATCGGCGGCTCATCAAGAAAAGCCCGCTATCATGGCGCCACTAGAGGGCGCGGCGCCTCCCTCCCGGCTATATAAGGCGGACAAACGGATAAATCGTTCATTCGCTTCCCAACCATGGAACCGACCACTAGCTCCAAGAAGCCGCGACGACGCTCAGAGGCTCAACGCCTAAAGCGAAACAGAAGGCGTCGCTACCGACTCGTGCCCGCTACCCCACCACCGGGCTGGAAACCCATCGAACCGAATCAAAGAGAATCCACGCCGCCACCGCTGGCTTTGGTCTGCCGCAATATCATCGTGATAAAAGGAGGCCAAAGGCGAGCTATCGTAGGATACTCCTCGGGTCCATTCCATATTGAGCGGGCCGTCCACGCTACTCGTGACAGCGACGAGGAAAACGAGCCAATCTTGGACCTCCACCCCTCCTCTGACGACGACTCGTGGTTCGAGGGCGAAGTTACCACGCGGAAGGCAACCCGGCCGGCACCACCACGGCCTCCTCCTGCCCACTCCCCTGTGGCCGAGACACCACACAACCGACCTGAGAAGACAAGGACTATCCTAACGGAGCTACGTGACCCGCGGAGGTTAGCAGCGTCGAGACGTCGGTTATTTAACCTCCCGGAACCACCTGCACCCCGGAAGGCGGCCCTTGTCCACTCGGTCGCTCCCCGGTGTCGAGACGCTAGCAGGCGGCGTGCTTTGAGACGACTGCATTATCGCCCAAAGACCCGTTCTCCACAGCGATCACACGCGGCCAGCCATTAATCTGGCAACACCACCATCAAACGGCCCTTTTCAGGGCCACCAACAAATTCATAACGTAACAAGCCATAGCGTTAGAGGTCTCTGCGTCCGCACGGATCGGAGGCGATATAACATCCTTTCACTTTGCCCCTATCACCTCGCATAAAGTCCTGTCTACTATTGCAAGGGTCACCTCCAAGGCTACTGGCCATGATGGAATTTCTATTCCAATGTTAAAACAGTTGGCTGCTCAACTGGCACCCTATCTAGCTGAATTGTTTAACTTATCTCTCTCAACGGGAGTTTTTCCAAAGCCTTGGACTAGATCTGTCCTTTTTCCTTTGGCTAGGTCGAACAGAGTGATCTCGCCATCTGACACTAGGCCCATAGCAAAGCACTGTGAAGTCTCCAAAATCTTAGAAAAGTTAGTTCATGAACATCTCACAGAATATCTTAACAGTAATAATTTAATTATTGAGAGACAAGCGGGCTTCCGCCGGGGGCATAGTACCCAGACGGCTCTGATAGGTGTCTTGGATATCATTAGGAGAGCCATAGACAAACGCATGATCACCATTCTTATTTTATTTGATTTCTTAAAAGCGTTTGATTCGGTGCCACATGACTTAATTCTTAGTACATTACGCTCTATAGGTTGCTCGGATACGGTTATCTCGTGGTTCTACCATTATCTGGTTGGCCGCCCTCAATCAGTGGTGGATGAACTGGGGATGGGCTCGGCCTGGCTCGACACGTCTAGGGGGGTGCCACAGGGCAGTGTCCTCAGCCCACTATTATTTTCTATTTTTATTAATTACCTCTCGCGGGTTTTAAAACATTCCGATCTTGCTCAGGGTGTACAAAAAATTTCGGAAGACGCTAATGCGATAGACAGCTGGGCGAGATCGAATTGTCTGAATTTGAATGTAAAAAAGACGAAGGTGATGATCTTGAGCAGGCTTTTATTTCACGCATTGACTTAGATACTGCCCCGAAGGTTTCAATAGGGAATGATATCCTTAACTATGAATCTGAAGTCAAATCTCTGGGCATATGGATTTCACCCACCCTGGACTGGTCTTGTCAGGTCGCATCTGTGTCACAGCGAGTTCATGGAGTCCTTTCATCGTATCTATCTGAGCTCGATCGTCAGACTTGGGACGTGAGAATGAGAAATGAGGGAATCGCCTGCCCTTCCTGACCAGAATTCTAAGCTTTTCATCGATTGTATATCATGTTTTATTTTAATTATGTTTTGGCTGTGTATTCAACCGATCTTATATTGCGTTACTACATTTCAGTTATTGTGTTTTGTTTTTGCTCTTTTATTTTACTTATCTTGTTAAACTATTTTTTTGTTATTAAATTTATTTGTTATTCTGTTATGTTATTTTTTGTTATTTATTTTATTGTTATACGATTTTAGTATATTTTATTTTTATTTTTTGTAAATAACTTCTGTTATATAATTACTATTGTTTTTATTTTATAATTATTTATCATGAACTGCGCTATACGATCTCTTTCTGAGATTTCTTATGTGTATACGGGGTCTCACTCCAAAGTACCCAATAAATAATCTAATCTAATCTAATCTCTCTCTCGCTCTCTCTCTCTCTCTCTCTCTCTCTCTCTCTAACTCTCGCTGCGGTGTAGGACGGATTGTCCGTTCGCCCGTGCACCGAGGTTGTGTTGTTGTAGGTCGATTCACGGTCGATTCGAATTCGTCAAACGGTATGGTAAACAATACCTTACCGTTAATATATATATATATATATATGGGATATTCCACGTGAAGTGGTCCGATCAAAATTTTAAAACGTTATAATAGTTTAAAGAAAGATAAAAAATCCACAAAAATTAACATGGTAATTCCCATTTAAATTTTTAAAGAAATTTCGTGTTTCTTTAGATGGTGTTGTAAAAAACTTCGAAAAATTCACTTTTTGAGGTTAGAATAACTTTTTTTTTCTCGGAATGTAAAAATTTCATTTTGTTACATTTTTCGTAAGTTCATTTCAGGCAAATAAAGAAGAACTTTATGTTCAGTATTTTAAAACATGTTTTCTAAACGGTTAATAAAAAAGAGCAATTACTTTTATAAGCATTGATAACATGCTGGCACTGTGCTAACGAAAATAATGGTTTTTATTAATGGGGGCGCATACGTGTACCCAATTTTGCAAAGGTAAATAAGTAGCCCACTTACAAACCATTTTCATAAAAGTTTTTTTTATATAAACCTAATAAAGCAAAAAAATAGAGCGAGTAACATAAAAAATTAATTAAAATGCAATAAATTATAATTTTTTTAAGTAATGTATTATATATCAAACTGGAAACGACAAGTATTTTGAATCTAACTCCCATATTTTCTCTACTTATTTATATTTTATTACACCTTTTTTATATATTCCATAATAGTTTTCTGCAATTGAAAATATTGAAATCAAAAACACCTTCCAAGAAGGTGTCAAAACCCGCAAGTATTTTGTGTTGACACCTTTTTTATATGTAACTTATATTTAACATTATGTATATATATATACAGTTTCTGCAATTGAAAGTACTGAAATCAAAGCGGTATAATCGACAAGTATTTTGTATATATTACCGTAAATTTGTGATTAATTAAACATTTACATATATTTCTTAAACTCCAGAAAAAGTTCTGCAATAGAAAGTACTGAAATCAAAGCGGAAGCAACAAGTATTTATTTTTAAAAATATAAATATCTATTAAATTGAAAACAAACATTTTTTCAGAAAAGCATCCTACAAATTTACATTTCAATTCTAGTCCTGTCATGTCCTACAAGCAATAAATAAATAATTTTTTAATAATTTTATTAATTTCTGCAAAACTGATAAAAAATAAATTTCTGACTTTTTTATTCTCTTTAAATACACAATGTCTATCCTTCCCGTGTCTTACAGCAATAGATAAACAATTTTATATAATAATAATAATAATATTCATTTGTGCAAAATTAATTTCTGCAAAACTAATAAAAAAGTAATTTCTCTCTTTTTTATTCTCTTTAAATAAAATAATACTTGCACCACTCGTTGAATTGCTTTCTTTCTCTTGTATGTTAAGTCTAATTCTAACTGCATAACACACTGCATATGCATGTTTCTATCAAGGGCTTATAAATATTTTAAGGTAAGATTAAGTATATATATGACTTAATGTTTCTCATGAGACCTGTATATATCGTATCAGCGATTAATTTTTATTTGACTTCAGCAGTTAAACAAAGCACCCGCACTTGACAACTATTTATGATTAGAAAAAGAATAGACACGTTCAATTCCAATTTAGAAATATTAGGTTTTAAACATTAGATTGCTTTATTTCAACTTTTTTTAAACTATCATCAGTATACAAGAGGATAAGGTAAAAGTACCAATGACTGGACAAGTCCCAGATGCTGGACACGAATGGAAAATTACGTTTTGCAAAATTATGAGAGCAGACATATAAACGTATTTAATATATTTAAATACTTTGAACATTCGTTAGCTTAAACGAAAAAAAGTTTTATGTCGGTTTTGTTTTAATTTATATAAAAAATCAATATTTGATTAATGATGTTCACAATACTAAAATAACGGATTTTCTGAACGATTTTCTAAGAAATTCGCGTGCACGCTTAAGGCGATTTGGGATATATTTATTAGTTATAACATCTAAAAATTGCATAAACATAATTTTTAATGTACTATAATCAATATTAAACAATATGTTTTTGTTGCTTTATACTTTTTTTTATTAAAAATATAGTTTATATTATTTGTTACGTTCTATCGAGGTTTGTCCTAGTAACTGACCAGTGTAATAATTTCTCATGATCACGACTTTTGTTCTAAATTATTATTTATTCATTAAAGAATTGAGTAAGTATTAACTATTTTACAGTTATATTTATTTATACTATAATGTATGTAGTTGTTTTTCATATTAATTTAATACATTATACGTAAGAAACATTAGTAAATTTAGAATAAGACAAAGTTAACCTACAAATTTTATAATTAAATACTGCATATTAAAATAACTGTTTCAGTTTATTAATTTAATATTCATATAAGTGTGTAAATATTAATCAGAAACATTCATACATTGTTAAATTTGTTAAAATTTTGTAATAAACGTATTTAATATAAGTTTCTTATTTAACCTTTACTTTACTTTATATACTTTCCTTCGTACAAAACTTTATACATTAATTAATAAATAATTATATTCTCTGTACAGATTTTACGTATTTATTAATTATTTATTATGGTGCAGTTGCTTTTTAAATTATCATTTACAGCATGGTAAAGTTACGTACAGTTATTGGGACGTATGCATTCGGACAGAGGTACAATCACGTTTTGTTAGTCCAGATATTGGTTCAATGTCATCAATTGTATTTTGATTTATATTATGAAAATTAAACATGAAGATTAGTGCGTTTGCAATGCAACACACGCTATAAAGCAAATACTTTTTATTAGAACTAATAGTTTTTAATTTTGTGTATATTTTTCAACAAACTATACATTAAACATAATGTCTAATATCGATCCTTATAGGTGTTCAGTAATTGGTACTTTTACCTTATTAGTAAATCATAAAAAAATTTTGAAATACTTAACCAACGGTGGTGCAAGTATTATTTTATTTAAAGAGAATAAAAAAGAGAGAAATTACTTTTTTATTAGTTTTGCAGAAATTAATTTTGCACAAATGAATATTATTATTATTATTATATAAAATTGTTTATCTATTGCTGTAAGACACGGGAAGGATAGACATTGTGTATTTAAAGAGAATAAAAAAGTCAGAAATTTATTTTTTATCAGTTTTGCAGAAATTAATAAAATTATTAAAAAATTATTTATTTATTGCTTGTAGGACATGACAGGACTAGAATTGAAATGTAAATTTGTAGGATGCTTTTCTGAAAAAATGTTTGTTTTCAATTTAATAGATATTTATATTTTTAAACATAAATACTTGTTGATTCCGCTTTGATTTCAGTACTTTCTATTGCAGAACTTTTTCTGGAGTTTAAGAAATATATGTAAATGTTTAATTAATGACAAATTTACGGTAATATATACAAAATACTTGTCGATTATACCGCTTTGATTTCAGTACTTTCAATTGCAGAAACTGTATATATATATATATATATACGTAATGTTAAATATAAGTTACATATAAAAAAGGTGTCAACACAAAATACTTGCGGGTTTTGACACCTTCTTGGAAGGTGTTTTTGATTTCAATATTTTCAATAAAGAAATATTGAAAAAAGATTTAAAAACCGTGATTGGAAAATACCCATACTTATGCGGATTTATGCCGTCTTGAAGGTTTTAAAAAAATGGACTAAGTAATTCTTTAATTTAACTACCGGATAAGTATTTTGAAAATATGTTTGGAATCCACACATACGTGCGAATTACAAAAATTATAAATTAAACACTTTCTAAAAATAATATGTACAGATTTTTAGCTCTTTTTGGCCATTGTTACAAAATACTTGTCGATTATACCGCTTTGATTTAAGTACTTTTAATTGCAGAAACTTTATATATATAAAATGTTAAATATAAGTTACATATAAAATAGGTGTTAACACAAAATACTTGCGGGTTTTGACACCTTCTTGGAAGGTGTTTTTGATAAGTAATTTGTATTCAAATGGCAATTACATGAATGTACAACAAAATAAAAACAATTAAAAATGGTAATTTTTTGTCCAAAAATGAAAACAAAATTTGTGGCCTCCAATGACCTCCTCCCCCCATTCAGTCCCCAGACTATTTGTATGTAGCACAATTCCCATTGATTTTTTTGTTATACATGTTAAATCCAAAAAGAACGTTTGCAAATTTATTTTAAAGTTCATTGTGTTAAAATGTTGTATTTCACTCAAGGATAGCTCTCTAATTTTTACTTTTCATAAAAGTCCGCATTATTACTTTATTAATTTGTGTAATTTGATAAGCATTACTTTTTCTATTTATTTATCTGCAATGTGCAATAAATTTTACTCTAATACATTCATGCATATTTAAAAAATCTAAATTTTTAATCGTTTATAAATTGTCAACTTTTATAATACCTTTATTCTACAAATTCCATAAAGTTTTCAAAAAAATATTATGAGACATCATTAAGTATGTCAAAATTAGAATTAATAAGATTATACATTATAAAGTTACAAGTGTGCTTCAAACGAGTCTTGTTTGTCAATTACTTTTAAGTATTTTGTTCATTATTTATAATTCATGATTATTAAATATATTTTTTAATATACACTAATTAATTGGTAAAATCATGTAGATTGTTTATAAATACTTACTTAAGTGAAATAATAAATTTCTATTTATTTATCTGCAATGTACAATAAATTTTACTCTAATACATTCATGCATATTTAAGAAATCTAAATATTTAATCATTTATATAAATTGTCAACTTTTATACGTGTAATACCTTTATTCTGCAAATTGCATAAAGTTTTGAAACAATATTATGGGACATCATTAAGTATGTCAAAATTACAATTAACAAGATTATACATTATAAAGTTACAACTGTGCTTTATACGAGTCTTGTTTGTCAGTTACTTTTAAGTATTTTGTTCAATATTTATAATTCATTATTAATAAATATATCTTTAAAGCACATGAATTAATTGGTAAAATTATGTAGAATCTTTATAAATACATAGTGAAGTGGTATAATAATTATTTTACAGAACTACTAATAAAAACTTGTATTTAAAAAAATAGCGCAAGTGTCGCGTCATGATAGACGCAACGTACACACAGGCGCGTACACATACACACACATATACACACACATACGCACACACGTGCGCACACATTTAATACGTAAAGTAGGATGTCCTCGTCAAAGACAGGAACCGCCTTGAAAAATTCTAACCAATAACTTAATTAGGTCACGCATCACAAAGAATAAATTAATTAAGTAAATGTACAATATTTGATTGGTCAAGAGGAACCAAAACTCCACCCCAAACCCTTGATATAAATAGGGATGTCGCGCAGGGGTGTGCGCTCTTGCTCTTTAGTCCTTTCTCAAGTAAGGTAAACTCCTGTATCCAAATCTTAACGCGAAATAAAGCAAGAATACCGAAAGTCATTGTTCAGTATCTTTAAACCTTCAAACACCAGTCTTTTCCCTATTCCCTTTAAAATCCAAATTAGTCTATACCGCATTTCTATTGTAAGGGAGTCTCTGTATCGAGGATCAACGAGAGCGAGAAAGACAGCCGAGCAGTTGCAGCCACCGGTCAACCGTAGATCTCCCGCCCGATAGGGTTGGTTGTTTTCCTTTCCTCGCCTTCACTCATTGTTGCACCTCGGGCTTACCCATGCACGTAAATTTCGGAAGGGTCTATGACCTGTGCTATACCGAGGAGAATTGCCACCCATCCTTGACGCTATACGCGTACTAAAACGGGGAACTTCTATTTTTAATTTAAATTCAGTCTATTTAATTTTTCTACGTTACGTCTACCCTAGGACGTAACAAGTGGGGGCTCGTCCTAAAAATTAAAGAAGGATTAGAGCAATTGTCTTCCTTATTAGCACAGATCATGGGTACCAATGAAAAAGAGAATTCTCGAAATAAAGACGCGGCTTCAATTTTGCTTAAGCAGGCGCTTAAAATAAATCCAGATTTTTGTGTTGAAAATCCGGACAAATCTTTAGCTAGTTTGTTAAAATTTTTTAAAGATAGGCATGATAGCGGGATACATTTGTCAGATGAAGCGGTAGGCCTCGATAAAAATATACCTATAATAATTGACTTGTTAAAGGAATTCGTAGACAAAAAAGATATAATAGAATTTTGCGAAGATAAGTATCTAATTGAAGCTTTAGGCGATTTTATAGAAAAAAGAGTAAATCCAAAATTAATAATCGATTATATTATCGGAAACTTAGAAGCAAAAACAAAAGTAGAAGTAAATGGGATAGGTTTTAAACCCGAACTAACAGACGATAACACAACCTATTTTTCGGCAGAAAATACAACAATTAAAAATGCAAAAACTTCAGAACAACAAATGAAACCCGAAATTGTTAAACGGGATAATAATGTCAGATTTACTACAAGCACACCAATTTTACCAAATAATTGTAATAATATTAATTTAGTATCGGAGAGATTGCCAAGATTAAATTCGTATTTAACAAACTCAACCTTGGGACAAGTGAGGCCCCTTTCTATAAAAGACGCACTTGAATTAATTCCAAAATATAATGGGGTAAATATTCCATTGAGTCAATTTGTTGACGGATGTAGGGAAGCTTGCAACATAATACATGAACAATATGAACCGGACCTCGCGAAATTAATTAAAATGAGATTATATGGAGAAGCATTAAAGAGTGCAGCAAAAAAAAGTTTTGAATCGATTGAAGATATTGCAAATTTTTTTGATAGTATTTTTGGGTCTGCGAAATCTTATCATCAATTACACGGTGAATTAGCTAATGTAAAACAGAAAAGGGAAGAGAGTGTCGTAGTTTTTTCAAACAGGGTTAGATCCATCGGGCAAGAAATCACTGAAGCAGCTCGAAGAGAAAAAAGATTAACTAATAATTTCAATCGATCTTTAGAAAATGATTTAGTAAAATTTTTTATTCGCGGTTTACATTGGGTAATAAAAGCACGAATGGGCCAAGTGTGTAAATTGGATGAAGCTACTGCAGAAGCTATAGAAATCGAAAGAGATTTTGCATGCTATGAAGTAGAAGAGTTAAATGAAACAATTAAAGTCATAACAGAAAATAAAAATCCTATACAAAGAGTCCATTTTGCCGAGACAAAATATACCGATAAATGCCAACTTTGCGGGAGACAGGGCCACCTGGCACCGAAATGCTGGCATTTAGAAAAAATGAGACAACCCCAAGCCAGGGAAAGACGGCCTACGAATGACTGGGCGGAGTCTCGAGAGTCACGCAGACCGCAACAATGGCCAGGTGAAAAACGGACTAATGAATTTAAGCAGCAAGAAAATCAATATGTTCGTCGCCAAAATGCAACCTTCCCAAAACAAAATTATACAAATACAGAAAGGATATGCCGATACTGCAAAAAAGAGGGCCATATTATAGAAGAATGTAGAAAACGGGAATTTAATAATCGAAATCGAGAAAACCGATCGGAAAACGAAAATGGTCTCCGACAACAGGGCGCGAGACGAGAGACCGAGTACACGAGGCGCCCGAGTTACAAAAAACAGGAACCCACATCATCAAAAGATATGTTCGATTAAGTAAAAATTGCAAGTCGCCAATTATTAAACTTAAAAATCCGAGAAGCAACGAGGAAATAACTCTTATTTTAGATTCAGGAGCAGGTCCCAATTTACTAAAATTACGAAACATACCAAAAGACGAAAATATTAATAAAAATGAAATATTAGAATTAAAAGGAATCACGGAAGAAAGTATTTACACTTTAGGCAAAGTTGACATCAATTTTCCAAAGTTTGACATCGAATTCCATATAATAAATGACAACGTGCCTATAATCGAAGATGGTTTACTGGGAAGTGATTTTTTCTGTCAATTAGGTGCAAAAATTGATTATGCGAAAAGAATGTTAAGAGTTGTAGACGTCTGTATCCCTTTTGTAGAAGAAAACATATTATTGATCGAAACAAAGGAAAGGTATGAAGACCCCACGATTAATGTAATAGAAAAACGTAACATTATATTGAACGAGAGAACGGGAACGCGTAAGGGAATTTCCGCTAACCCTATGAGTGTCAATGCAAGAGAGGGTGAGGAAGTCGTAAAACATATCACACAGGTAATAAAACCACCTAAAAGGAATTCGTTTGGGGAAACAGGAAAAACAAATTATGCTAATGAAAATTTTCAACGAAGGGAGGTGTCGACCCGAGAGGTCGATCATATTAATGAGAAAGTATATCTTGTAGAAGAGACGCGAATTCGAGGACATATAAGCCCATCGCGTAAGCAAGAGTCAATCCTAATTAAATCTCAAAGTCAGGACCCACCGGGTAGTCGAAATCAATTGAAAAATCAGAAAGATATTCAAATTCGATCTCAATGTAAAAATAAATTGGAAATACAAGATCCCAAGCGAAATCAAAATCAAATTCCAATTCAAAATCGAAATCTAAATCAAAATGCAAGTTTAAATGAAATTCAATATCAAATTCTAAATCAAAATTCAAATTCAAATGAAATTCAAAATTAAATTCTAAATCAAAATGCAAATTCAAATGAAATTCAAAATCAAATTCTAAATCAAAATTCGAATTCAAATGAAATTCAAAATCAAATTCTAAATCAAAATTCAAATTCAAATGAAATTCAAAATCAAATTCTAAATCAAAATTCAAATTCAAATGAAATTCAAAATCAAATTCTAAATCAAAATGCAAATTCAAATGAAATTCAAAATCAAAATCATAATTCAAGTTCAAATTTAATTCAAAATCAAATTCTAAATCAAAATTCAAGTTCAAATGAAATTCAAAATCAAATTCAAAATCTAAAATCGAGTTCAAAGGTAACTCAATATCGAAGTCTAAATGAAATTCCAAGCCTAAATCAAGTCTTACGTACGAAGGCAGTATGTAAGCCTAATGTATGTAAATTAATCGAACAAGGAAACGAAGAGACAAGTCAAGAAATTAAAATCATTAAGAAATTAGAAACAAATACCAAATCGAACCCAGTAATAAGGGAGAACGATGAAGAATACTTTAATCATGAAATTAATAAAGAAAGATTGCAAAAGCACTCCTCAAATAAAAAAAATAATCTCTTAAATGAACTCGAAAGTGATGAGGCAACTAATAAATCAAGCGCGCACCCAAATCCAAGAAACGAGAACGAAATAAGTAATGAAAAATATTCTAATTTTGAGATAAAGAGAAAAGATATGGTAAGTCTCGATAATAATACAAAAAATAAAAAGGCACTATCACAAAATGAAAATGTAGACGCAAACGAATTCGATGAAGAAAGGTTGTTAATTTCGACACGCATGTTACAAAAAATTCTAGAGGAAGGTTTAATGAATAATGGAATTCTGTGGAATAATAACCAAGACATGGAAATGTTAATAAGTAATCTACTAATGGAAATAAAGTATCATGACAACTCAACAAATAACTCGAAGGAATTAAGAGAAAATCTAAATAAATTAGGAAATTATGTAAAACTACATGCCTTTGGGGAAGAATCTCATAAAAATGTTATTAAAGGTACATTAGAGGGTTTACTTAAATTAAGAATTAATTTAAAAGGAAAAGGCGGAAAGAAACTAAAAGGTAGTCATAAAGTTTATCGCTTAGCATGTGTCATACCAAAAGGGAGAGCGGAAAAGGTAAAATCATTACTACGACTTGACCATTTGGCTGCTGATGAAAGAGAAGAAATAGAAAAATTAATTGAGAAATATAGCGACATCTTTTACCTTCCGGGTGAAAAATTAACAGCAACACATATTTTAAAACTAACAATCCCAACAACGGATGATGTACCAATAACTTCAAAACAATACCGATTACCTCCGGTACATAAAGAAGAAATAGCAAGACAAGTGCAAGACTTATTAAAAGACGGCATTATCGAACCATCTACCTCATCGTACTCAAGCCCTTGTTTTCTAGTTCCTAAGAAAGAGGACATACAAGGACGCAAGCAATACAGAATGGTGATCGACTATCGCAAATTAAATGCGAAAACTTTAGACGACCAATTTCCGCTACCGAATATAACTGAAATAATAGACCAATTGGGCGGATCAAAAAAATTCTCAACTTTTGATCTTAAGGCTTCGTATCATCAAATAGAAATTGACGAACGAGACCGTCACAAAACCGCGTTTGTTACAAATGGAGATTTGTACCATTTTAATCGAGGAAGCTTTGGACTACGAACAATGCCGGCTACATTCTCAAGAGCACTTTCAATTGCACTCGCTGGACTTATCAATAAAGAACTTTTTTGCTTTATTGATGATATTATATGTTATTCGGAGACTCTACAAGAGCATATTCAAAGATTAGAGAATTTATTTCTTAGATTGCGAAAAGCGGTTTTAAAATTACAACCAGAGAAATGTGAATTTTTTAAAAAAACAGTTACATATTTAGGTCATGTTATTAGTGCAGAAGGAATTAAACCAGATTCGCGGAAAATTGAAGCTGTACGAAAATTTCCACGCCCTCAAAATGCTAAAAATATCAAGCAATTTTTGGGTTTAGCGGGCTACTATAGAAGATTTATTTATCAATTTTCAAAAATTGCAAAACCTTTAACGGATTTATTAAAAAAGGACGTTCAATTTAAATGGTCAGAAGAAACAGAAAAGGCATTTGAGACATTACGCATTAGTTTATGCGAAAAACCGGTATTAATTTTTCCAAATTTCGAAATTACTTTCTATCTAACGACCGACGCTTCGGGATATGCAATTGCTGGAGTCCTAAGTCAGGGTGAGATAGGGAAAGATCAACCCGTTGCATACGTCTCTCGAGTTCTTTCGGATGTTGAAAAACGTTGGGACACGTTTAACAAAGAAGGACTAGCAATAATATTTTGCATTAAGCATTTCCGACCGTATTTATTTGGACGAAAATTTTATCTTATAACAGATCATAAACCACTGGTATGGTTACAAACGCATAAGGACCCGAACTCACGAGTTACGCGATGGCGTCTTATGCTCGCGGAGTACGATTTCGAAATTAAATACCGACCGGGTCGTTTAAATGTAGCAGACGCACTGTCTAGAAACCCCATAGACAAGGTCCTAGTTATTACAAGAAGCAAGGCAATAGCGGCAAGTGATGAGCCCGAGTCTAGCCTAGTTGAACCACCGCGGGGTATGACCACGAGAGCGAAGGCGGGTCGCCAGGTAGGCCAGCGATATTTAGACGCGATAGAGGCTCTACGCCCGCAAAGGGGAAGAAGAAACGAGAGGCGAGCGAACGAACAATCACCGGACCGTGAAGAAGGAACGCACGACGATACGGAGGTGGAAACTTTCGAGCCGGAACCCCTCGTTCACTCGGAAAACGCGCGGTTACGCTTACATGAAGATCTTGATCATGTTAATGAATCATTACTTGAAAACGATCCGCAATTCAGTCCTGATCAAATAAACGAAGAGACGTCGATCTATGAAGAACAATTTAATGAAATTAACGATAAACAAGTAATTATTACATGCAGAGAAAAATTATTTATGCGTAAGGACAATTATATGTATTTTGTTACTACAACAGGAGAACCATGCGACGATGGGGCTTCGCAATTAAAACTACAGAATAAATTACCAAGATTCAAGGAAATGCAGGTTGGAATACCGGTTGTGATAAATGTAAACACAAAAATTCATATAGCATTACCGATACGAACAGAATCGTTAATCGGGCTAAGTGGAATTGATAATAACCTAAATTTATTATGCGAAAATCTATATTTAACGTTAGATACCATACAGATAAAATCAATAAGTATAGCGAAAACCGATAGAATTGAAAATTTAGAGTGGGAATTAGTTTTAGAAAAACTAAAAGGAGTTTTTAGTCAAAGCACGGTAAAATTAATTGTTTGTTTAGGTCTAATACGATATCCGACACTAGACGATCGAATTCCGATTATAGAAGAAGCTCACTGTTCGGCTATAGGAGGACATAGAGGTGTCACAAAAACCTATAACCGTATTAAACAAAATTATAACTGGGAGAATTTAAAGATAGAGGTACAAGATTTTATAAGAAAATGTTTGAATTGCCAATTAAAAAAATTGGTTAGGGTTAAAACTAGAGCTCCAATGGTTATTACAAACTCGGGAACGCACGCTATGGACCGAATAAGTATGGATATTGTTGGTCCCTTATGCAAAACCAATCGGGGAAACGAGTACATTTTAACCTTCCAAGACTTATTAACTAAATTCGCATTAGCTGAGCCCTTGGCGCGAATTTCGGCCATGGATGTAGCGAATGGTTTAATAAGAAAAGTCATATGCATATTTGGCGCACCTCGAATAATCCTTACGGATCAAGGTACGAATTTCATGAGTAAATTAATGAAAAGAATAGCAAAAATATTTAGAATTAAACAAACTAAAACCACGGCGTTCCACCCACAATCAAACGGTGGACTTGAACGATCGCACTCAAGTCTCATTGAATACTTGAAATTTTTTGTACATAGTAATCGAACAGATTGGGACGATTACCTGGATTTGGCTACCTTTAATTTTAACACGGGAATTAGTGAGTCTACATGGCATACGCCGTTTGAACTCGTGTTCGGCCGACTGGCACGCACACCCTCGAACGCACCGGTCGAAACAGAAGACCTGGCGCCTACATACGATGGTTATCTTGAAGATTTAGTCAAGCGCCTAAACAGTCTACAAAACATAGCCTAACAAAACCTTTTAAAGGCAAAACTTCGAGCCAAGAAATACTACGATCGTAAGGTAAACGTTTTAACACTACAAATCGGTGATTACGTATGGCTGCAAAAGGGGCCAAAACCTAAGAAATTTGACGATCAATACTCGGGTCCATTTTTAGTTCTAGACGTTTCCGACAATGGGAATGTAAAAATTCAAATAAATGGAAATAAAAATAAAATAGTGCACATAAATCGCTTACGCAAATCGCATATTGAAACCGAATAAGCTTGTTGGTATTTAAATTTAAGAGCATGACGAATGTAAATAAAAAAAAATAAGCCATGTATATAGCAAAACTCTAACAATGATATGTATTTTGACAAATGCAAAAATGCTAAGGAAATCAATAAAGAATCAGTCAATAGATTCTGATAATTTTAAAAAAACGGAAAGATAAAACTAAGCATTTTTGCAACGGTTCTATAAATAAATAAAAAAAAGAACGCTTTCATGAACTTATTTAATGTTGCAGATGAGTTGTAAAACACTATTGGCCATCATTTATCTCACAACTATTATACCAAGGAAAATCTATATTAACGCAATCATAGAGTACGACTGTTCGCAGCACGTCTCAAATTTAACAACATTTTCGTTAATTCACGTAGGAGAATGCGACATACCTGAACCGGTAGTAAATACAACAAAAATTTATGTACGACTATTGCAATTAAATGATTTTTCAAGCACTCATGTAAAGCTTTGTAAAGTAGAAATAAAAAGATCGGTAACATACTGCGGCGCGTTTTCGCATAGAAAAGACAAAAACAGAGGGGAGGTTCAGTTTATTGATGAAATTTCTAGGGAAGAATGTAATAGAATGCATGTATACCGCGCACACCGAGTACGAGACGAAGTAATAAGTAACTTAAAACTGAACGGATCGATTGTCCACCCAATGACGTTTGTTGGAAAGGTAGATCAAGCAGGAGATTGTAGTAACGCAGGAATGTACGCGGATCCATATGGTACTTTTGACGATGCTATAGTCACGGGCTATGTTACCATTACTTTAAGGGATTACTATGCACCGGTAAACTTAAATGCTAACGAGGTTATTTTACGATCCGGTACGCGCTGTAAGTTTAATCAAGATGATTGTATTGACGTAGAAGCAGGGTACGCCTTTTGGGATAGGTTACCAGTACAGGCATGCGAACGCAGTAAATACTCAGAATTATACGCGGGTTATGTTAATAAAGTTGTAGAACAAGGCAATGAGCAACATCCGGTATATGTAATGGAATCGAGCGAGATAACCTTTGCTTTTACGACTTTAGGACAAATTCCGGTGTGTTCGTATGAATTAATTAGAACAGAGCACCCAAAATTATTTTTCTAGAAGGACCAATAACAGAAACCTTCCAAGCCGTAAGAAATCCGTCAATAGAAAATCTCGACATTTTTGCATACGTAAACTCTAAATTCGTTTACGTAGAAAAACATATTAAAGGACAATTAAAAACATTATATCGCAATTTAATGTTGCAGATGAGTTGTAAAACACTATTGGCCATCATTTATCTCACAACTATTATACCAAGGAAAATCTATATTAACGCAATCATAGGGTACGACTGTTCGCAGCACGTCTCAAATTTAACAACATTTTCGTTAATTCACGTAGGAGAATGCGACATACCTGAACCGGTAGTAAATACAACAAAAATTTATGTACGACTATTGCAATTAAATGATTTTTCAAGCACTCATGTAAAGCTTTGTAAAGTAGAAATAAAAAGATCGGTAACATACTGCGGCGCGTTTTCGCATAGAAAAGACAAAAACAGAGGGGAGGTTCAGTTTATTGATGAAATTTCTAGGGAAGAATGTAATAGAATGCATGTATACCGCGCACACCGAGTACGAGACGAAGTAATAAGTAACTTAAAACTGAACGGATCGATTGTCCACCCAATGACGTTTGTTGGAAAGGTAGATCAAGCAGGAGATTGTAGTAACGCAGGAATGTACGCGGATCCATATGGTATTTTTGACGATGCTATAGTCACGGGCTATGTTACCATTACTTTAAGGGATTACTATGCACCGGTAAACTTAAATGCTAACGAGGTTATTTTACGATCCGGTACGCGCTGTAAGTTTAATCAAGATGATTGTATTGACGTAGAAGCAGGGTACGCCTTTTGGGATAGGTTACCAGTACAGGCATGCGAACGCAGTAAATACTCAGAATTATACGCGGGTTATGTTAATAAAGTTGTAGAACAAGGCAATGAGCAACATCCGGTATATGTAATGGAATCGAGCGAGATAACCTTTGCTTTTACGACTTTAGGACAAATTCCGGTGTGTTCGTATGAATTAATTAGAACAGAGCACCCAAAATTATTTTTCTAGAAGGACCAATAACAGAAACCTTCCAAGCCGTAAGAAATCCGTCAATAGAAAATCTCGACATTTTTGCATACGTAAACTCTAAATTCGTTTACGTAGAAAAACATATTAAAGGACAATTAAAAACATTATATCGCAATTTAATTTTGCAAAAATGCGAATTGGAAAGAAGAGTTATATCAAATGCATTAAGCATTGCAGCAACAGCACCTGACGTTTTTGCATATCAAATCATGAAAAAAAGTGGTTACATGGGCTTGGTAGCCGGAGAAGTTGTGCACTTAATGAAGTGCGTACAAATTGACGTTCAACGAAGAGAAACTACAAAATGTTACCAAGAGTTACCAGTAACCAAAGACGGCAAAGATTATTTTTTGACGCCAAGGACACATATTTTAAAACAATATGGAACCGAAGCTGCCTGCAGTGTTCTGATTCCTCCTATGTTCTTACTAGGGGAAGATTGGTTTACTATTTTACCAAGAGGAACAACTAAGGGAGTAAAACCAGACATTTTAAAACCAACTACTAAAAATAACTGGAATTACACAGAGCCAACCGAACTTGCAAAAAGCGGAATTTACACCCAAGCGGAGATCCAAGCACTAAGACAACACCTTATGTTTCCCGTAGAAAGGCCAGCCATGTTGAACACAATTGCATTAGGAATGACCGGGAAAAAGGTAGATAAAAACGGTATGTCTATTACCCGATTATTC